>WAAE01015797.1:0-45803 GCA_013400495.1 Nicator chloris | reverse complement strand
AAAAAAAATTGTTTGAAATAGGACACTTTACCTAGGATAAGCTAAACTTTTTCTTTGCTTGAAATCTCTGTCCCACTTGGATGAATAAGCACTCCTTTTAATCCTAGAGGGCAGAGAAAGGGCACATGTAATCCCTCACCTTGAGTTGTAGACCAGTAAGTAAAATATGGCAGGGCTGTCTTCCAGTTTGTTTGATGTGATTGTGTGTTGGAAGTGAGAAACTGAAATGGAATAAGAATTTTTACCCCTCATTATATATCTGCTAGAGGCAGAGATTTCCATAGTTTGGCAGAAGGATACAAAACTTGGGATAAAAGAAGGCATAGAAAGGTAATATCTAGTTCCTTGGTCCAGAAATCTCTTAAGGACTCATCAGAAATGGAAGAAAGGAGAGGACAGAAAGGATGAAATACACTCATTGGCATATGGGAAAAAAAAATCTAGTTTTGAAGACATGGTTTAGGTGCAACTCTTGAAGTTTTGTTCCTTCACACAGAGAAGGATCTTCCAGAGCATTGTGCTGAGCTCCAGGACTTCAGATCCAGTTTGGTAGAGGAATATGCACTACTTCAGGAATGCCATTGTACGTGCAACAATAGCACAGTGTCCAAAATGGCTTCAGTCCAGTCCCAAACTCAAGTGATGTTCAACAAAATACATCAAAAATGTCTGAAAACTGAGGAAGTAGCAACCTAAATTCTTGATTGGATTATTTTTTTCCTTTCTATTTGTGCTAGGTTCAGGATGTTGTTCCTATTACAAGCTATGATACTGCTGGGTCTTTCCTGCTGCTGGGCTGTAACAATGGTTCTATCTACTATATAGGTAAGAAATGGGAGCAGGGTGCAGTAAAAAAGAGGTGCTGTTGCTTTTTTGTTACACTCTTCATTGACTTAAGTTGCATCAGAACAACTCTGTCTAATGAGAGTAAATGTCTCCTCCCCACAGACATGCAGAAGTTCCCACTTCGAATGAAAGACAATGATCTGCTTGTGACAGAATTGTACCATGATCCCTCCAATGATGCTATAACAGCTCTCAGTGTCTACCTCACACCTAAAACAAGTCAGTATTCTACCCCTGTCTCTTCACTGAGAGTTCGCTAGAAATGTGCTTTTCTGTTCTCTAAGTGGACCTTTCCTGTTGCTGCTTAGCAGGGTTAAAGCACACAAGGTAGCCCTTGACATAAACAAAGAATTTTTCTTCATTAATCATCTTCAAATGAATGATGAACACTAGGCATAGCTGTTTTCCCTTACACCTGTAATCTGTATAAATAGGTACATATACTGACATGTGTTCATACATTAGTGCTTGTGCCTAATGTATCTTGGTTGGTTTTAAGCCTTTTGCATCGGAGAGGCACTTAAATTATCAATTGTATTTGCTGAAATAGTTTATGCTGAACTGGATAAGGGGGAGACACAACCTTGTTGTTGTGTCTGACTTTATAACCAATATGCTGAGAAACATTTCCATATGCAGCTTGATGATGCTTTTGTAATTATGGTGCAGTTATCTTTTAAATTAAAAAGAGAAACAATAGCAACAACAAAAACCCAAAGCAAAGTAAAACTCAAAAAAGCCCAGACTGGGAGAAAGTGGTTACTCACATAATAATATTGATACCACAGTGACTTTTTTAACTGTAGTTCTTTCTGTTTTGCTTTTCTTCCCATTTGCCTCCAACTAAGGCAGAAAAATAGATGTTACGTGGCACATATAGATCATATCACTGTGAGAGTGCCAAAATATCTGATCATATGACTTTATCCATTTCTTCTTTTACTTTCAGGAAGGAGGAGAGAATGGGAAAAAAGGCTTTTGTTAAGACAATGTTGAAGGATGTAGTATGGAATTGAACAAACCTGGGGTCATTTTAGTAGCAAAATGCCCTTCCTGTTTATGGGAAAATAATGAGTAAACAGTGTTTAAAAAACATAGCTTGCTTACTGTGGAAGCTTGGAAATGCTGTTCTCTACTATCTCCTTCCCTGGCCCCCAGTAAGCCAAGCTTTTATTCCTGGGGGAACAATTGTGTTCTCGCTTGTTTTAGGTGTAAGTGGCAATTGGATTGAGATTGCATATGGCACCAGCTCTGGAGCAGTGAGGGTGATTGTACAGCACCCTGAGACTGTTGGGTCTGGCCCTCAGCTCTTCCAGACCTTCACGGTTCATCGAAGCCCTGTCACAAAGATCATGCTCTCAGAGAAACACCTCGTGTCAGGTAATGTGTGCACAGATGTGTGTTGGTGGTTCTCCCCTCCTGCTGAGCAATGCAGCATTTGTATGCTGTGCTCTGTAACTTGCATCGTTCCCACATGTAATAGCAACACCTTGGACAGATTTGGGGGCAGGGGAAGGGCTAGATTTGCTTGGATCCTCTTTCTTAAAGTAAGCATTCTTCAAAGCCTTTAGCAGTTGAAAGGCCCAAGTTTTATTTGACCAGATACTAGAACAACTCACTCTTTCATTTGTGTCTTATTCCAAGGTTGCCATTTGTGGAAATAAAAGGGTTTGTAAACAAACGTATCTCTGTCAAGTTTTATTGTTGTGTGCAGGTCCTTCAGGACCAGTCTTCTTTTAACAGCCTTTCAGGAGCTTTCTGGGCTGTAGCAAAATGTGCACCATCTCCTCCTGGGCCCTAGAAAAAGCCTTCCTGTGACTTCAAAGGGCTGTCTCTGTTTCTTTTCTCAGCAGTCTCCCAGCGTTTGTTGTGCTATTCTACTTGTCCTGGTCTTATGCTTAGGAACGTGTCTTACTTGCAGAGAAGATGCAGTCACTCTTTCCTCTGTAGAAATCTATTTCATCCAGAATCCAGCAGCCAGGGCATGGCAGAGAACTGGTTTACATCTTGGTGCTGTCCCATTATTTGAAAAAAAGGAAGGTGCTATCCAATTATACTGCAAATTAACAGCCCAGAGGTCATCTGTTCCCCTGCAAGCTGCTGCTAAACCCTCAGTACCAGGAGAGGGCACATCTGTATGTACAAAACTGAGTTAATTGATGAATTAAATGGAATAGGGCTGCTGTGTGAGGAGGGTTCTGCTGCCAGGCTGCTCTCATGACATCTTGTCCTAGCATCTGCACACAGGGGACTGAAGAGGGCTGTAGGCTATTGGTGCCAGACCAGACCGTAGTTTGGTGTTGCACCTATCTCAGTTTCTTGAATTTCTGAGCAAAGAAACAAAACTAATAGACGATAGGACATCAGCAAAATTTGTAGACTGTTTAAAAAATTGTCTGGAGATGCCGTGTGACCTCACATTGGCTAAATTCTTAATCGCTCAGTCTTGAAAAACTATCGTATAGATGATCATGAGAGAAGTTTATCTAAATCTTTTGTCATCCCTTGTAAATGCACATCTTTTCCTTTCTAGTTTGTGCTGATAACAACCATGTCCGGACATGGACTGTGACTCGGTTCCGGGGCATGATTTCGACTCAGCCAGGCTCAACACCTCTTGCATCATTCAAAATCTTATCCCTGGAGGAAGCAGAGAGTCATGGCAGTTACTGTTCTGGAAATGACATTGGTAGGATGTCTCTGGGTTGTGCTGTGCCAGTACCTTCACTAGTCTTATCATGGTTTAACAGACCTTCAGCCCTATAACATGCAAGCTGATGGGTGTAAGCTCTCATACACTGCTCTCCCCTTGAAACGATGGCAAGGATCTGTAAGATTCACTTGGAATTATTATTTAGGCTGTAGAGAGTGAGTATACTTAAAGGACTTACTCTGAATGACAGAAAAACGGACAAAAATCTTTGGAACACAGGTACTATACCTCTTCCTTCAGCAAACTGATGTAGCATTTCAATTCTGATTTAACTAGAGAATGAGAGAAAGCACAGGAGACTGTATTAAGCAGATGAGCATAGCAAACATTTGGTCTACTGCAAATTGCAGTTCACTGTTCAGCTGGGGTTAAACAAAGCATGGAAAAAATTCTTAAATGACTTGGAAGTGGTGACAGAGTTCACTGAAGCCTTGCAACTGCAGAGGCAAAGGGTGCTAGCACATTGCTGTAGCAAGGTACTGAAGAAATGTGTGTTGGTAAATATGGGTAGGCAGGTATTTTAGATTCCTTGGTGGTCTGAGCCTTGCAAATGAACCTTTGATGAATAAGATGTCCTGTGAACACAGGCTGGGGTCAGTACTATTGCAAGAAATCCGATTAAGCCTTTAGACAGATCTAAGAGCTGCAAAATAACGAAGTTCTTACTGTTATGATAGAGACCTAATGTAGGGTTTGTGCTGACATAGTAATTCCTCCAGGAACACACAGCAAATTTAAGAATGTGTGTCCCTCAGAACAACAAAACCTGGTTTGGATCTGTGGAGACTGCTAACCACTGGATGGCCTTTGCTAGATACTGGTCATCTTTTGCTTGCTGCTCCTGATACTTTAAAATTCCAGTGGTCATACTCATATGAGTCTGGGTCTTCAGAACTGTTTGGGGAAAAAGGTGAGGGAATTGAAACAAACAAATGAGTGATTTTTCTTTTTTTTTTTTCCTCTAGGACCCTTTGGTGAACGTGATGATCAACAGGTGTTTATCCAAAAAGTTGTTCCCATTACGAATAAGCTGTTTGTAAGGCTGTCTTCAACTGGGAAAAGGTACATCTGTGTTTTAAGTGGGAAAGAGGCAGGACTAGGCCTGTTCAGGTGGTGATGTCTCCCTCTTCCACGCTGAGTGCGTGCCACTGCACATAACAGTCTTCTGCTATGCTTGACAGCTCTGGCTGAGCTCTTGTTTGTGTGCCAGGAACAGAACTGTTACTTAACGATTATTATAACCTCAAAGCCAAAAGGCTTTTTGAGAAGTGTGATATCAGAGACTCACTTCATGATGGAGTTCACAAAACAAACATTTCTGTGCCTCTACAGAATATGTGACTCAAGCAGGGTACCATGATAGCATTTAATTTCAAAACTAATGCTGAAGTTGCTGGTGGCAGGGATTATGCTGTTCACAAAAGGGTTTCTCTCTTTCTTTGCACTTGGCTTTGAAGACATTAGAACCTTTAAAACAGAGGTACTGTTTTCGAGGACATCTATTCAACTATTTTCTTAGGCTTGATTTCATAATATTCTACTAACATTGCTGCCGACATTGTAAAAAATGTTGTCAAATCCACAGCTGCTTTTCTTCCTGTTAGGCTGGGAAGATGAAAAGAGATCAGGCAAGACAGTGCATCTACACTTCATTTTTTTATCTCTTGCCTAATAACTTTGAATCTGGATGAAAACATTAGTGCCTCAACACTGTGACTTATTTTGGCACTGCTTGGGTGAAAAGTTTACTACAAAGGGCCAGTAAAACAAACCACTCAGAGCATGAGCAGCTTGGTTTTGGGAGTCCTTTTCTTCTCATCATTCCTCATAAACTTCTAAAATAGAGGGGGAAAAAGCTATGGAGATCTGCCATGACAAGTGAAATTACAGTTGTGATATGACAAAAGTTATCTTTATAGATAACATCTAGATTGTAGGTGTACCATCTTCGTATTTTTTTTGCATATCTTTTATGTGGGTAAATGTGCTGTTTCTGCAGGTTAGTTTCTTAGAGTGTCTAGCATATGAAGGGGCTGGTTTCTGTGAGAGCCTTAGCTTTCTAATCATCACAAACAGAAAATGGACATAGAACATGTGGGGGCTACCTAGTAAACAAGCAGTAAGGGTGCAGTTGGACTGGGGGTGGGAAGGGATTGTCTGCAGCTGAACAGTGTGCCAGTCATACAGAGGAAGGAATTTCATCTGGAGATAAGGTGTTTTCCTGATGGCAAGTTTGCTGCCATCTCAGAAAATTGAACTGGGACTGACTTCAGTGGCCAAACTCTGGCAGGTGAAATTGTTCAGGTGATTTGGGATTGCTCTTCCTGTAGGATCTGTGAGATCCAGGCAGTTGACTGCACCACCATCTCGTCATTTACTGTGCGAGAATGTGAGGGATCCAGCAGGATGGGCTCCCGGCCACGCCGCTACCTCTTCACTGGACATTCCAATGGCAGCATCCAGATGTGGGACCTGACCACAGCTATGGACATGGTTAATAAGAGTGAAGACAAAGGTAAGTTTTGTTTTGCCAGGACTATGGCATGGTTCTTTTTCGCGTCCTCAGATGTGCCTGACTGCAGTAAATGGACTTGGCCTCTAAGAGCTCTTTCTCTTGCAGATGTGGGTGGCCCCACAGAAGAAGAGCTGCTCAAGCTGCTTGACCAGTGTGACTTGAGTACGTCTCGCTGTGCCACACCCAACATCAGTCCTGCCACCTCAGTTGTTCAGCCAAACCGGCTTCGGGAATCTAATTCCAGGTAAGTCGCCAAGGATGGCACTGGCTGCAGACATCAAAGGTTTTACTTTTCAGGTAGGCAAATGGGTTTGGTGAATTTAAGGCTGTAGTTGAGCCCCTGAATTCATGCACTAAATGGCTTGAACTACACACGCACACTCCTTGATTTCTACTTGTTTGTGTGTGTGCAGACCAAAGTATCCTCTGAGAATCTGAAGTGATCTGGAGGCTTTTGTGTGGTGGCTGTGATGAGTGTATTGCTATTGTAGTGGGAATTGCAGTGGTAGGTGGGAGCAATGGTGTGCAGCAGAACTGGCTGCTGTTCCCAGCCTAACATCTGCTCTTCTTGTATTTTCTGAAGCCTCCAACTGCAGCACCATGAAACAATCCATGAAACTGCCACATATGGTTCTGTGCGGCCATACAGAGAAAGCCCCCTCTTGGCAAGAGCAAGGCGGACAGAGAGCTTTCACAGTTACCGGGACTTCCAGGCTTTTAACTTATCTGGCAAAAGCCCAACAGAAAAGGCAGCTTCTGCAAATGGGAATTCAAGCCAGACAGAGGCCAGGAAGGCAACAGCTGAGGGCAGTGCAGCTGAGAGGAGGGCAGTCCAATCAACAGCACTTGAGGTGCGAGGTACAGGTGTGACAGATGCAGGCGGGTGTTGCAGTACAGAGGTTCACCGCCTGCCAGAGAATTCTCTGGATCTCAAAAGAAGGGGACCAGAAGAAGAGAATGAAACCAAAGCAGACAGCAAAAAGAAAATGGGATTTGAAGGAGCTGGTTTCTTGGGAAGAAAGAAAGTGCCTCTCCTGGCCTCGGCACCAGTCCTTGCTGAAGGTGGGCCTGAATTACCTGGTGCAGCTTCTCCATCACCTACAAAGACAGCTGCTTCACCACGACACCGGAAGAACGACTCATCCTGCCAAGACTATGGCTTGTGAAAAGGTGGCTGGTGGCAAAAACAAGGTGCAGGTGCCCTCTGGCTGGTAGCAGGCAGGATGTTACTTGTTGTGGGTTGTTTCTTGAGTGGGATTTTGTTCTGATACCAGAATAAAACTTGGAAGGTTATGAGAAAGTACCTAGCTGCTGCCAAAGCTTTGAAGGGTTGTCCACATCAATGTGTGGCTTTATGTAATGCTCCAAAATGTAGTACGGTACTTGGTCCAAAATATTGTTGTGCATTCATGCGTAAATGTGGTCAGGCATGTGATATGTTGTGATTATTTTTGTTTTGGGGAAAGGAACAGTGCTAAAGGAAAACTTGGTTGCTGAGCAGAGGATGCCCTTCAGATGCAGCCACACACTGCTCTACAGCGCTGCTGTCTTGAGTGGATTTTGCCTAGTTCACAGATCTGCCTCTGTAGTCTTGTTTTATGAATGGGATCCTTGCTCTGTATGCTGCTGTCTGATATCTGAAATGTTTTGTGCAGGTTAAGGAGGAAGCTATCCAAAATAGCACATGATTTTGCCTCTTAGTCCAAATAAATTGCCAGAGGAGTGTTGCTTGTACTTTCCGAAAATGTATGGTATCAGATGGTGGATTTTGCTGATTGTGACTGAGACAATGCATAAAAATATGCTTGGAAGAATACACAGAACTGGCAGTCTCTTGAGGGCTTCCTTGTCACTTTCTCTAGAAAAAGGACAGAGATGAAGATGGGAGGAGGTTTGTTGTCATAGTGTAATAATTCTCAATTACAAGTGCCTTGACATGGTATTTCATACCTTTGTCACACTGGCTGCTTGCTGTTTGCACCTAGTTTACTGTGGATGGTGAACAAGTTTTATTGCCTGTGGAGTAGTAATACATATGCAGAAAGGAAGGACGTGACAGCAAGTGAAAAAGCATGCTTGGAGTTCAGCATTTATTAATGACCTGTTTGGTTGGGTTTTTTAACTGGAACTGAGAGGGTGGGGAAGAGGGAGTGAGAGAACACAAAGGCTAGAACAACTTTGTAAGAATTCCTCTGGTGTTGTTTATTCACCTGTGCATGAACACAATTTTGTGGTGGAGCTCTGTCAGGCCAGGAGAAAACATCCTGCCATGCAGACCCCTTTTAGCCACATGCTGCTTTTTGGTCATGTAAAAGACTTTTCCTTACCAAACATGTTCCCCTCCTCCCTCCCTGCCTCCCTCACCCCTACAGCCCTCCTCAGCTGGGGAAGCTGGATGAGAGACAAAGATGAGAGCCTCTACCTTCACAGTCTTTTACTACTGTATGACTGAGGGATTTTCAGACTATTCTCTTACCTTTCTGAGGTGTCAGTGCTAGCACACAGTTTTTACTATGCAGTGAAAGGGATGTTGAAAAAAAGGCCAACTTATGCCTGCCCCCATCTTCTCCCAAAACCCAGTTTTATCTATTAACTCCAGGGCATGGGGTGGGGAAACAGCACCCCTATCCCTGCCTGCAAAGGCCATGCAGGCTGCTTTTGGCAAGTTACCCACTTCCATTTTCTAGACAAGCTGGTTTTGTTCTTCAGAGGTGGGTGTCAGTGAATGTGGTGTGCTCTTTGGTGACGGTGCTGAAGCCTTTGATGACATTGACAAGATCTTCTTCATCTACATACTGTAAGGAAGGGAAAAAAGAAGCATGTCAGCCAAAGCTCTACCAGACTAAAGGTGATTCCTTCATTTCTCTTTCCTCCTACCCACTAAAAATGGTTCTTAAATAGATAAATAAGTGCATTTTGTGCAAGTACATACTTGTCAGCTTCCTTGGTCCTGCTCTTGGGGGTCTAAGTGGGTTTGACAGTGATGGAACCAACACCCCTATACTGTGGAAAGCTTGTATGTTCCAGCCCTTCCAGCTGTTTGGTGTACTGAAGGTGAAAGTCTGAGGAAGCTACTTGGATTTATGTGCCAGACTATCCTGCAGTTCATTTGCATTTTGGACAAGATCCTCTCACTAACTTGCACTCACTAACCATCTAATTTTGTTATTACCTCACAGGCCCTTCACCCCCATTCTGGGTCCTTTTTAGGAACCTTAATTTTCAGGAAGCAAACTTAATGCCTCGCTGACCCCTGAAGCCCTTCTCATGCATTTGATCAGGGAAGGTTGGAAGTTAAAAAGCCTTTTTCGTGGTAACAAGGAGGAAGGGAAGTCATCACTGTCCTTGGCTTGAAAATCATGTCTTGTATCTGTGTGTTCAGATCCTTGTTGATGACCCTGTCTAGTACTGTTCTATATTAAAAGAGAAATACTTTACCTGTCCCCCAACCTTACTCTAGTCTCATGTGGGCAGAGTTTGAATTCATTTGTCACACATGCCAATCTGACGAGATCTGAGCATTCACATAATCTCTGCATTGCGACTGAGCATAGGACAGAGAGCAGATCTCATCAGCAACTGAGTCCCAGTTAACAGAACAGGAATCAGTGGAACACAAGCTCCTGCCTCTGGGTCTAAATGTGTGAAGGATGCCAAGACATCCCACCTTAGACATGTACATTTGCTGAATTGCATGGAAAGAAAAACCCACCAAATAGAAGGGAATTCTTCAAGGTCCATTTCATTGGTAAACCAGGGAGTTAATAGTTCAATGGAAACCATAAAGAGATGCATATGGATGCCTTGCATTCTGTAAGAGCAGTGTGTGATTGTAGGCACACAGTTGTGGCCTACTGGTCATCTGGTGACTGTGATGTGATCCTGAGGTGATTTGGGCAGACGACTGCAGACCCAAGAGCGGTAAGACTGGGAAGCTCAGCCGAACTGAGCCAGGCGGACAGAGAGCCTGCAGAACTGAGCCAGGCAGGAGCCTGAAGAGTTGAGCGGGTGGGACCGAAAGCCTGAAAGTCCGGATGACATTCAAACAAATGCACCACCCCCAGATGAGGGGCTGGGAACTTAGGAATGGGGGCTGAAATGTCGGCAGAGGAAGAGTCCATATTGGACATCCTTCTGCAAATATTACAAAGGAAAGTGAAGAGCGGGCACTGTGTGCCTTGCTTATTTGCTGCAGAAGAGGTAAGCAACTGACATCATAATGAGGACTCAAACATTAGGAGAAGGAAAATTCGTTTTGGTCATTTTGTTACGGATTTTTTTTTGTCACCAATTTCGCAGAAGAAGGGTGCTGGATACGGGGAGTGAGTACTATGCACTTTGCTTATCTGGTAGGAAATAAACAGAGTAAGGTTACGCACTTTGCTTATTTGCCATAAAAGAGATGGAGTGGCACTACGCACTTTCCCTATTTGCTACGAAAGGAGCAGAGTAAGGCTACGAACTTTCCTTATGTAGTATGAAGGCGATGGAGCGAAGCCGCGCAGTGTGCTTCTTTGGTACAAAGGAGATGGCTTGGGAGCAGACATACACACTGCCTTTTTCACTAAAATGTGGGCGAGTTCCAGCCGCACCTTGCCCGGTGCCGCTGCCTGCGGCCCCGGAGCACTGCGGGGGGAGCTTTGCTGAGTCGAGCGCCAGAACAAAAATAACGCGGGGCTCCGAGAGGCCAAGTCGGAGCTGCACAGAAAGCACGTGAGAGAGGCTTGCAGCAACCAACTAACACAACAAAAACTGGGGAAAAAAAGAAAAAGGAACAAGAGAATTTAAGTGGTAACCTTTTTCACTGCTTTTTCAGACACTATAAGTCTTGACACGATTAGCTTTTGTTAAGCAACTCCGCTTTGTTCAGAAAGATAGCTTTTGTTAAGCAACTTCACTGTTCACAAGGCATGCAGACTAAGTTGGTCTAAAGTATTGCTGGATGAGAAATGATAATTTGCAGATGGCAGCAGCTCTGCAGGGGTAATCTGAAACAGAAAGCTTACCTGGAATAAGGCAGATCATAAGTTTAAAGTCTATTTCTTAGCTCCTCGTTTACCCTGCTTTTAGTTATCCCAGGCTGCTGACCAGAAGCATGCTGCTCTACTAACATGTTGGGTCAGAGATGCTTTTGGTATCTTAATGTTGTCCAGACATGTTCTGGCACACTTGAGAAAATTGTTTGCACAGATGAACAGATGACATTCAATTTGATAGTGCCTCAAAACTTATAGTTGGATAGGGTGATAATATATTCCAGAGAAACAACAGACATCTGATCTGAGTTTTATCCTAAAGAAAAAGGAGTGTAGATCAAAGCAATGGATGAATGGGAGTTTTCCTGATATGCTATGGAGATTATAGGACAGAAGTTTATTTAGTTTGTCATTGAGAATAAATAATATGATCTTCTGCAGATAAAGGTTTATATGACATGCCATAATTTACTTAGTGTTTAGGCTATGTTCAGAGTGATGTGAGTTTGTTCCATAAATGTTTGCTGTGTGTTTGAGAAAGGATAACTTGGAATTAGGAAAAGGAATAGAGTGCTAGATCTTGCAGAGAATGATCTCATTGAGGAAGCTGTTATAGGTCACTTGTGTCTGCTTCAAAGCTCTAAGTGTGACCTATATTGCAAATTAATAACTGTGTGCTAAGACAGAGTGGAGTATGGCACAATAAGGTTACTTGGAAAAGGTTATGTCAAGGCATTGAACACATTCAGTGATTTTCTTTGTAATCCTACTCTATTTTACAACCTAATCTATTCCCCACTAAGATGTGCCGGAGATAAACACTGCAGATGCCTTTGTGGGCAGAAAGGAAGGAGAGGCAGTAAAAGGTCTGCATGATGTGAAGTCTCTGAGTACCAACAATGTATAATGTAGTGGAAGAACATGGGGCAGGGCAGTATCTGGTATTGGCCTCCATCATAGACAAGGAAAAGCACAAAAGGACAATACTGCTGGCCATGGTCTGAATCAGATGGGGTTGCCTCCAAGGGTAGCAAGTGTGACGCTTCTCTTTCTCTTGACTTGCTCCCACCTACAGTATTACTGGGCTACATAAGGAAAGAATTTTCTTTTGAATAATGATAAATGGGATACTTGTGACTTGAGCTATAGCATATTGACAATATTCAGCTGTTTGAACCTTTATAAGATCATAAACTGATTTAAGCTTAGCTTTCTCCCATTGAGCATACGAAAATTAAGTTTTTAAGTCAGTCGTGTTTGCAAAACTTCTGTTTTGTGCACCTTGTATTGTGCTTTTGATTGAGAATACTTTTTGATTAATTAAAAGGTAGTCCTTCCTTGTTGTCTTCCTGGAGCTTGTCACCAGAAGCACTTGCTACATTGAGGCAAGTAGAATTAAGAGTACAAAAGGGAAAACCTTGGAGTGTGGTTACCACCATACCTCTCAGTATATATATTTTACTATCTCTGGACCATCCTTTGGGCTTCATAGCCTGATGGCGTGACATTTAGCATGATCCTTTTTTATTTCTTACAATGGGTATTTCTATCAGTGCAGAAAAACAGTTACCACTCACTCGTGTTTCTGTGGACACCTATTCTAAGGCCTGTTAAGCTTCTGTACATACAGGAGAGAAGGCAAAAAAAATTGTGACCTTGCACTGACATAGTGCTTTTGCAGCTTTAGGCATACCACATATTGTCAAGGCTAATAACAGACCTAGTTATGTAGTTCAGTGTACCCAACAATTCTTACAATCCTGGGGTGTTCAACATGTTAGGAGTATTTTGCTTTCTTCAAGCAGTCCAGCTGTTATAGGACATTTTCATCTTACACATAAAACCTTTCTTCAAAAACAAAACAGGGGGAATGATAAGTGAAACCCCACAGGCAAAGGGTTTGGAAAGCTGTGTTTACATTGAATCATCTTACTATTCCTCCCTCATGTACAATGCCTGTTATTCTAATGCACTTTTGTTACCAAGTGATGGGAACCAGTTCAGGTTCGTAATTTGCAAACATGAGCCTGGGAGGGCCCATGGATCTTGTCACCTGGGGCATGGATATGCCTGTATCTCAACAGATCTTGGAGTTCAGTGGGTGCCTGCTCATCGCATTCGACCTGTATGGGGTAATGTCCCTCAAAGCAATGAACCTGCCTGTGGCTCACCTCACTCCTTGCGATGATCAAAGATGTGTGGGTGATGGGAACATACAGATTCTATCTTGTCCTTGCGTGTTACTTTATGGAGCTGTATAGTTATTGATAGAATTATATAGCGGTGGATTTTGTTAATATCCTAACATGCAGCCTTTGGCTTAGTCATGTATGTTGCTATTGATATTGTCAATATTCCATAAGTGCAGGTATAAAGATTTTGATGAAATGTAATGTAGATTTGGGGAATGAATCAAGGTCAGTACATGGATGCATTCCAGAGCTAGTGGAACCTATATAAAGAGGTACTTGTACCATGTTTGCTATTTCTTCTGCAAGGGGCTTGTAGAAGGATGGTAAACGTATTTATTTAAAAGAAAAAGAAAAGGGAATTGTAGGCACACAGTTTGTGGTGATTGGGAATGGGGCTGCAGCCGAGCCTCATCCCTAATAGGCTACAACTGTGTAGGACAGGTGAACAATACTGAAGGTAAAGAAACATGGAATGCTGAGGTGTACCTGACCAATCACAGAAGGGTAGATAGGGTGCACAGGTGGAATGCATGTAAGATAAAGGGTATAAAAACCTGCACTGGAAAGCATCACCGAAGCTGAGGAGTTGTATCTCCTCTGTCATGTGATCACTTGTAACTTTAGAAGAGAACAGTAGACTTGAAGAATTTTGAGGATCTAACCTATGACCATGTCCTTCTAGGCCTTTTGGCTGTATCTCCAGGAAGTTATGACATTTAGACTTCTTTCATGATTCCAACAGAGCAGATAAATCTCTCGCAGGTGACACACAGCAGCGTCCCAGAGGAGCAGGAGCCCTTACCAGGCCACGGCCAGTAGTGCGACGGTTGTGAATGATGGCATCCCAAGGTGACTCGTCAAAAGTCTTCTTGTCATAGAGGTTGAGCAGCTGGCTGACACTGCGATGGAGAGAGGCTGGGGAATACGTGTGACTCAGCTGGCCCTGACTCGGCCTCCTCCCCCCAGCTGCGATACGGAAACTGCGGTTGCTCGTGGGAGAACCAGCCCCTGGGATTTTCGTATCTGCTAGTCCCTGTAAAGTAGACACAAAGTAATAAATAAAAAAATAAAGGGCGTGGTTTTAAATAATTTAGCTGAACAAAAACAAAGCAGGAGTGGAAGAGAACAGAGAAAACCATGCCTCAAAATCATGCACAGGAATCAACCAAAGAAAAAATCTCCAGACCTTTCCTCACTGTAGAACAAGCGTATCATAACAAGCAAACAAACAAAAAACCCACCAATAGTAAAACCAGGATTTTCCCCAATTTTCTTCTTCCTATTTCTTTTTTTTTAAAGCAGAAGTCCAAAGATTTTTGGTTAACAGAATGATAGCCCAGACTTGCACAGAAAGAGGATATTTGCAGACCTTTTCATGACCAGGGGAAAAATAATTCACCCACCAGGAGAAACATGCAGTGTCAGATGCCTTTGTGCATGCGTAGGTCATCTGACACACCACACTGGCCACTCTGCAAGCCGAGGACTCTACCTCAAAGTGCATTGTGTATCTTTTGAGAGTGACGCTGCTTGATGAATCGGACGTGTCAGCAATAGTTTCAAACTGAGATTAAAGAGAGGGAGGAAAAGCATTAGGGCAGGGCAAGGTGCAGTGTAGGTGTACCTGACAAAGGGTGTGAATTAGCTGCAGTTCTGTGAGTGAGAGCAGTGTAGCAGGACGTAGGGTGTAGGGGAACTGGCAAAGACCAGGCACTATCTAATTTTTAAGTGGTCAAGTTCTGTGTGAGCAGCCAGCATTGCTTCACTAACAATTGTAAAAGAAGCAATTTTGCCATTCCATAGTAGCTCTGTCCTAACTTCTCAGATCAGTTCTTCAACTGCTGTGCTAAAGAATCTTCCTTTCTATTAAGTCCATGAGCTGTTGGAAGAAGAAAAAAAAACCAAAAAACAAAAAAGAAAGGGCAGGAACATGAAAAGGATTTGTGCAGGCATGCCAACAGCAAAGACATTTTAAAGTCAAGAGGAATAACACAAGATGACAGACTGTAGAGGAAAAGGAATCAAAACCATGAGACAAAAAAAAAAAGTTTCTTATGCTCTTAGCCTTTGCCAGCAGAAGGGGCACACTGGAAATCCCATTGTTTCCAAGAGCTTCTTGGTTGAGGCACAGATGCAGTGTCTTGGCACTGAGACAAGAAGGAACAGAGTGCGTGAAGGATGCAGGAGTCACTATGCTGCTTGATGGAGCTCACAGGAAAAAGAAGCTGAGAAGTGACAAGAAGAATCATCTCATGGCATGGGTCTGGGAAGAAGCATGAAAATAGAAAGCATGGCTGGTCCCATTCTCAATCCCGTAACAATTGCCACATTCCATTTGTTTTGCTTTTTCAAGGGGTAGGATAGCACTACTACTCTATTACATGATGGAACACGTTTTTTATGCATTCTTTTTCAGAGTTATAACTTCTCATGATAAAAAACCTTCCTCTTTACCACTTCCCAGCAGCCCTCTTCCCACCGCTCTGATGGTTCCACTGTGAGTCTATGTGCACAAATGCACACGTGCATTCTGTGAAGTTCCCTAGCGTTTTTCCTGATTAGTCTCACTCTACTCCAAACCTTCCTGGCATGCAGCTTGTCCCAGAGCAGTCCAGCTGGGTGGTAGATGGATACTGACAAGAAATAAAGCCTCTCCCTAAGTCTTGTTCTTTGCAGGTATATCTCCTGGATACCTTACAAAGACTGCCAGATTGATCCTGGTTAGCTATCCACAGCAGGCAGCTGGGAACACATGAAAGGTTCCTCTGAAAAGCACATTTTATCATCTACCTTCTAACAGCGTGCCAAAAACTTCTCAGCTCTGTTGCAAATGTCAGCTAACATGAGGTGAGAGCAATGGTTTTGCATTTTCTGTGACTCCAGATCCAAAGTTTGTCTTAGGCATCAGAAGCATTTCAGGGCCTGCAGACCAGGTATCCCAGGGCTCTGTTTAGACGAAGCACTTGTAACCTTGCCCTATGTGCTCACCCAGATATGGCCCATATGGGACCAGACAGTCCTTTCCCTACACCAAACAGCCTCCATTTGGTAACCAAGTGTGCAATAAAACTTTGGAAGGAGGAAGAAAAAGTCTGTGTGTGGGTTTGATGGGGTAGGTATCATGGCTATACATTGGTTGCATTTTTCCAAACGTACCGGATGGGTTTCACCTGATGAATACACGCTCATTGGTGATGTTCTTTTCTGGAGTGGAACTAAAGGAGGCCTGTCTCGTGCATAGGGTTGCTTGTGGACCTTCCTCTGAAGAATTAAGGAGAGAAGAATAGCCAAGAGGATCAAACCTAGAACTACCATCAGCACTGCAAACCACAACTCGTTGTAGAATTTTGCACGTTTGGACTCTGCTTTGTCCTTCTCTCCAGGTGTTGTCAAGATCAGACCTGTAAAAAGAGGGATTGGGGAGAAAGGGACAGTTATTTCAGGAAGCATTTAACAATATGCCATCCCTTTCCTCGCTAATAAATTAGGCAGAAATTTAAGTAATTTTGTCGTCATGTGCTTATTTGCACTTATGTTCAAGGTGGCATAATAGTTCAATATGCTGGCGGGCTGCAATAAAAAAACTTACTACCCCCAAGAGACCCTGCTTAAAGCTCTGGCATTGCTGCTCAGCCTGGAAATCACCACTGCATCAGCAGCTCTTCCAAAAGGAGGTGGTGGTGGTGGAATATGAGGAAAAAGGGGTTCTCCAAGTAACCTTGAAGAATGGAAATTACTACGGTAATTTCAGAGCGGTACAGACAGAGGACATTCTCTCCAGAACAACTGCAGTTGCAGGCCTGTGCAGTTAATTAAAGAGAGGAAGGCTTTAATACATTAATACAAAAGCAAGCAACATGAAACATTTTACTATTCCTTTCCCCCACCTATTAGAAAACAAAACAGTCACTTGATTACCTTTGCTCATACAGAACAAAAGTGTAAGAAATCTCAGTGACACGTTTCCTGGTTATTTGCAATCCTACATGTATAACCAAGCTCTTGGCCAAGGAATTTTCAGCACTTTTGCTTGGAAGCCTCCTCTGCAAGTTGCCCACGGTGCCATGCAAGTTTTCAATAGACTTTGGGTAAAAGCAGCAATCAAAAGAAAAAAGGGGCAGAGTGTGGAAAGTGGTGGATGTAGAGCAACTGGAAACATTTTATAATGCCTTTAAGGCAGCTTTGCCTGAAATTCTGCAGGATAATGGAGTGAAAGCATGAAAAGGGATATAAGGGAAATGCAGAAAAAAGACTAATTGCAAATATAAGGCAGATCTATTTTTAAAAAGTGGAACAAGATGCTACACAAAAAAAAGTTAATTAAACCAGTTAATTAATTCAGTTAGAAACAGTTCAAATATGAAACTCGGCAGCACGACATTTTTGAGCAATATATTTAGGCAAAAATAAAAGAAAAAATATTGCATATCTGAGGAGAAGCTCTGAAGCTAATCACGAGAATTATCCCATCCCTAGAAGTGTCAAGCCAGGCAGAATGGGGCTTTGAGCAACCTGGTCTAGTTGTCCAGGAAGTTGTCCTGCATGGCAGGTGGTTGGAAGTAGATGATCTTTAAAGTTCCTTCCAACCCAACCATTTTATGATTCTATGATGGTTGGATGCCATGATCTTAAAGGTCCTTGCCAACCTAAAGGACTCAATGATCCTGTGATGTAAAGAACAGAAATCCATACATGGCAAAAAAAGCACATTACCTGCATAGCTCATACACAAGGCACTAAGGAAGCCCCTGATACTGCAGTGAGATGCCATCCTGCCCAGCATGCACTAATACCAAATTTCAAGCACAAACACATCAAATGAACAGGTGCTAGGTAATTTGTTCATGTATTTACCAACTCCCTCTCCAGCGTTGTACTTGATGACTGGTGTCATGGCACTCCCTTCATCGGTGATGCAGGTCACTTGGAACAAAAAGGCTGAGCAAAAAAAATTAGAAAGTGCTGTCAGCAGCAGAAATAAAAATTCTTTAGGTGCTGCTGTTTCACCATTCTTTACCAGCAAACAGAGAGGTCTAAAAAAACAAGGCAGGAATAGCACATAACCCTTCATAACCCACCTGAGTCCCATACCAGAGCTTTACAATTCCTTACTCATTGGTATTGAAATTCTAAACTATGAACCATGGTGGATAAGAAGCAATCACCACTATGATATTGCGACAAATTATGTTCCTCTTTCACTACTCTTCCAATGTAACTGGCATCTTTCAATTTTTTCATCACTTTGCCCTAAATCCCTCATACTTCATTCATAGCTAAAACAAACATTTTAGGAACATTTGAATAAAAACAAATAAAGAAAGTATTAGTACTATTGTACTAATCAGGAAGACAAAAATAAATTACAAAATTCTTTGACAAAAAAAATCCCAATGTCATAAAAACAGAAAACGTTTTTCTTGCGGCTTTTTCTTCTCCTTTTATTCCCGTTGATAGTTTCCTTTTATTTTAAAGACTTCAAATTTCTAAAATGAAACTGTATTTTAAAACATGGCTGGTTCTAAGAGCTCCTGACTTAATTTGATTCAAATGAAAATTCAAGCTCCACTCTTTCTTGAAACTGAAGATTTCTATGCGTTTCCCTGACTGTAGCCCTGAAGGGCGGAATTGCAACACAGCTCCAGGATTTGTGGAAGCTTGACCCTCCCTGTGAATCAAAACAGTCTCACCCAGTCAGGTAAGAGGAAGCTTAGCTGTATGGATTTTTTGCAAGGATTTGCTTAGATACAATTTGGCGTGCCTGTACGCTCCTTTGGTCTCAGCTTGGGATTGCAATGGAGAAAATTTTTTTGAAGTTCAGCACACAATACTATTAATTTAGACTCTCCCAGAGAGCAAGCTGTGGGAAACTGACTTTTGTCAGACGTCCTTGGCAAGTAGAGCTCGGTGTCGAAGCCGCTGTAGATGCGCTGCCCGCTCTCCGTCAGCACGTACTCCTTCAGGCGCCCGTTCAGCACGAAGGTGCGGCTCCAGTCGATGTGGATGGTGGATAAATTGCTGACCACGGAGAATGGAGCCATGTACCGAGGTGCTGCAGAACAAGGAAAAAAAGCTCATTTCCAGCCAGTAGGCTAGAAGTGATTTGGTGACTGAGTTATACAGCAAAATGAAAGAGATTCCCATGGTACAAGCTCCCTGCTACATGCACTCCCTCACTCTCTCATATCCATGTGTATGATTAGGGAAGATACAAGGAGAAAAGAAAAAGCTGCTGTAGCATGCCAGCCTCTGTACTGCGAAAGCAGAGATGTATCCTGAAAACAAATATTGAACTCCCTCCCTTTGCCTTTGTGTATGTGGTACTGACAATAAAACTCTATAAATTAAGTTTCAGCTTAAGGCAGAGGACAGGGAGACACAGGAGGTTGTGTAAGTCTGACTGCAGCAGGCTGGGCTGCAGGAACTGCTAGGGAGAGGGTTCTTTTGCAAATGCCAAGAAATTGCCGAGATCATCTTTAACACATGCGCATGCATGAAAACATGGAGTTTCAGAAAAGTGAGAACAGATGGCAGGCAGACAGAAAAGAAACCCAGAACTCACTTCAGGGAGGAAGAGTTCATCAGTTGGACTCAACAGCTTGCTGACAAAAACTTCATTTAAGTTTGAGGTGGTCCTTTCTTGTGGTGTTGCCATTAAGCCATCTGCCCCGTATTTGCTGGTTTGTTCATAACAAAGCTGCTTGTCCAGCTGCACTTTGCTGCTAATTGCCCACTGTCACTAAAGCAAGCCTTCGAGGCAAGAGGAAGCAGTCAGAGGGACTCAAGGAAGGAGGCAGTCAGAGGGACTCTGGAAACCTGGTGTGAAGAGGTCAGCAAGGCAAGAAAAGCAAGACTGAAAGAAGAGGACTTTGGACCTAGTGGGTGGGAGATTAAAAATTGCTTTCAATTCCTTTTGTTCTATGTGTCTCACCAGATCCTTATGAATTTTCTCCATTTAAAAGTTCATAATCATGTTCCAGCCTTTTAACTTGCAATTTAATAAAACACAGCTCTGGACATAAGAGATCTTTCTTTTGTTTGTTTTTTGTTGGTTATTTGGCTTTTTGTGGTTTATCTTTTACTTTGTTTTTAATGTGGGTTTTTTTTAGTGGTAACTTTAAAGAAAATCTGGGCCAGTTCCACCTCAAATTTTCAGCCAAGGGTGTATCAGATTACAGATTTTGAGTAATTACTTGGCAGAAGTACCAAATGATGCAAAAGGGAGTTTTAGAAAGGTGATTCTGAAATCCTGACATGAGATAAAAAGTGAACATCATCTTTGTTCTGACCTGACAGACTGAGAAGAAATGCCCATCTCATCTGTTACGGAATGACTCTGGCTACAGCACTATAGATCTTCTTAATAAAAGCTGATGTTAGACTACTACAAATTCAGTTTTGATGGCAAAATCTATTCTGCCTGTAGGCACAGGTCCTGCATGTTTAATTTCCATGCATACCACCACATGGCCTTAAAGCACTGCCTGCGGTGGTCAGACAGCAACAAACTCTTACTTCGGTGTTCACAACCATCCAGTCATTCAGATGACATCCAAGGAAAACTTTTATGAGTCCTAGCAGAAGTGTGGCATGAATTAGGACAACAAGATTGTTCGTGAAAACAATCACCAGGTCTCTTTCAAGATCTCCACTTTTCCAAGGGATTATTTATGGCAGGATATTTATTACTACACATCAGCCTTCTGGTAATACTTGAACATTTTATGTTCTGCAGCTTTGCTGCCCATTTAATAAATAAAATAAAAGGTTTCCAGGCTCCCAAGATAGAGGATGAGACATCAGATGATGAGCAAAGAAATATTTTTGAAGGAATGAGCATTTAAGCCCCAGAGCAGAATTTCAATGAATGTGCAGCAGAGACGCAGTGACCAGGGACATGGAAGAGGAGGTTTCTGGGGACATCTTCTCTCCCAGAGTTGGAGAAGTCATTTGGTTCTGTGCAGCCCCAGGCTTCAGAAACAGGCATCACTGGTCAGTGAACCATTTTTCATACTCACGCTCCTTTTCCGTAGTGAATCCGATCCATTCGGAGGCGCTACTGCCAACAGAGTTGTAGGACACCACTCGCAAGTTGTAAGTTGTGTAAGGCTCCAGGTTGGACACGTTGGCACTCTGTCCTTTCCCTGTGTACTTCACCTCAGTGGGGCCAGGACTGCAAGCCTTCACTGCTGGTTGTAGGTTCAGAGGACACGCCATGTACACGTGGAGCTCGTAGCTGAGAACAAAGTTTGAGATTTTGATGAAGGGCCTTAAACAACATAAAAGCCAATCCCACATTTCATCCTAACTGCTGTCTGTCTGGCTACTGGAGAAGAAAATAGACCTGATTGCAGTTTTTGTCTTGGAGATTTTGGTCCTAATTATCAGATAACTGGGCAGATGTGGTGGTGAGTCACATTCACTGCTGATGCCGGTTACCTTGCTGCCCAGTTCTGCAAGTCAGGATTTTTTTCCTAAGTAACTCCAGATTGCAGCTCTCTCATCACTGCCAGTTGAACTCACAACTATTTGACTACACAACCACAGCTGTCAGACAATCACCTCCACTCACAACAGCTCATCCTTTCCAGCTTCATCCTCCCCAGTATCCTGCTCAGGAGAAAAGCAGTCACTGTATGTAAACACTTCCCAGAAGGCGTTCAGGCCACAGGGAATATCACCACCAACATGCCAAGGAAGGAAGACAACTGCCACAACCGTCCAGTGCTCTCAGCCATGCAATTCCAGCTCAGATTGTTCTGGCAGTATCTCCAGCCAAGGTGTGCGGGTTCAGCTGGGTGGCAGCTCCTACCTGGTGACAATCCCATTGGGTGACTGAGGAGCACTCCACTGGAAAGAGGCGTTCCTGGAGGTCACGGTGCGGATCTGTGGCGGAGGCTGCTCTGAGGGTGGAGCTGGCTGTGTGGTGAACTCAGCCATGGGCCCTTTGCTGCAGCAGTTGAAACAGGTGCAGGCCTCCACACCAATGGAGTATGTGGTGAAAGGTTTTAGCCCATGTATTGTCTGCTGGGTGGCAGTCCCTTCTGACAGCTGTAAAAATTAAGAGGAAACTTGTCACAGCTTCAAGCACCACAAGTACTGAATAAGAGTTATGGAGGTGAATTAACCTCAGAAGAAGATGAGCAGAAGATTCTGCATGTCCTTCAAGTCTGACACTAATGCAGGTGTTGTTTAATGGGAACTCCCATTATAAAGGTATAAGACACTCTTCAAAAGNGTTGTTTAATGGGAACTCTGCGTTTTTCTCCCATTATAAAGGTAAAGACACTCTTCAAAGGAAAAGACCATGCCATCAGTGGCCTCAAGATGTCTTTAGTTGAGCTGTGACCACTGTATGTCAACTGCAAATGTCATTCTCAGCAACAGAGAAGCTGAAAGCCATTAAAGAAAGACACTGGGATAAGTGGTACTGAAGCAGAAAAGAAATTAATGTGGAAAGCAGCTCCATGATAAACGTGCTAGCAAATAATCATGCATATCTCACAAGCTACCTCAATGTGGATGCAGGAAACAGTGCTGGGCCGTGTGACACCAATGTGTCTGGTGGGTCAGGTCACTCCCAGACAGGAGAATGTGCTGTCTGGTAGGTACATCTGAGTCAAGAGCCAACATGATGCTGTTCTGCATTCAAGCAGACGTTGTGCTGGGTGAGCCTGTTAGGAAGCTTTCCTAAGCTCAGCAAGGGAGACCTGGCAGTTCTGGCAAAGGAATCAGTGCCCTGTTCTGAAACTGCTCACAGGAACTGCCACTTCACCTTTTTGTTGTAGTCATTTGTTGGTATAGCTTTTTTGAAGCCAAAGAAATAAAAAGATGTAGAAAACACCAACAAGGGGCAACATCTGCTCTCATTTGGCAGCATGTGATTTAGCAGAGTTCAGCAAAAAATAAGAAGGAGAGAGTCAAGCAAGCAAAGGGAAGCACTTGGTACTTCTTGATGCCAGAGCCAGAGCCGAGCCAGCAGCATGGCAGGTGTGAGGGAATGGAAATGGAAGGCCATGCAGGCACCAATGGGATGAACTGGCTGAATCAGACACAGACACAGCCAAGTGCACTGGAAGGAATAAATGGGTAATGTGAAATCAGTAGACAGCTTAAGCTCAGGGACAGGACAGTGCATTGCAGAGCAGCTAACGATGGGAGGCCAGCAGAGGAAGGCAGTCTGCGACCAACAGTAGCAGCTTGTAAAAACAAAATTGTTAAAGCTAGAAAATACAAGTGGAAATGGAAGTACGGAAAAAGCGCTGACAATACTCACCACCACATCAGTCCCTCTGGCATCATTAGAAAACAGCCTGTAGATACTGACCACCCCGTTAGGCTTAAGAGGGGGGCTGATGCTCACCACAGCCACAGTGGACGCCACCGTGTTGAAGAGGGGAGCTCCCAGGCCCTCGGGAGGGGCAGGGCCTGTTCGGCAGCGGGACCAGCTGCTTGGTGTCCGGCCCACGGAGTTCACTGACCACACCTTTGGCACAAAACCAAAAAACTCTTAGCAAAGAGCTCAAGCCTACAAAACATCTGCTTTTAGCCAGAAGGGCTACTGCAGCTCTATTGACATTGGGTAAAAAACAGTGCAATGGCACCCCTGGAAAATGTCCCTAGATGGCCACTGAGCACCTGTGTCGACCAGTGACGAGTGGAATATTTCCCACTGCACACTTAGGGAAAAGAAGCAAAAGTCATGTCTCAGGCAGTGTGTGCTCCTGTGTCTTCTTCATACGTGATCCCCAAACTCTGAATTCCTACCACTGTCTGTGTCATAGCATGCCAAGAGGACTCCTGGAGGATCTGGAATCAACAAGGACAATGTTTTTAAAGACATCTGAACAAAAATACTGATAATCTGGTCCTGGCAATTTCTCCCTTCTACACACTTTCTTCATGTATGCAGATAGCCCCAATGAATTCAGCCTGGCCTTGGGTGACACCTCAAAGTTGCATTCACCATGACTGAACCACACAAGCCAAACTCTAGTTACTCTTGAGTACCAGATAGTTTTGAAGGAACATCCTTCTCTTAAAAGTATGAACGTATCAGTTATTTGGCAACATTTTCAGTAACTTCTAATATAAATAAAGCCTACTGAAGTGTATAGTTAATTCAGCATCTCTCATGCATTTTCACAACAACATTTGTCTTATTGCATGAGCACAAAGGCAATGACTTCAGTTCCAAGATTTCAAAAATTAGCAGCTTGAATTAGGCCTGATTAAAACCCACATGTCTCTATGAACTATGCCTACTGATTTTGTCAGCTACCCAAAACCAGAGTGATCTGCAGACTACATAAAACTCAGCACTTATGAAACATACTCTCCAACAAATCTGCATGAAAATTAAATTTTGCTTTCATCAAGGACTGAATAAACATATGGAAGGATGTATAATCTTATTTATCAAAAAGAATTTGTATAATTAAACACGAATACCATAAAAGGTTGCCTTAGGTCATCATTTGCATGAGTAAGTAATTTGTAGAATGTCAGGTACAATAGACAGAATAGATGGATGCGTGAGCGTATAGGGTTAAATTAGACTCAATATTAGCCAACCACATAGTGATCAATCAGAATGATAGATCTAAATGGCAATACAAGAGGACTGTCTGAGCGATTTTTAGTATAAGTATTCCTTAGTAAGCTTTCATGTCGAGCAGTTCTAACTGCAGTAAAACACATTCTTATGCAAGCTACTTTGGGCATTGGTCCTGGGGAAGGGAATGGTGGGACTATGTCTTGAAAAAAACCAGGAGGTTTAGAAGTAAGAAGTCTTCAAAATTGACCCTGCATCCTTCCAGCTTGTGAAAATGATTTCCAGAACACGGGACACTTCACAAAGAGCCTGGCGAAGGAAAATGGATAAAAACAACTAAAGTGAAGCATGTGGTTCTGCCAATTACAAACCCAAAGATCCTGCCTGATTCCATCAGTAAAGTACAGAGCCACCCTATGTAGAGATGATGCCCTGCAATAAAAAGCTCAGTCAAAGCACTTTCATTTCAGTGGAATCAGTAATACATCTCTGCTGTGAACTATTCATGAAGTCAAACTCTGTTCACTTTACTGCAGTAAGTCAGACCTGTATCTCAGTTCAGTTCCAGCTACTACAAAGATTTACCCACAGTCATTCATTTCAAGGGTCATATTTCTTTGTGGAAAGAATAAAACACATATGGAAAGAGCAGGTCTGAGTGTGGCACTGGCACCAGCTCAGCGCCACAAATGCTGGGCTCAAATGCTCCAGTTATATCCAGGCTGTGGCCTTAATGAGCACTGAGCGTAACAGTGCCCAACCTGACCTGCTGAGCAAGCTGCCCACGGCTAAAGTGAAGGTGATATGTTAGGAACAGAGCCTTCCTGTGTAGCACATGAATTCAGGTTTACAATGGTATTGCCAAGGAATTTTGGAGGAGAGAGGAAAGCAACTCATTTGGGAAGCAAACACTTCACTGAGGGTAGGATGGAAACACCTCCCTTCATCAATTCCTCACCTATTGTAGGTGCCTACACCTCGTCTTTCAGGAAGAAGTCTTAATTCACAGAATCACAGAATAGCCTGAGCTGGAAGGGACCCACAGGGATCATCAAACCCAACTCCTGGCCTTGCCCAGGATCATTCCAAAGAGTCACACCATGTACCCAAGAGTGTTGTCCAAATGCTTCTTGAACTCTGTTGGGCTTGGTGCTGTGATCACTTCCCCAAGGAGCCTGTTCCTGTTAGTAGGAAAGGGCCAGGACCCAGAAAAGGCCACTGTCACGGAACAGAGTGAGGATTTCTTCCTCATCCCAAGTAGTGTGTGGTCCTCTTGTGCCACAGAACTGGGATATTTATGGCAGAGATGAGTCGCTCTGACCCTGGGACACTGTTCCCCATTATCTCATTTGGTCTTATATTTTGCACAGGACTGATGTGCATTTCGGAGGAAGTAAAAGAGCAAACCAGAATGCTTGGAATTCCTGAGTGTTTCTACTGTCAGAGCAACCCAGTCACTCCTGGGAAAAACAGAGAGAGAGGGATAATGCCAGTGGGGAGGCCATCACTTGTCCCAGTGTCAACTTCCGCTTCCACAGCTGCATTTAGAACTACATTACTGGATGCCAACAGCTTTGAATTGCTTAAATAGAGATGAAGACACATCCTGCCCTGAAAAGTGTGCACAGAATAATGGGAACATGATGTGCATATGAGTCTCTGGTTCCTTTGAGCCTGGGAATGGGATGAAACAGAAAAGCAACAGCAATGATGGAAAAGCATTGCTGCCTTCCCTCCTCACCATTGCAGTGGCCTGTGTCAGACACCACGGTTATGGGTTGGGACCCCAGCTGAGGAAGGGATGTCCTGCTTGTGTGAGCAAGGCGGTGACAGTGACATGACTCCTTACCTGGCTCCTGATGTGCTTTCATCTCCTTCCTTTGGTGAGAACAATGTGACAAGGCCTCTTGTACTTGAGCACCCTTCCAAGCACCCTTCCTGAGCTGATGGTGCTGTCCTCACACACTGCAGTTTATTGTCACCCCATTGCCACGTCTGAGGTCACTATTGTGGCCTGGAGTTCTAATAATAATCTTGTAAGAACAATCCCAATCCAGTGCAGCCTGGAAGAGACTAAGGGGACACCTCACTGTGGCCTGCAGCTTCCTCGTGAGGGGCAGTGAAGGGGCAGGCACCAATCTCTGCTCTCTGGTCACCAGTGACATGACCCAAGGGAACAAAGCAGTGTCAGGGAAGGTTTAGGTTGGATATCAGGAAAAGGTTCTTCACCCAGAGGGTGGCTGGGCACTGGAACAGGCTCCCCACGAAAGTGGTCACAGCACCAAGGCTGAGAGAGCACAAGGAGGATTTGGACAACTCTCAGGCACACGGTGTGACTCCTGCGGTGTCCTGTGCAGGGCAGGGGTTGGACTCAATGATCCTTGTCTCAAACTAAGGAGATTCTGTGATTCTGTGAGTCTATGCTCATCCCCTTCCATACTACAGCTAAGTGGTTAAAAGACTCCTTCAAGAGTCAGGTAATTGAGGTTCAATCACATGCTCCAACAGAGGCAGTCGGGCCTGCTGCCCTCTGGAGTGGGAATGCCCAACTGGATGACCCATCTCTGTTCTTGGGATGCTCCCAGTGATCCCTTTGAAGCAGTTTCATTTTGCATGAACACAATGAAATCAAGGTTGACTGGGCAGAGCAGGAGCAAGCAGGAGGAGACATGATTTCCCAGCCCAGCACTTCCCTATAGAGGTCGAGGGGGAGATGATGTCCACACCATGCTGCCACATGCCTGACTCCCTGGAAAAAAAGGCCGAGGTCATGGCCATATTTGTGTGGGCCTGACAGACAGACATGCTCTGAGCATGCCTTCTAGACAGACGTCAGCTACTCAGCCCTGCCAAGACATGTGTCCAGCAGAAACCCCCTCGGTGTCAGTGAGTCTGTAACGCCAGTTTCTGAGACAGCTGTGACAGCTAAACAGGACTTCTGAGGATCTGAATTCCAGATTTACACGGACCTAAGCTGGAGTCCCTTAACTCCCTTTGCTTCTGCTCAACCATCTGTAAAAGGATGGATGGTTATAAAAATATTTCCCTGTGAGAATTGCTGTCCAAGTAAATCCTGGTCAGTGTTTGGAAACCCAGGGCAGTAAATCCGCAGAACTGACTGCAGATGGAAATGCTGGTGTTTAGCCACTTCTTTGCAGGAAAAAATGGGGCAGCATGGCAACAGAAACCACAACGAGCAGTGTCTTTAAAATCAGAGGTCATGGCTTCTCAAAAAGTCACCACTAAACAGTCATGGATGGAAGCTGTTGCCTGGATAGCCTGGTTAAACAGAAATTTCATTATTTAGGCTTTTGTAAAAAGCTTTTTGGAGTCACAAAAAATCTTTATAAATTGTGATATAATCAGCACCAAAAATATGTAATCACATTCATATAGAAATATATGAAGCCCAATAGGCAGCAGTATTACCTTCTTACAATTATGAAAGAACACATGGGAACATGGAGCAAACAAGAAGCAATCACATCTTAGGGATGTATTAAATGACAAAACAGAAAGAGCAGAAAGCCCAGAGAAGTTTCTTGCATCTTGACTTTCTGAATATTCTACATCAAAAAGCATTAAGTCTGACATCATGGTGCATGGCTCAGCACCCTGCCAAAAGATTTGTTGTTAATGGCTGCACTGTCCCAAAAAAACCAGGAGAGGGCTCTGAAATCAGCTACCAAGAGTTACTAATTAATGTTTTATCAACCTGCTGGCTCCTGGCTCAGACTGAACTTTGAAGTGCAGCCAGAGAGAGAAGAGAGAGGAGAAAACTCTCTGGAGAGGGTATATTCAGAGGACTAAAGAATTCCAGTTACAGGTAACTAAGCTTGGTTTTTTCCATCATAAATTGAACCTTCACAGATTTCTGCTCCTGGAAGAAAACTGTGATCAGTCACTCAGAATGATCACAGGACAACCTCAGGGTTCATCAGCATAGCAAGAAGGGGCAAAACTTATGAGAAGCAGGATAGAAACTGAGGAGAGCCACCATAGTGAGCCTGTTCACGCTTAGTAGAGCTAACAACTTCTGCCATAAGGGTAGAAACAAGGGCACGAAAATCACCTTGGGCATAGATACAGAATAATCATGTTACTGTAGATGCTGACAGTGGAAGAAGCCCACGAGATGACTTCCATCCCTGAACCACACAGATTCATCTGCTGCAACTCTCTTGAAACCCCAAATCCATATCAAGGAAGCTTTGTTTTGAACGGAAACTCCTGCAAAGAGGACCCTCAGGCAGTGAACAGCCTACGGAGAAGGTGAAACTCCCTTATTAGAGAGATCTCACCAGGCAGAAAGGTGCTGGGGGCAGCTCGCCTCAATGAAGGCAGCAGTCCTGAGCTGCTCCTGACTGCCCAGGTAAGGAGAGCTGGGATACCCTGCATAGCTCAGAGGCCAGATGCTTCTCACCCTTCCTGCTTCCAAGAGAGCAAGCCAAGGAGCTGATTACCAATCAGCAGTGGCTTCTGGCTCCCTCCACATCCGACAGGCACTCTGCCTTGTGCCACTTCGCACCGCGCTTAGTCTGCGGTCCATCACAGGTCTCTCTGTAAGGGACAAGATCTCAGCTCTGAATGTGTCAGCATCTTGCACCAAGTTCCTTCAAGCACTCAGAAGACAGCCTTTTGCCTTAGAAAAAGTCTCATTAGTAAGTCACTACCTCTCCTTGGCTTTGAGCACTGCTCAGAGATGTAGGGAGTTACGGAGGGCTGTAGGTTCTGGGGAACCACAAGGTCAGAACAAGCCAGCCCTTTTACATCTGCACATAACTACTTCCGTGTGTACGAGTCAGGTACCACTTGGATCTCTGCTCTCATGCTAAGCAAAGACTCCACATAGCTGTGACTGCTGGTCTTTCCAAAAAGGATTCAATGCTGGCACTGGTTGGCACGTGCCATGAGAGACAAATGGTAGCAGAGCAGTTTGTTCTGCTCCTCTCTTTCTAAAGCTGTTTCGTGGAGACCTCAAAGACCCAGCACTACTTTGAGACTTTGCTTTGGATTTCTTGACTTAGATTTGTTCTGTTTCTAACCCTACACTTACACAAATGCAGAGTTTTCACAGTGTAATTTTTTTCCAAGATAGTAAGATATTTTAGGGTCATATAAGGTCTACCATCAGCAAATTCAGAAACACAGCCCTCAATTTTTGGTTATGTTCAAACAGCAACCTTCAAGACAATTGAACAGACCACAATCTTGGCTGGTTGAAATTAAAGAAAACCAAAGAAGCTCCCTTTCACCATCAATTGCAGCATCCTTCACAAGTCTTTGTGAACTGACTGTCGTACTGGCTGGCTAATTTGGAGTTACTTTATGTGATGTCAGCAGAGGTCAGAGCACAAAGCTTATCTACCAAAATCTAGTATTCAGCATCAGGTATTCACATCTGGGCACTTCAGTGTCAGGCAGATATTAGCAAAGCAGAAAGTTTGAAAAGTGGGTGCAGTTTATGGTGGACAGAGCAAAGGCAAGGGAAAGAAAGTATCACATCCATTCACAAGCAGTGGTACAAGAAAGCAGTAATCAAATGTGTGCTTCCTGATTGTCCTTTCTCAGATTGCCCCATACTTTTCCCTCTTCAACATTGTTAGTCTCCTCATGGAGGTCATAAACATATAATGGGATAGATTTCAGGTCCAGACTTCTAGTACTGTGTTAATTAGAGCCTCTTAACATTGCTATTCATCTCCACAGTTCAAATGCTAATAATAAAACTACTAAACCCATTCTGGAGAAGGGAAAGACAATAGGAAAAACTTTGGGACTTAAACAAAATGACCAAATTTTAAAGGAAGCTCATTCCATATAACATAGCATAATGCCAGTAATTAATGAGAGAAGTAAAAAGGTTTTACTCTAAAAGATAGAAAATTAAATAATTTGTTTCCTATGGGTATATAATGAGATAGTTACCAAGTTCCCATGAGAGAGATAAGCAGATATTAAAAGGTCTTTCCAATACCTGTAATGGCTAAGGGCAACAGCTAATTCAATAGATTCGATCAAAATCACCACTTCTTTCTTTGCTTCTGATTTATTACTTTGGCTGTAGTTAGTCATCACTCATTTTAGTTTGCTTTTCAGCAGTCATAAATTATGCCTCATAAATAAAAAGATACAATCAAGGAAATCATATCAAGCCATCTACCGCCCTGGTGTATATTTTCCCTTGGTACTCACACTAATGTGTTTTTAAAGGATAGCTTGCCATGGTTTTGAATATGACGGAATCACAATTTACTGAGAAGGATCTTGCAAGAGTGGCGCTGTAAGAGTCTCACTGGTAAATCTGGATGCCAACAAATCCAGTCTAATATCTATATTTAATGTAATGAAAAAAAAATCAAGGTTTTGTTGCATCAACACACTTGAACTAAAGATTATGCTGACAAGAGAAACACACTGCCTGAGGTGGGGCTTAGTGAGCAAAATTACATGGTTTCAAATGGCCCTTTTCCCTATCGTGTACCTTCTACTAGGGGAAAGGAAGTATCTCATTCTGCCAAAGGATATCTAGCACAGGTATCGTCATTTCATCAGTGAAACAACACAGTTATGTCTGCTTTACTTTTCAGAAGCTGAGGTCAAGCTGGTAGTCTAATGCAGATGTAGTATGAGAAATTCTCTTTAACTGGAAACAGAAACCTCGCAAAAAACCCCCAGTTTTACGAACAAAATAACAAGCAGGGAATAGAAGAAAGAACTACATTTTTTTAATGTCATTGCTTTGCAGTGCATCTTTCTGTCAGAGAGATGGGAAGAAATGGGGAATTAAAAGAATGAAGAGGAGCCAGATATGAGAGATATTACAAATGGGGGACTACCCATCACAGGTCAACCAGAAAACCAGTTTTACCAGATTTTAAACTGCAGAGGTCATTGACCTGTTTGTCAGTAACTAATTAGCACAAACTGGAGCGCAGCTAACAATGTGACAGACAGGCTGGTAAACCAAGTGTCCTTCCTGGCACTGGAAAGTGACCAATAGGGCTAACATATTCTACACCCCCTGTAGTTGATCCTTCCTTAGTCTTCATGACTTTGTACCCATTATTTTTCTCTTCATCTCTCCAAAGTCAGAATATTATTTGTTTTCTCTTTGTGATGACTCAATACATATTTACCCTGGTGTGTCTCGGGGTATTTCCTAGACCCTTCACTTGGCTGCAGTAACAGGAGGGTGAGAGGGACTCTCCACACATGGGAGGGATGCTGCGCCTCCAACAGTGGTCAGAGGCAGAAAGTTCCAGCACTGCAGACCCTGTTTGATCCCTTGAGTAGTCCTCTTGGAGAATAAACCTCTCCAGGGAGCCATAAACCTTTCTGAAGAGGGACAGTTGTAATTTTCTGTCTTTTACATGTTCTGTGCCTGCCAAATAGAAATAAAGATGTGTCCTAAACCAGGAAGCCATTAAGCCATTAATCTAAAGAAGCAGTTTTAAGAACACAATTAAGTGTAATTGTGGAGGAGTGATACTGCATTTGCATGGAAATCACACCATACTGTGACAGCTCTGCTTTGCACTAAATGCCACAAGTCTCTGCTCAGAAGGGCCCTCCCTTAGCTGAGAAAAACGTTTGACTTTACAGGCTGCTATATGGTAACACTGCACACCACCTTCAGTGATTCTCAAGGAGGGCCTACACACTCTTTCAGAAATATTCCAGGAGTCAAAGGATTCTGCTTGCAAACTTATTGGGCCTCATGAGCGATAATGCTTGTTTAAATCAGGGGGATTTTCAGGAGATCACGCAATAGCACATGGTTAATGGAGTTGGGGATATCAGGCAGAATTCCAACAAATACCTAAAAGATGCTCTAGAAAATACAAGTTTCTAAATGTACAACTACACCAACAGAGGAAGTTTCAAAGATCTAAGTGTTTTGGAGAATGGAAGTAGGCACTGTATGCCACTTAAAAACCCACTGCAAACCAGCTGGTGCCAATATGCTTAAACTGGCCCTTTAAAGTATAAATGTGCTTCCTTGAAGAACAGTGACCTGAGCATTTGCAGTGACCTCATGCTTTTGTCAGCATGAGCTTCTAAACTCATGTCATCATTTCCGGAAGTGAAACTTTTGCACCTGGTTTTATAAAACCTATTATTCAGCTGAAGTTTCCAGGAAAACAAACAAATTCAAAACCAACAAAACCCAGTGAAAAAAACTCCCAAAAAACCGAGATTCAAATGTGTTGATTTCAGGTCCAAAGAAGCTATTAGAGCATTGAACTAAATCTCAGTATCTCCAAAAATTCTGGAGAGAGACCCATCACAGCACTTTGATTTTATCTGCATTCTGCTGGAGGAAATTCAGTTGCATTTAAAGTTTTATGTCCAGCAAACAAGCCTCAAATACAGAGACAGGAGAATCAATATCCAGTTTAAGTGAAATATAAATCTGGGTTTCATCAGCATAATAGCAAAAGCCAAGCCCTATACTTATGAATAACTTGTCTCACAGGCAAGATATAAATTGTCAACAATGGAGAAGCTCAGAATACATCCCAGAGGACTGCTGCAAGTGACTTAAGCAGAAGACAAACACATGCATTGAAAAACCTCTCATGGTGAAATAAATGGCCACTGGTGAAAAAAACCAAAAATGATTTAGAGTTCCAATCAAAAGCTCAGCCTGATTATGGAGCAGAACCAAGATAAAAAGCTAAGTCTTGAATACAGCACAATAAAGCACAGGAATCTGATCAAGAGGTTGTTTCTGGTTTTTTTAATCTGTCACTGATAACTCATTAACAGTGTCGACTGAAGAAAGTCTCTGTGGTATCAACTTCCCAAAAAACAGCTTCTGACTGAGATGATTAAAAGTTAGTCCAGCTGAGAACACCCCACAGCCAATATCTACAACGTCCAGCTTGGAGAGTTTTTCTTCCTCTAAGAGAGATTCCTAACAAGTATAGTTTGAGTCTGCTACCAATGCTTGCTGTCTACTCAGCCCCCTCTGCACTTGAATTCATTCACATTCCCCACAGATCCTGCCTAAAGCAGCAAGGAAATCTGGTCTAACAATAGCTCTGCTGACACAGGCTGTACAATCTCCATCCTTGCATCTGCAAGGACGGAGAACTTGATCCAAAACTCAGCCTGGACACAGTCCTAAGAGCCTGGTCTATCTGGACCTGCATCAAGCAGGGAGTTAGGCTAGATGCCTTCTGGATGTCCCTTCCAAACTGCAAGACTCAATGTGTCTACGAGATGTGTGCATGCAGCAGCTGGATAGACTAATGTGATAAAGGAAGTTTTTAGGTTTAATTCTTCATGATTTCTGGCTACTTAAAAGGAGAATGCAATAGCTGTGGAGCAGGGCAACCAAAGAACCTGATCTATACAGTGCACTCTCATCAAACTTGCAGATGACACTGAACTGGAGGAACCAGTTGATATGCTGAAAGACAGGTCTGCCAGTCAGACGGCCCTAGAGAATGGGAATTTCACCAAGATAGATGTAAAGTCCTGCTCCTGGGGAGGAATAACTTCTTGCAGCATCACAGGGTCAGCATTACTGAGCTGCCAGGGAGCACCTCTACTTCAAAGGACCTAAAGGTAGAAAGATGAACATGAGCTAGCAGAGTAATCCAGCAGCAAAGATGGCCAGAATCCTGAGCTGTTTAACAAGAACACAGCCAGACAATTAAAGTAAGTGTTTACCTACCTTTATTTAATGTCTATTTTGTTTTGGCCCCCAAATACCAGAAAGATACTGTTGAAAATGAATATTGAAATTATATATTGAAAGAAATTATTATTGAAACAAAGTTCAGTGGAAAGCCACCAAGGTAATCAGGGGGTTGGAAAAGTGCCTGTAAGGAGAAGCTGTGGGACTTGGGCTTGTTCAGCTTGGGGAAGAGATGGCTTTGGAGGGACTCGGTTGCAGTCCTGCCGCAGGCTAATGAGAGGGTGGAGCCTGTTTCTTTAGTATGGTATATGTTGGGAGGGGACAAGAGAAAATAGGTGTAAGTTCAAGCGAAAAGGGTTCAGACTGAACATAACAAAAAACTTTTTTGCAATGAGGACAGTCAGGCAGTGGAGCAGACTGTCTGTAAGGTTACAATCTCCTCCCCAAAGGTTTTCAAGATGCAACTGGATAAAGCTACAAAACCTCATCTGACCTCTTTACTGACCCTGCTTTGTGCAGAAAGTTGGGCTGGATGGCCTCCTGAGAGCCCTTCCAACCTGAATTATCTTGTGCTCCTATAAAGCCAATGAGCCTGTAAAAGAAAGATTGCTCCACCTTGCTCAAGAGGTGGAATTCACTGTTTCAGGTATATATCAAACAAAATGAGAACACTAAGCATCAACAACAAATTCACTCTTGAACCACCAAAAAAATGTGTTTATCATTCTAATGACTAATTTACAGAAAAAAACAGTCCCTCTGGATGTAAACTGCTCCAAGCTCTAAAATTAATCTAAGATCTAAATTAAAAATTAATTCATAAGAGTCTGGGGGAGGATGTAAAAAGAAGGAAAAAATAGTGAAAAAAAGCCACCTTTCAAGAACTAGAATTTTCCATAACAGAGACTTGCAGGGGCTCTGGAGGTTACACAAACATTTAAGACACAAGCAGGCACCTACTACTAAGCTAAGCAAATGCTGAATTGCATGTGTGGAATTATTTTCAGCTTCTCAAGTTTTTAAAATGCATTCACAATAATCATTCAGGTTTCACAATGCTATTAACATTAGAATTGAGAGGTGTGTGTTCATTGTAAGTGTAAAGCAAGGTTCTCAAAGTGTACTGAAATCATAATCAGAGCTGCCAAATAGCTTCAATTCCCACCTGATATTCGTACTCTGTGTAAGGCAGCATCTTGTCATCTTTGAAGGAGGTTGAAGAACCATTGTAAACGAGAGAGAGGTCTAAATTTACGTGGGCTTGAGTTGTTCGCCTCCTGTAAAGTTCATAGTATAAAATCTTCCCGTTTGGCTGCTTCGGGCCGGTCCACAGGATGGAAGCAGTGGGCTGGAAGCCGCCGGCGGTTTGTATCTCAATGAGAGGGGCCGGCTGCGCTGCCGGCGGCGCCTCCAGCGTCTGCGCCCATGCCCACTCACTGGAGGCGCAGCCCAGCTCCGTGCAAGCCTGCAGCTGGACCTCGTACCTTCGGGAACACAAAGCAGGAGCAAGGTGGTTAAAACGCTGCAGACACAAGCCTAAACCGTGCGTGAGATCTGGCGGATTTCTTAATTTCTCCTGGTCTTTGGAATTTTTAATAGGCACGCAATTTGCATGAACGCACAGATTATGTGCTGTGCCTTCTGTGGCGAAGAGGAAGAACGCTGTCTTCTGGGTCTTTATTTGAGTGTGGTTTGGGTTTTTTCAGAGCAGTTAACATCTGCAGGAGTCAAGTGATCAAAATCATTTTGATTTTGATGATATAAATCAAAATGATGATTCATTGTAAGAAATTATTTGGATGTCATTTGAGAGATGTAGAGCTCCTTTATTACTCTCTTTGGATTTAGATTAGTTATATGTAAATAGTAGACAAACTTATCAACCATGTAGCACACACAAATTATGGCTACACAAATACATAAGGAAACGTCAGGTAAATAGTCAAGAATTAGTGGGGAAGATATTACTTCAGTATCAAGTGTGTTTCTGTAGCAAACTCTGGTACCCTCTCTTTAAGTTTTAGCTTTCACGTAATCATAAATCACTTGTTTCCAGCTTGAGGGTTCAAACATTCCATTAATTTCAACTCAGCTACCCTGTGAATGGGCCAGCTACCACGACTTTGGTCTCCTCCCACGAATTTTGTCATCTAAAACCCTATTTATTCTCAATAGCAAACACCATGTGAAAGATACGCCAGCACAAGATGGCAGGTTTGGGAGTCTATAGCAGAGTGCTGAATTATCCCTTCTATTAATTACAATCTAAGTCAACAGTATGCACTTCATCAAGAGGATATAAAGCTGGTGTTATTATAAATTTAAAAGAAATAAAAATCCTTGGTTTATTGTTTGCTTTTTTGCAAGCAACCCCGTGGGTCTGACTATCTGCTTAAGCAAGATGGCTGAGCTGCCTGCCAGCCCACTGCACCACCCCACAACATTTATTCAACAAATGGGTTCCTCAGACTTACCTGCTGTAGGGCTGTAGCTGTGCCACTATGTATGATCGTCTCAGAAAGGAAACATGAGATGCATCAAAGTCAAAAGTCTTCTTTCCTGTTTCACCAGGCTTGTGGATCGAGACTGTGTAGTTTCTAATGTCACCATTTACCTTGATAGGAGGATCCCAGGCCACCAAAATCTCACTGGAAGACCATGCCTGCAATCTAGGAGGCAACATCCCAGATGGAGCAGAGGGGTTGGTTTTTATCTGAGCTGAGGGGCTGGTGACACTGCCCTGGCTGTTATTTGCTGTGACAGTGTAGCTGTACTCCATGCCTGGCATCAGGGTGAAATCAAGGTACCGAGTTTCCAGACCAGAGTAAACAAGTACACCATCCCTCCTTAGGTCGTAGCTCGTGATTTTGCCATTGGGCTTATCTGGGAGTTTCCATGTGATTTCAATTGACTCCGAGCCCATGACCAGCAGCCTGGGAGCTTCCAGGTTTAATGGTGGAGCCTCCATGGTCATCACAGACTGGGATGTACTAGAGGTGCAGCCCCCAGCAGTACAGGCGACCAGTGCAAAGTCGTACAGCGTGTAAGGCTGCAGGTTAGAGACCAGCATTTGCAAACTGTTGCCAGGATAATAATCTTCATTGCCTAATTTCAATATGTACTTGGTGATATCCCCATTTTGTATTTGGGGAGGTGCCCAGGATGCACTGATCTGAGTGGCACTGACAGCCTGCAGAGATGGGGGGTCCACCAGGGCAGGAGCTGCTTCCAGCGTCCGTATTGCAGCTGGCTCACTGGTAGAGCAGCCCCCCATGGTACAGGCAACCACTGCATAGCTGTACACCGTGTAGGGCAGCAAGTCCTCATCCACGTAGCTGCGTGTAGCAGCATCGAAGCTGAAAGGATAGAGAACATCATTCTTCAGCAGCCTGTAGGACTGGAGAATGCCATTGGGCTGTGCCGGGGGCGTCCAGGATATGAGCACTTTATGGGGGTTGGCTGACACCACGGATAAACTGGGGACAGCAAGGATTTGTGGGGCAGTTTGACTAGTCTTTGCCACTGTCCAGGAGCTGTCAGCATAGCCTGCTGCATTCCAGGTGCGTATTTTGTATTCATACCTTGTCCATGGCTGTAAACTTTTATCATTATAGGTGAATGTATTGCTTTCAGTGTTATATTCTGTGAAGACAATTTTCTCATTTTCTGTTGTTGCTCCATGCCCTGCAACAGTCTCTTCTGTGTGTCTGTGAATAACTTCATAGCGAATTATTTTTCCATTTGGATTAATTGGCTGCAACCAGCTCAGCTCAATGTTGGTGGCATTCACTGCCTGGATTACAGGTGCCATCTGGGACACTGGGGGAGCTTCATCTGTCCAGACTGGCTGGGGTGGAGAGTGAGTGCAGCCTGCTGCATTGCATGCCTCCAGCACGAGCGTGTACAGGGTGTACGGCTCAAGGCGCCGGAAGAGGAACTGGCGAGATAAACCACTGTACTCCAGGTGGTCATCACTGAAAACGTTGTAGGTCTGGTGAATTAAGGAAGAAAAAGAAAGAAAGGCAGGCGGGGAAGGAAGGAAGGACAGAAGCCAGGATAAAAGGAAACCAAAACAAAACAATTTTTGTTAATAACCAGTAGATGAGAGACCCTTAATCTTTGCAATAGGGTAAGTAAGGACTATTAATCAATGAGTCAGAAACTTATTCTTGCTAGTAACAATCAGCACACAAACAGATCATTGATACAAAAGGAATGTTTTGATCCAATTTTCATGATTTTTTTCAATTTGAATGCAGTAATAAATCACTTAGTGACAGTTTTCATTATATTTGATTGTTATCAAGTTTCATTGCAAGGCTCTCACAGGCCAGCAGAAAGCTTCTCACAGACTAGCTCTAAAGAATATCACTTAAGGAAAAAAACCTACAAATAAACCCATCTGGTTGCAAACCTTGCAGGTAAAGGTTTGCACTCAGTTGAAACCATTGAGCCAAAACAAGTCCTGAATTTCAGAACAGTATTCTATTAAACCCAGGTTTTCTACAAACACTATTCGGTCATGTCCAATTTTACGATGAGTAAGATTATGAGCTTTCATATGCAGCTTTCTATGTCTTAAATGAACAACTTGTTTCAGTGTAAGTGAAAATTTACAGTCACAGAATAGCACAAGAATGTTATTATTCATTTTAATATAATGAGAAGTATAGAGAGCTCACAGAGTGTCATGCTTATATAGGACTTCCATCTTATTTTAAACTATAATGCATTGAATCTTTTTCAGCAAAATATATTTTAATTTCATATTCAGCATTTCTCTTCTCTTTTTTATTCAAGTGAACAGCCAAGATGAAGATTACCTTAATCACGCCATTGGGTTGGGAGGGCTCTGACCATTTTAGCAGCAGAGCCCTGCCATTTTCTTTCTTTTCCACAGTGAAGTTGCTCAGGCCACTGGGTGAAGCTTCCAAAGTGCGCACAGATGTCCAGGGGCTTGAAACCTGCCCGGCGTTGTTTACAGCTATGACATGAATATGATATGTTGTGAAAGGTTTCAATCCAAATAAATGAGCCTGATGCTTTGTTCCCTGAAGCAAGAATACAGATGTTTGAGTTAGTTAAAAAAGTAATCAGCATCTGTGGTTTATGTCACTTGGAAAATGAGGCCTCAGCTCTGGGTCACTTCTGACTGCTTTGCAGAGTACCCCATCTGGTTACTAGGATTTTTTTTGGTGGTTTTTTTATGATTGAGCCTCAAAAAGGAATTCTTACAGTTTAAAAAAAATTATCTACCATTATGATGTAGCCTTTGGAGTGAATTCCTTGGGAGTCCTCCACAGTCTGAATCTCATCTAGGATATAACTTACAGTTCATTCGGCATCTGTCTGAGCTTGCTCAGTGAGAATGAAGCTTCCTGGAGTTGGACTCAAGCACGTAAAACCTGTGGTACGTGAGTGACGCCTGCCTCTACAGAAATCTTACACATCTTGTGTGTACATGTGACATTTCATAGGCATGCTGTCCTGTTTTAGCTACTCAGGCCATGGTAATCTGGATGAACAATCTGTGAACCGCACTGGGCTCAGCCGGGGATGCAAGGACCAAGTCTGACCTGCTGCCACACCAGAGCACAGCCCAGCAGAGGGGTATGGTGGGGATACAGGCTGATGGACACCAGCCATGGCCAGGAGGGGCCACTGACATCCCAGCTCACCCCAAACAGCATCTGACACAGACCTGACACTGCTTGGGCAAGGAGAGCCTCAGCACAAAATCTGATCTAGGCAGGAAGGCAAAACAGGCTTGGAATTATGTTGAACAGTCACAAAAGGCACAGTGACCAACAAAGAACACGTGTAACACGTTCCAGCACAGACTGTGCAGATGTGTCTGTTCAGAGGAGCAAAGACAAAAGGAGTTCAGCTGATCACTGATATATTTAATCTCATTTTCAGCTGTACTTTGGCATGAATTATATAGACCACAAGAAAGGGAGTGCAGGAATTCAGTTGCCTTCATGTGATAAAAAGAGCTGAAGTCAATTTCCCTGTGTCAGTAAGTTGTATTAAGTTGTTAAATGCTAACATTTCCAATTGTTTAATATTTAAACATTTGTTGAGCTATCAGACTCAGAAACAAATTTTAAAGAAATATTAATTTCTTTTTTTAAATATTAAAAGTTAGATCATAAATATTTAAATAGTTATTTCCTCAAAACAATGAGTTAGTCTTTTAGATAAATATAGCACAGCATTTGAATGACCATTATGAATATTAAATCTGAAGATGCCACAAGTACAGATTATAAACATACTTTTCTGATAAATGATTCCTTTTTTCTGTTAAACAGGGCAAACACTAGCAAGATTAATAATGCAAAAAAGTATAATTCTTTGTTAGGAATTCCCAGTCATCACTGCCAAAAAAGCATAAGCTGAAATGCAAATAGCAATCACCTCGAACAGATTATATATAAAAAAGCTCTGGCTGCTGTGGGACATTTAGAGATATCTTTTGTCATAAGAAACATGGAAAGCATGTGGGCTATAAAGCAAAAACATATGTATATTGTCAATAGCAGCACCTGTTCAATTACAGTTTATTTCGGAATGGAGAATTTCGTTCAGCCCCTAGATGGCAATAATATCAAACACTTTTTGTAACATGAGTACTTAATGATTAACAACGTGCGTTCAGTCATCCAACATACTCAAGGCAGCCATTAAAAAAATAACAAACCTGATTTCATTATAGATTCTTTTAATAAACATTTATGGCTTAGATCCTTGAAAGTGGAAGCGTTTAAACTGCCATAGCCAAAAAACCTACACAGCCGACTGCAAAATTATGAACTGCAGGTTAAAGAACCACGTTTAAATCGAGGCTCATGCTTAGCATAAAAATCTGGCATCAGAAATTATGTTGGCACAAAACATGATTAAAATTAGCTTTACAATTGGATGTAGTCTGTATTAATAGTTTTTACGAGGACAGCTATCTATTAGGTTTTCAAAACAGAACTTTTAAAAGCCTAAAATTTACATTCCATGGTTCGGGGGTGGGAATGGGAGGAAAGGAGCACACAGCATTAAATTACTACCCCTGAACTGCTACACAGAGGCTCTCTGAAGGTACAAACATTATTAAAAACATCAGACAAAAAGCAATGGCTCTGCTTTTTAATGAGCTGCACCATTGAGTGGGTTTCTGTGACAGCAATGCTACAAAACACTAGATTTCTATTTTTAAACAGAAAACTGGCATATTTTTCATCACCCTTTACCATTTTCCCACTAAACCCCAAGATTTAATTATTTACAATCCTCACCACACCTTGAAATGAAACAAGGATGGAGGGATTTCCTTGCCTACAGTTCATCATGTTCTCTAGGGACTGCTAAACCATTCCTTCCAGGGATGACTTTTATCCCTGGCTCCTACAGATACTTCTTGAAGAGCAAACGGTTTACATGTATTTTTGTTTTGTTTGGTTTTGAAGTAAGCTCAGGGGATGTACTCCCAGAATACAGAGCCACGCTTTCTCCCCCTGCACTGCTGCCATTGCCAGTCGTGAATTTGCTCAGCTCAAAGGCTGATGCTGAAAAGAGTATGGATGGCAGACTGGTGATTCATTTTAAGAATCACTTTATGTCCTCCCATGACATTTTCAGCCTAGAAATACTGTCCTGCTGGAATGGTCAAATATAAATTGTAAAATACACCTTGCACTGATAGCACTGTAACTTTGGCTTCAGTGGGCAACGACACAGCCTTAAACAGGCACAGGAACAAAATCATTGTCTGGAATATTCTCCCAGTCTTCCTCTTCAAAGCCATAAACTCATATTTTCCATGTTTACATGTGCTAACAGTCCAGATTTCATTCACCATTAAAAGAAAACCAACAAAATAAAATTTTAATGTGAAAATTAAGGTATTTGTAGACCGGCTGACCATGAAATCCAGTGGACTTCGAGCCCGTGCCCTCCTTCCTCTGTCCCCAGCTGTGAAGCATTCTCACTCCATCAGCCATTAAATTAAGAATATTCCAGCAAACATTTAAGTGTGTACAGTCTGACATTTCTCCTCTATGGCCCTTTCATTCTTTCTATGTAAACACTACAGAAATGGACACCTGACAGAGGAGGGAGGTTGTGACAAGGCACTGTGACCTGATCACACCCTGTAGCCCAGAGCCCAGCCTTCGGCTGGTCCTGCTTGCTTTTGGCAGCCTGGTCTCCTCCCCTGCTGTAGCTCTAGCAGCACCACCACTACTCCAGGCAGGACCTTTGGTTTTGCTCTCTAAAGTGCTTCACATGCTGCCAGTGGCAGCACAAGCTGTTAACAGCAACAAATACACTCCTCTACTAATTCCACTCCTCTCACTGTAAATGAGGATAAAAGTTATTTAAAAGAAAACCTTGTTTTAACACATTTTTCCAAGCATAAAACGAGAGAACATGAATCATGAATAATGCATTTGTCAAGATTTGCTTCAGATTGCCTTTTTTGTTTGTTTATTTTTTAATTCATGAACACAGAAGTCACTTAAAGTCTGGAAACACATTAGCATAGTCTTTCATGCCGTTCAAAGGCAGTGGCATCCATAATGCAAGGTGCCTGCCTTCCTCGCTACCTCTTGGTCCTCCTGCCAGGCACGGGCAGGGCTGTGCAGCCTTCAAGGGTCCGATGATTTTACACTGCCTACTGTGATTGCTTTTGACTACTTGAAGTGCCTCTAAGGTGGCAACAGGGTCAAGAGGTCTTTGTAGGTTGAAAATGATCAAAAATTAGCATTGATCTGTAGCTGTCAATAATACTCTGCACGGGTGGACTCCCTGCACAAATGTTTAAACTGCATACAACTACACAACCTGGTCATCTTTGAATCTATCGATCTGATGAAGCAGCACTTTCCAGGGGCGTCACTCTGGGCTTTTCCTCTTCTTTCAAGGCAGGCCAGCTTACCCAGTTGCTGGGGTCTCAGGGAATGAGTTCAAACCGTGACAGACACATCAGAAGATTTCTGAACCACTGAAGAGCTGCCCAACAGGCAGCTTGAATATCTGTCCCCTCTTTGGGGGTAGTCATCAAAGCTCAGCAAGTCATCACCAGTCATGTTAAGGTTAGACTCTGGTTTCTTCTCTCTCCCTATCTTCTCTTTGTACCATAATCTCTACTTGGCAGGTATCTTGTATAGCTGAATAAAAAGCTAGCTCATTCTTTCTGTGAGCCTCTAAGTAAACCCAGTGGCATCAGACACTATCACACTGCTAATTGTAGTAGTGGCACAGGGATCCAAACCAGCTCTTTGATAACCCATGGACATAAATGATGGGAAGGCAGTTCAGTAGAACATCCCCTTGTCTAGAGGCAGAGATGGGGAATTCTCCCTGGACAAGGGAGGAGAAAGCTATGGTCCCCACAGCCAGAACATCAGTCCAACCATTGCCTGAACAAAATTTTCAAATTCTCCATCAAGGAAGTCAAACAGATTCCTCTACACATGACAGAAGCAAGGGGGAATGCTTGGGAGTTTATAAAGATACTCAGTTTATCCTCACCTTTGCCATTGTTGTCTTATCCAGCTCCCTATCTAATCCAGACTCTTTGCCATTTTCTGTAAAGCACTGGGGGCACTTCTATCTTGAAGTAGAAGTGATGTTCACTCTTTATTTCCTTTGATGTTCACTCTTATTTCCCAGACTATTCTTAGCCCCTTGCCTTCACTCTAAACATTACACTGAGCTCATATTCACATGCAAACACTAACTTGTCCTTTGGGCTGCCTTCCTTCTTGGGCTTATATCATGCACACTGAGTCTTTTCCATTTAAAAAATCTACTCTGTTCCTGAAGCCTTATGCTCAGATTCACACAAGGATATAACTTATGGATATACAAGTAATCTATGAGTCTATTCCTGTAGCAGTGCAGACTGGAATATAAATTATTCCCATGGTAGTACTGAAAAATCTCAAAGGTTAGTGAAACAGAAACCAACATGTTATTCATTTAACCAGAAATTATCTTGCCTACAGGTAACCAGAATTTCCATTTTTACACAAAATTGATGTTGAACTAGATATTTTCCTTCCAATTTGTACAAAAAATAATTTTAGAATTTTCATTAATTTTTTTTGTAAATTTGACTCTTCAAATTTTACATTTTAAGAACTTTGCATCTCATTTTAGAATTTTAAAATTGCATTCAAACACATATATTTAATTTAAATAGTGACTTATATTAATGCTAATAATGATTATTTGATTTGACCCAACAGGCTTTCAATAGCAGCTAAATGTACCACACAGGTAATAATTTTTATAAAAACCCAAAGAATAAAATTAGATAAATATTTAAATTTTTTTTAAGTTCATAAATCCAGATAGTCCCTTATTAAACCTGAAATAATTTTTGAACATTTTTGCCCAGGGAATGTTCATCCAAATTGTCTTCTGTTGGGATGAAACACTCTTCCTTTCCCAGCCCTGAGATGGATCGATGCAGTCTTTTCTTTTACAGTGGCTAGGAAATGACATTCGAGCTTGCTTTTCTATAAATACATGTAGGAAATTTCAGTTTAAAAATGTATTAGAATAAATTCAGCCCACAAAGTAAAGCACATATAATGGCTTCTTATTAAAACACAAACATTGATTACACGATCATAAAACATTCTTTCCTTGAGGTTCCTGGCAAAAATAATGCTTTCTTTTTTTTTAACTCTAAGAATGATCTTGTAATTTATTTTTAAGACGAATGGTAGTTTTGCCATCAACACCAGAGAACACAACTTTTCTCTCCTCTGTGACCCCATGTTCTCATCCTTTCCTAACAGCACCATGCTGGCAGCATTTTTAATAAAAACCCTAATCTGCACACTCTGTGTCACTTACCACAGAACTGAATCATTTCCTATGCCAACTGTCCCACATGGGCTTATGGACTGTACTAGGAAGAAACCTTTAAAAACAGCACTAATCTAAATTCAAAATATCCTGCAAACAACAACAATTAATACCTGATGTAAAAATACTTCATTGCAATTCTTTTTCCTCCTTCCCGGCAGGGCATGTGAGGAACTGAATTGCAGGCAGCTGAATTTGTCTCGTGGAGTCGCTGCCTATTTTCACAGCAGACGGTTTTCCTTCCTGGCACACCTGGGACCTGCTGCAGTCTCACCAGGCATTTGAATCCCTAGCTTTGACTTGAAAGCAAAGCAACACAAAGAAAACTAGGATGCATTGCACATTAAAATGAAATCAAATAAAATCAAGTTGCCCTTTGGGTAGCAGTACACTTTTAAAACACCAATGATGTCGCATGTTTGATGGTAAAACCTTAAAGAAACCTCTTTGGGCAAAGTCAACATTGCTATTTCAGTGATTCTC
>WAAE01015795.1:128706-143348 GCA_013400495.1 Nicator chloris | reverse complement strand
CTGAAACTTAAGGCATCAGCAGCCCGAGAGAAAAGGTTCTCATGCTGGAGCACATGGATGCTGAAAAGCTGTAATTTAGTGGGAAACTCAAACAGAGAGAAAGAAGGTAGAGAAAGAGAACCCTTGCTTCCAAACTAGAGTTCATCCTTAAAAAAACTACACCCCATGAACCAAAATGACCCACACCATGTAGTTCAGGAAGACTGTTTTGCCAGTGGAAAGGACTCATGTTACAGCAGGTCAGGTGGGACTACTACTCGTGAAAATTAGAACCATGTTGGAAAAGTTCAAAGAGAACTGCCTCCTGTGGGAAGACCCCCTACATAACAGAACAGACTCCTCTGCCTAAGCAAACTGAAGAAAGATTTTTTAGAAGTGATAAACTGACTAAAACCCCCATATTTTTTCTCCCTGCACTGTTGGTTGGAAGGAAAGAAGGGCAGGGGGATAGGAGGGGAGAAAGGTGTTCTAAAGGTTTGTTTTAGTTCTCATTATACTCTTTTAATTCTGCTAATGATTATTTTTAATAACTTTTAAGTTTTGAGCCTATTTTGCCCTTAAAGTGTTTCTTCACAATACTTACCTCCACTCATGAGCCCCTTAGGGTTTTCTTTCCCCGTCCTCTAATCAACTATAGCAGAGGAGAATGGGTGAAGAGCTTTTTGTGGGTGCCTGGCATTCAGCATCAAACACGACAGCGTGGTTCAACCCTTTCTTAATGAGGCAGGACTAATATCCCAATGTAGCACCAATAAGGACATGGGAAACACTTTGGATGGCAGCTTCCAGTCCTTTTCCTCTCTGTTCCCCAACCACCAAATCTTCATAATATTGCAAAGATTAAAGATACTGCCAGTCCTGCTATAATAAGTGTCTTGTAAACCCCAAACATTAACATATTGTGTACACCCTTCAGATTATGAGCCAGTCAGTGTGTCACCCTGTGTGGTAGGGGAACTGGGCTGGGAACATGGGAGAAAACTACTTTCCTATTTTCCCCAGCCTGCTACTACCAACCAAGGTATTGATCCTTTCTGTGCTGGGCATATCCACCACTATGACGCCTTGCATGGAGATGCCCCAGCATTCCTGTGAACATCCATGCCTGAGGCTATGCTGGTAGACTGAGCAACTATTTCCCATGGAGGCTCACTAGTGCTGAGTTTTTCTTAAATGGAGCAACCTGGCTGATAATGCATGTTCTGAGGGCATCAATACAACCGAATGCCAGACAAACAGGGTAGCCATGACTACTTGTAGTAAGATGTGCACCCAGAAACACACAATAAAAAAACCCACTGATGTTACACCACCGGTCTGTAGTCCTACAATACACTCATTTGCCCTCTCCCTCAGGTGTAGGAGGTTCAGGTCTCTACTCTACACCTTCTAGGAACGACAAGTAAAGGCTGCAACCCTTTTGCACTCCTGTTCAGCCACATCTCTGAGCACAAGAGATTGAAGACCTGTCTAGGAGGAGAAGTCTTGGTCCAATTGTTGTCCCATACACGGTACACCCACTAACCTGTACACCACAGATACACAGTAGCCTCCCTGAGAGCAAGCCTTAAACTGCTCCCTCAGGACATGAGGCGCGTCTATCGGAAATCACTTTGGAGAGCTTTGTAAACACCATCCATTCTCATGGCCACAAGAATGTCCTTTCTGCTTTCCTGCAGCACAGTGAAGCTGTAGCAATGAAAAGAGGTCACCCACCGGACTGGATCTCAGGAAGATGTGACCTACTTCACACTCCAGTAAAGTCCATTCAATTACAGCTAGAGTAAGGACACGTAATTGTGGCAGTCATCTCCACTAATTTGAAGCAGGATCATTAAATGAAGGTCATGTCAATTATCTACAGCAACTTTACATATGCAGTCAATTACTTTGCTGTACTATTATTTCAGTTTTTGTATTTAATGAAGATTCACCGGTGAATTGTTTTATTTCATTATTTTTAGTTATCTTAAGCAGAAATCCAGTAGCTTAACAGGTTATATTTCCAGCAGAGAGACCTAAGAAATAGCTGTGAACATGTACTTGCTTTTCTCCATCCCAATATGTGCCATGCGAGTTGAAATAACTTTCAGTAGTGAATAGATTCATGCTTTAAAATCTCCAGAAAGGAGTGTGTGGAGGAAGATAAAATTAGCAGCAAGTGACATTCGTTTTGTGCATTGCCATTTTCTAAGATCTTTACACAAAAGTTCAATTTACCAAATCCTACTGAATGCCACAGGCATGAGTTTCTGCTTTATGCATCATTACCAGAGTGTGTGAACAGATATCAAAATGGGATGCATGTCAGCACATGACTTGCAAAGACTAAATGTACTGAGAACAAACAGTATTAACCTTTATTGCATGCATAACTGGATGTCTGACACACTCTACTTATCCTTGAAGCTATTTGTGCAGCAAACTATATAATTACATTTTATTACTGCAAATAAAGCACCCACCCCCCCAATACATATACCTGCACACCCATATCCAATTTGTATTCTTGTAAGTTGGTGCTTCGCATCAGGAAGTATAAATCTATTTTATTTTTATTCTCATCTTGGTTTTTCCCTGAGGTAATGAAATCTACTTAGTCTTATTGCCAGAGATAGCAGAGACTATGAAGTATTTTGAAGTCCAAGATAAACAGCAAGCAAATTTACAAGTAGTGTTAACTTTAACTACAACTTTTAGCATGAGAAATTGGCTTTTATCTTACGTTGATAAATATTGTCTGTGGTAGAGCTTCTGAGAGCAAAGAAACTCCAGCAATGTCTATATTGGCTCTGGAAAAGCATGCATCTGTCTAGAGCACTACAAGGCATTTTTTGTGGGGTTCCAAGGTTTTCTTGGACTCTCTCCTCAGTACATACAGAAATCACAGCTTCTGACAACCAGAGGTGAGAAAGAACCCAAAGAAAATAATAGCAAAATAATAATGCCATGACATCACAGTCCTGATCTTTCACAGAGCCATGTATCAGAGTTTCCTACAAACTTTGCTTGTACCTTTCTAGACACTCAAACGGCTCGCTTCAAAGCTCTGAGTGAGAATTCAGTTGCTTTAATGAGTGCAGAGCAGATTCATTGCAAACACACCTAATTACACTTAAATTGGCTAAGTGTAGGACCACAAGGTGTTCCCAGCAGGATCTCTGTCGGACAGATCCCAGACTCAGTCTGCCCATACCAGTAAACAGGAAGGATGAGTTTTGACAGTATGCACAAGTGAAGAAATAGCAGACCAGACTCACAGATGGTATCATAGGTTTTCAGAGAGACAACATCTTTAGAAGAGATGTGCACTTTTTTAATACTTTGATAATAGCAACTGATTATTGAGCCAGCGACACACTTACTGCCTCTTTCCAGATGTTCGTACAGCCTAGCACACTCAGGGCATTCAAACTGCACAGGAAGCTGTGATTCCAACTGTACACAAAGAAACTTAACTCCCAAAGAAGCCTGTGTGTCTGCCAGCATTCGTATCAAACACAATATGCTTCACTACAACATTTTTTGCCAAAATTTCATGTTGAAATCCCAAGGTATGCCCTCCCATATGAAATCCCAATGAATGTCCTCCACAAATAAAAGCACTACCAACAGGTTTATTTCTGCTTTTCAGAGTATCATGGGTAGAGTACCATGCTGCACTTCTAGTAGTATGTCACAAATGCTGTACAGTAGGGATAATACTTCTAAGCCCAAAACTTGTGCATTAGCAAATTCCAATTTAAAAATTGACTTCAGAAAAGTGCATTTATCTCTTTAGAGCATACGTCAGGGTATGTTCATGCCATTATTGTGGTCATTCAGAAGTAACATTAAAACAATCTCTGTGAAAGGAAGGTTCACCTATAGAATAGGGTACATACTCTTCCCCTCCAGCCCCCCAACATGAAACCCATGAAACCAATCCATTAAGGAATTACTCCATGCCAAGATGCTATCTGGTTCCTCCATGAGGGCAGGCAATTACAGTTCTCTGAAATCATTTGCTTCAATTGCCATTAGAGCTTTATAAAATGCTAATCCAACCTGTGCACAAAAGAACATTAAGGCAGAACCTCAGACCCTTGAGCAGCATCTGTAGTTTGTCTTCTGTTTCACTACGGTTCTTTGGTATGAAACACTGCACTGAATCATCACAGGACTAAGCTATTCTGCCAAGTACACACATGAAGCTCACACAGAAGTCAAGGATAATTGGCACCCAAAAGCAGGAACAGAATGGATCATGTTGCGTGCGATCTAGCATGAGTTGGATCCCTTCAACAGTGACATGTGTCCAGCAGCCCTGGAACAACCCAAAAGTTCCTGCACCAGTTGAGGTTGGATCTCACAGAGTGCCTATAAACTATTGAACAGCATGTAAAGCATCCCACACATGCACCAGTTCTGCTGCCAGTGGCAGCTTCCTAGGACCTATAGAACATTATGCACCAAACAGGAACATAAGTGAAGATTTGCCAAGGAAAAGAAATGGTTAAAAAGCGTAATCATCAGATGGTGCAGTCACCAGTGATTTGGGCAGGCAGTGCTTTCACTAGGGTGAGGGCAGGAGAGCAAGGGCTATACCTACTTGTTGCAAGGCTCTTACCTTTGCTGAGACCCTGACTGTGTGTGGCATTGCTGTAAGAGAACACCTTACTTTTAGCCATAGCCAGTACTTGAAATGCAGCTGATCAGCACATTGTGATGTGCATGCACCAGAAAGCAGAACTGCTTGTTGTGAGAGCCCTGACAGGTATTAACAGTATTCTTGCATTTGGTAGTGGTGTTTCAGTCATCTTTTGGCTGTCTGCCCTTGTGTGTGGCTTTTTCTTGACACATGCTCAGTCCAGCTGTCAGCACAGCACCTCCATGGAAATAACTTCCGTACACAGGGCAAGGAATAAAAGCTTACACTGAGGTACCAGAGCAGCTTCTGGGAGTATTCAAGTCCAAAGTTACACGGGAGCAGAACCAGAGCAGAAGCAGAAATCTGTAGGTTTGCAAAGTCACCTCAATCAATGTTAACGGAATAATGAGGACTTGTGTAAGGATATAAGGATATGCTCATTGGGAATCTAATCCACTTCTCTGGGCAGCCAGCCCTGCATGTATCTTGCTGTGACAACAGCTTTAGCTTTGGAGATAACACTATTGAAAAATTATGTCAGTATGTTAACATAACTGTATTGAAAACACTTTGGCAAGAAGTGCTCTTTCACCAATGATATTTTACAATGACAATGCAGCTTACCACAGATTCCATAGCATTATAGTTTTCAGCTTTTTTTCCCCCACATTCTAAGCGGTTTCATGTTGAAACAAGACTTTTGCACTTGCTGTGACTGGTACTCTATCCCTAACCTATTTTAAAAATCTGGGGGCAAACTTCAACCAGATTCAATAGAGGGATACACAGGGTCACACTGTATAACCAGCATGCCAGCACCTGAGACTGACCCAAATAAGCTCTTCTCCATCCTTAGGCAAACACCAGTGTATAGGCTTATGGAGTTACAACACTGTAATTTTCCTTTCATTTCACAAGCTCCATAGAGGGAAAGGGTTTGGCATCACTAGAAGGGGTGAGGAGGTACATTTGGCAAAGATGCAAGGGTTTGAAAACAAGCTTCATTAGTTGTACTGTTCCAGGTATCAACATTTAATGGAACATATAGAGAAAAAAAAGCCCCTGCAGTCTCACAGGAAAAATTAATTTATCCAACTCCTGCCTTCTCCCAATTGTATAATGGTGTAATTTCTTTCACCAAGGAGTGTTACACTGTGATTTCTATGAATCACATGGACATTAGGCCCTTCCCTTCCCTAATGAAAAATGAAGTTACATGGTTCCTGACTTTTCATACTTGCCACTAGATATAACAGATTGTGGCATCATGGGGAACTATTTCCACAAAAATTATTGAAGTTCCTTGAAGCATTAAGTTCCAGTGGACCTAAATCTGGTGGACATAGTCCCTGCCTACTATAAATCCACAGTGTTCCATTCATAGATTTATATCAGTTGCAAAGGTGACGCACTACTTATGTGGCCAGAAAATCAGATGGGGTCACAACCTAAACTATAGCTAATAGCTGGATCAGAACAAAATGTGACAGGTTTCAGCAAAGCAGCTTCCTCAGGACTCCTGAGGGGATACATGCATATTTGGTAATACAGTTTAAAGAGAAAGGAGAAAACCTTTCTAGGTGTGCAGGCTAGCTCTTCTCTTCCCTCACTGATATAAGCACATAAATAGCCTAGACATGTCTATAAAGAGAAGTATGCAAAATCCAGCCCGACACCACCTAATGTTCGTCACTTGGGTGTCCTGTTTCATGCACAACCCCCCGCTGAAGAAAGTGGCTTTGCTGCCAGCAAAGCACTGTTCTCACTGTAAGAGCCCTTAAGCTCCAAAGGGTAGGTTTGTATATGAGATTTCAGTCATTAAATAAACACGTCTCCAGAAAAACTTCAATACCTGTCCCTTCATGTAAGCAGATCCCACTATGCTGCAGGGAAGGACAGCTTCTCTTCTAATAGCTGGGGGTGGGGGAGGAAAGAGAAAGTTAAAGCAAGAAACATTAAATTACACTATTACTCTTGGAAACAGCTAAGTATTCTCCCTCTCCCAAATATCTCCACAACATAATAGACTAGCTAGAGAAGTCACCATCGTATTCAAAGTCAAAAGGAAAAACGTCCTACCAGAGTTTATTCGTAGTTATAGAGAGGAAAAGAGGCTGCAAAAGCTGAGAAATCCGGTACTTAAGCTGTTGTGACTCTCCAATTGTACAACGTTTTTTGGGGAACATGCTATCAAAGCCTTCAAAGTGCTTTGCAAACATTGAATCTCAACATACTTAGGTGAGAAGGAACCACATCAGAAACTGTGTTTTCCCTCTGGGTAGCCTAAAGCCCACAAGTATTTTAAACATTTTACCCCAGATTGCACAGCAAGTCACTGCTGAACCAGATGAGAACAGGGGTGTTCTTGCTCAAAATTCCTCAGTTCAGCCACTACAAAAAGCTGCCTTTACCACGTGTACCATACGCATATTTTGCTAATCTCTCCACAGCAATTTAAATGTCTAACACAGAAAGATGCTGATTAAAACCTTAGGGGTATTACTTTGAATACATATGCTAGCTCACTTCCATCTGTGTGATTATTAGTTCCTGACTGTAGGTTGACTATAGGGCATGTTGTCACGAGCCTAAGGTGGGGTGGCAGAAACTCCTGCTATTGCCATATGGCTTTTTGTTTCTTCTTTCATTTTTCAGCTTTTAGCCTCCTGCTTCCAATTTGTGGCCTCAACTACTACATAACAAAGAGCAACAAGAAAACAAAACTAGTGTTAAAATACAAATATTCTTCATCATTAAAGCCTCTAAGTTTGATTTGAAATGCAACACAAGTTCCTATCTCGTCCAGACCAGAGACTGCTTTTACCTGCAGCAAACTTGTTATGAAATTCAGGGAAGACCTATTCCCATAAAGAAGTACTATTGCACAGGCAGGTATTTACCAGCCCTACAAACACAAAGCAGGCAGCTTTCCAGGTACCAAGGGTCATCCTTAATTTGGATAAAATGGAGAAGAGCAAGGCTATGCCTACTTGTAACATGGGCAGCAGCATCATCACCATCAAAACAATAAAAGGAAACAAGATGACTGGGTTTTAGTCATCTTGTTTCCAATGCACATCCACAGATCCATCTTTATGCTAAAATACCAATGGCTCAATATTGTCCTTAAGAAACTATGGGTCATGTTTTGATGTACACCCGAACATGACAAATTACAAGATACACAGAATATCAGCAGTTCCCCTGCAGCCATTTTCTAGTGAGCACAATTCAAATAGTAAAAGGTCTGGTGGTGCTTTGCAACTGAAGGCTTGCTCCAAAGTGTTTAATTTAAAGCAGACATGGAAGTTATTTATTGTGTTTTCTAGGTCTCACTGCATACCTGTCCTTCCATTAGCTACAGGCAGGGGAAATGATTTACAGCATTTCCGAGCAAAAGAGTCTGTAAGTTTCATAACAGTTACAGGAATCAGAGCAGGTTAAAAATATACAACCATTTCCATGTTGAACAAAAGTGATTAAGAACTAGGTGATATGACTTCATGCTTGAAGTTTATGGACTTCAGGATGTTGCCTATGGGTTTGTCACTCTCAAAGGTAGACTTCTTACTCTTCTGCAACAACCTGGTTCATTGGTGACATTCGTCCTACTTTTGCAGTTGCAATGGCAGAAAAGTTTTGCACAGGATACAGCAGAAATTTATCATTAGTGCAAAATCAAAAGAGAAAAGGACTTAAATGATTCGTTCAAGGAAGGTAGCTTTATTCCTTGTTTTAAATTCATGTTCAAATCATTAGTCTTTAAGGGGAAAACTCATTTTGAGACATCTCTTGCTAGTCAAAAAATCTGTACGTCTGTGAGAAGATGTGAAGAAGCACCTGCTTCTTCTCTTTGCACCATTTCATTGGCATCAATTTGCCAACGCCACACCAGTAAATACTCTGCAGCTGTAATGACATGTGAAGCATCCTTTTTTGCCTTTTTTTATCTATAAAATAAAAAAAAAATCCTTCACCAGTCTACAAGACATAAGCTGAAAACAACAAAAAAAAATCATTATATTGACATAAATGGTAGTATTTATCTCTGGAAAAGCTAAAATGCAGAACTTCAGATGTGTTTATTTCTAGCTTTGGTTCAACCCATTATAAAGATAAAGGGTGGTCATGATGTTCAGAAGGACATTCATAGCTCACCACAGTTTCCTGGCACCGGTTCTGGTTAAATCACTCTTGCCAGCTTGAACTTGTTATTGAATTTGCTTCCTCCTCACACTGGCTCTCAGCACAAATTCTATCAAATAGCATTTCTCACTCGGCATTTACGGCTCAGTCAAACTGAATAATCAACTCAGAAGGAATGTAAATAGCAAGTGAAGATCCAAGTCTTAATGGAAGCCGTCAGCAGGCGGAATTACCTAGAAATACTTCAAAACAAGTCCTGTCACTCATCCCAACAGTATCCATACACTTCTGTGGTACAGTGAGAGCTATGACTAAGGGGAGAGGTTGGCTTTACTAATCCAGCCTTTCAATAAAGTTTAGATTTCATTTCTTTTCTTCTCAGTGTATCATGTACTGAACACTCAACAAGAGCACCATGGCCAGTGTAAAGATGGATAAATGAAACCATATGGACAGATGCTGCACCAAGCTTAAAAAGTAAATGGCATAACAGACTAAGGAATCCAGAGATCAGAACCTTTATTTCCTTGATCTAGATGAAACACCATTTCTCCAGGAGCCATGTTTAAAAGAAAAAGTGTTTAGACCATATTAGATAAGGCACAATATGCACTAGAATTGGCACAAGATGAAGCTTAACTCATTTTTAAAAGATACATAGTACAAGATTCTGGGTTGAGTCTTTTACATGCTGAATTAATAAAGAGCATATAACAGCATTTTGATCACGGTTTTGCCTAGTTCAATTTTTTTCCAGATTCCTCCTGCATTCATGCAAAGACTGCTTGTAACTCAGTGCACATACTGGAAAGGTTGAGGCTGATGTGGAACTCCAGTGAGCCAAGAATAGTTTTTTCAAACTCTAGGTTGGTATTAAAACTCTAATGCACCCTGATATGGTATAAGCAGTTTGCAGTTGCCTCCTGACTTTTGGCAAATATCCCTATATCATAGTTTCTCAGTTTCTACAGGAAAATTCTGTTCCCTCAGAAGTTTTGGATTAAGCTCTTATCCCAATATAATTTACACTGACAGACTTCAAATATCTTAGGAAATTTAAAAAATCATCACCTGGAAAGTTATACAGTACATGCAATTAACTAGTGGATTGCATTTTCAGGGCTCTGTGAGATGATGTTATCCAACTCCAGGTTTAGTTGTGTTGGTTTGCTTATTCCAGTAGGCATTTGATAGCTGAGAGCTAGCAGTTATTATAAAAGCCCCAAAACATAAAGGGTCAAACAAAAATAACTGAACATGAGATTATGAGTTCATGGGGTAAAAAAGGCTCATTGTTTCCCTCTGTAATCAGAAACAAACTAAGTAGGGAACACTGCTTATCTCTCTAATGCAGAGCAAGAAAGTACTATAGCAGGTTGACATACAGAAGAAAAAAACAAAGAGCAGATACTTGTGTATTCCATGTTGTTAGATTTGATGTAGCAACAAATAGCTACACATTCAACTTAACTTTGATACTTAATTTTTAAACTTAAGAAAATTCTGAATCTAGTGAAACCAATCTAAAGGCTGCTGAATTGATACATTTGGGAAAATCAGTTGTGTTTTTTTTAATTTCTATTTTTCTATTTAGCAAATACATACTAAAGGACAGTCCCCAACAAGTAGACTTCAAAGGCAGGATAGGGAACAAACTAACCTTCAACCAAACGCAAATCCTTAAGGGATTAATTCTCCATTGCATATTATTGTTGTAGGCTTTAAAAAGGCCATGAAGCCTCAGGAACAGCTGTACCAAACCCTTATAAATTTGACTAGCAAATACTTCTTTAGGCGTAGTCTAAATTAAACCAGCAAATGATTTACTGAAAGTGACGATTCTTTGCTTACTTATTTAAGCCACAAAAGGAAGACTGTATAAAATTTAGTTACCTGCATCACTAGAACAGGATTCACAGGTAATCATCAATTACAGGGCTAAAAAAAAGTCTGCACTCATACACTTAATTTATACTGTGGAGTAAGGACTGGGATTAACTCCTGTTAAAGGTGCAGGGTCCCTTGCCAGACAGCTCGAGCACTCTATGTCCTTCGTGTATCTCTAGGTGGCAGTAGCTGCTCAGATTTTGAGATACTGTAAGATGCTTATCTCAAATTTAGCAACCAGTATCCTTCCATCCTCCTAGAATTGCCTTTCCTAACGTGAAATGTGACCCCCTCCCCCATTTCTTCATAATTTATAGTAGTCTGTAGCTGAGTCACAAGGATTTCTGCATTCTCCTAACCAAGTACACAAGAAAAAAACTGAACTGCCAAAGGATTGAGGTAATTTATAGCGTAAAGCATTGAGAGCTTCTAGTCGATCAAAGGACTAGAAACAAATATAAGGACAATCATGCCTTCTGTTCTCTACAAATGCCACGGCCAGAAATAACTGTCCTAATTAACTGGTTTCAGAAAATGACTTCTCTGAAAAATACAATATTCTTACCAAGGAAAGTATACAACTGCTACAGCCTTATGGCAGCTGTCAACAGGGCATGAAAAATCACTAAATGAAGTTTCCTTTTGCTTCCTCTGGTTGTGCATGGTACTCATCTTTAGACAGCTGTATCTATTCATGGTGCCTAAATTATGCTGTAAAGGGACATTCCGCTACCACTGGTATCAGTGTTACCACAAATTACAGTCACATCAGGTCAGTACCATCCTAGCAAACCCTCTGTTCACTAGTTATAAAGGGACGACATTGTACCTGAGATGAGGCTTTTTTGTTTTGCTTTGTTTTTTAAGACTGTTGCCTGGTCAGTCATGCCCATGGCATTTCCAGTATTTCAGACTGTTTCATGTTCGTTGTTGCTGTTGGGTATAGCAGTTGAACTCAGAACTCCACCAGAACTCAGCTGCCTGATAGTTAGGTCCTGAATCTTGAAAAGGAAGAAAGGCTGAGCCTGACCCTACAGATCACCTACACTTTACACATAGGACAGTTTGCCCTGTTATGCTTGGATAACTCCTGCAAACAGTGTTACTCATTGGACTGCTCAGCACCTGGAATTGATAACATGCACGTTTAAGGTACCGTGGCAGAGTTGCCTGTATGCACTGCAGGGCAAAATCTATTATTTATTGTATTACGGGAACATTGGTGAGTTCTTGTTGGGTACCAGAAAGAGAAGACAGGCAAGAATATCTCTGCCTCAAAGAACCTGCAGTCAAAGATAAGACTGAATAATAGATGGACAAGGAAACAGTAAGATTTGTGAGTTGACAGACAGGGGACACAGCCTACCAGCCCCATCCCAACTCATGTATCAGGGAGTTCACTCAGTACACACCTCTGCTGCTTCCTAATGGTGTATCACAGCATACAAGAGCTGTTACAGAACCTTCCCAGGTGGAACTGAAAACAGTAGGTTATTGGTTAACACTTCATTTCAGCAACACACAAAACTAGCTTAGCTTCAGTGCCTTTAAAAGCTTCCATTCAAAGGATGTTTACAACTAAGGATTACTGAGAATGCCAGCGTATGAACTGATCTAAGAAATGATTGAGAGTTTCCCAATTAAGCACCATTTCAGCTATTTAGGAGAAACCAAGTGCTCACGGCATACGCTTGAATACAAGTCAAGACAAGCTAGCAATTAACCTATTAAAAGCACATATCCTTCTCTAGTGGAGTCTCCAACAATTCACACAATGCCTAATGTGAGATTTCTAGTGTAGGCATGGGGCACATTCTTAGAAGAACTTTTCAGCCTTTTATACAAACCAGGAAGGCAGGTATGATAAATACCTTTTTTTTTTTTTTTTAATAGGACCATACTTACTACACAAGTCACTCAGTAGAGTCACTTGTTTCTCCTCTTCATGCACTGCTTACCCATTAGAAGGGTTGAGAGGGTCTCCTACTTCCAAGTTTCTTGTGACCTGCTTTTATACATGCACTCCCTGAGAGAATTATTATCTGAGCAAGATATGCAGCTTCTGTGTTTTCCTTACAGCAACAGCAGAGTAAGAGTTGCACAAATGCTATAGCTGCTGCAAGGACTTTTAAGTGCAACCACTTTCAGCTCAGCACTATCATGTATACAAAGCTTTTAAGCAAAAGCACAGAACCTTATTTTCTCCTATATTTTTTTTCACATGTTAACAAGCCTTTAAAAACCTATGCATCTGGGCAAAGGCTGGTGGAATGCTACATTTTGTAGTATTCCAGCATATTGCAGTACTTCCCAAGCACTACTGTCACAACATAATGCCTTGGTGCTTAACAGCATGCTGCTTGAAGTTACACTTTTTTCAGTTTAGTCTTACTCTGTCCAAGATAAAAGTCCTTTCCCATCTTCCTCCCGATAATCCATATCTGGATTATTCAGATAAAATGTTCTTCATCTTTCTGACCTGATTTACCCTGATTTCACAGCCACATAACAACAGGATCTACCCTGCAGTCCCAGAAAGCAGAGAGCACTTGGCAACACGAACAGAAGGCACACTGATTACAAATGGGTTTTCCCAGACAAGGTTCAGTGAAGCTGAACATTAATAGTAGTACTACAGCAGAAAACAGATATTTTAGAGTTGAAACAGAGTTGCCGCTTTACTCCAAGACCCAGGTGAGGGACGGCACTCATTCCTGCAGAACATCACTGTCTGTCTTCTCCCTTTCCCCGGGTCTGTTTACACAGCCAGTGCCCTGGAACTCTGCACACAGGAAGCTGTAGCATCCCCCTAACAGCTGCTACCTCCTCCCACATGCCAAACTACAGGATTTGCAGCACACATGAAACCAAGAGCATCCCCTCTGCTTACGTTCTATGCCCACATGGACTCTGGGCCATCACTGGGGTGGAGTTTTCACTTGAGGGCTTGCAGACAGCAATAGAGCTTTGTAAGCAGAGCCCATGATTTACACAAACGCACTACCCAACACAAAAGAGCAGACAATATGATGATCTTCTTACTTGGGACAGCCACGCATGTGTAAACAGAGCAACATCTTCACTTTTGTGACCCAAAAGCCATTAAAACTTGGTGCTGTCAAAGTTCTTCCTGCCCACAAGCAGGCGGCTCATTATCCAGCCCTTTGCTCGTCTCTATAGACAACCAAGGAAATTCATTTTATCTATTTATCACCATGAATTAAAGATTACAGAAATACTGGCTGAAGAAAAATGTAGTGCCAGGATAGATTCCTTGCATTCATTAGAACTGTGTTACTAGAAACATAAATAAGTAATTACTATTGATCTTGCATAACCTCAGAACAGCAAACTACAATAAACTGAGAGGAAAAGGACATATCTTAACTGGAATGTACAAACCAAGACACCAACAGCACCTCTTAAAAACAACCAAGCAAAGCATGCGTGGCCTACAGCTGTAACACCTCATGCTTTTAATCCTGGGAGGGAGGGGGGGAATATATCTGTGGGACAGCACCAGGTTTCCAAAGTATTGATTAAACCTTTGCCAAACAAATTTACCATTTAACCCCGGGATTTTTTTCTGGGTGAAGGCGTGTCTGACCCCCCGATATGAGTCCACAGCCAGCGGGTCGAGGCCAGTCGCTGCGCTTTTCCCGAGCACCGACACCTTCAGCCGCTCACGCCGCCGGACTCCCTCTTCGCGCCGCCTCGCCTTCCCTTCCCTGCCGGCGGCACCCGGCGGGCTCCCCGCGCCCGGCGGACGGTGGAAGCGGGACAGCCACAGGAGAAGGCGCCCGTGGCACCGGATCCCGGTGACGGCGCCCGGCATGCTTCACATTCCAGCGACGGTCCAGCTTCAACAAGTGCATCGCGCCCCTCCCTGACGGCGCCCGGCCCTCCCCTCACGCCCGCCCCACAGCCGGGCCCCGCCGCCGCCGCCGCCGCCGAGGGAGGAGGCCGCGCCGCCGCCCTG
>WAAE01015795.1:0-128672 GCA_013400495.1 Nicator chloris | reverse complement strand
AAGTTTCTTGGAGGGGCGCCGCGTACCTTGTCGTCCACACAAAGCCTGTCCGGGTCCCCTCCGGGAAGTCACATCCTCTCCCGGGCGCCCAGTCCCACCGACCGCCTCCCGCCGCCTCGACAACACAGGCGGCGTCTCAAGTGTCTCATCAAAGCTTTATGAGGGGCGGGAGGGCAGCGGAGCCGGATCCCACACTCCCGCCGCTCAACCGGAGCCTCCTGGCCCAGCCCCACCGCCTTCTCCTCGCCGAGCGGCTTCGCCCCCGGCCGGCGGCTGCGGCGGCCGTAGGCACCGCGCTGCCCCGCTTAGAGGCTCCGCACCGCCTCCCGGCCCCGCCACCGCCTCCGCCCCGCCCGCCCGGCCCCGCTCCGCTCCCCTCCGCTCCCCTCCGCTCTGCTCCCCCGGCGCTTCCCGAGCGGGGAGCGGGGCGGGGGGGAGGGGGGGGTGTCGGTCCGCCCGCTGCGGGATATTGGTTTACTCCGCCGGGTATTAAGCAAGCCCAATCCATTTAAATATCGCTCCCGCGCTGACCTCTCCGTAGTTCTCCTATTAAGAATGCAATCAAGATAATAACAGGCATTGCTTATTAATGAGCGCCCCAGGTAACGTTACACCGGTGACTTTCTGCAGGCGCCCAGCGGGAGCTCAGTCCCAGCGGTCCCGAGGCGGCTCTGCCCAGCCCGGGACCGGGACAGGACCGGGACCGAGTCTGAGACCGACAGCGGGGCTGCCCGTCGCATCAGCGCCCGCCGGCGGGGACAGGGGCGACCGCGGAGCCCGAGGATCTCGGGCGAAACGCCTGGCTCGCCTGGCTTGCCCGGCCGCCCGCAGGTTGGATTCTACACCCCCTTACAAAAATCTGTTTAGCCATCTCCTCCTCCTGCGGGTGCAGCAAATACAGTAAATTATTGATAGTGGAAATTGAATGGTGGAGGCAATAATGGTATCCCCTGATTGACTAGCTCCATTTGATCTTGGTACAGACAGAGAGGTGGCACGCTCCCTGGCTGGGCTGGCTGCGGCAAGTGGCAGTACACGCGTGTGCTGGCGGGGCACAGCACCTTGTGCCACATCCCACGGCAAGAGCCAGCTATGGGAGAGGAACCGCCTTCACCTCCTGCCTGGCATCGGCTGTGGTAGCCTCGCCTCTTTTCTTCCCTCTTCCCTCACAGGCAAAATTGGAAGCAGTTGATTTTCAGAAGATAGCGCAACTCTTTTATGAATTGGTTAAAACGTATCTTTCTACATCTCAGAGCCTGACTGCCGTCTTATTGCCATTAATGCCAATGGCCCATTCACTCCACACACTTGTGGAAATTTATTTATACTAGGAGAAATGTGTGTAACTCATTGCTGCCCTCAGACAGTCTGACTGCCTGTGTGCTTTTGCTATGAAACACCTGCATTAATCAGTAAAGTAAATAACCCAGGTGTTTGAAATTCCAGTACACCTAAGGCCTTCCATATAAATCAGCTTTTAATATATATTAAAGGAAAGATTCCTGGTGGTTAATAACCTTTGCAGCTTTAAGAACTTTAAAAAAATCATGCTTAAGTACCACGTCACCATCCTTCTTGCACCTGGGGGTTTGGTTTTGCGTGTCTGAACTAAAAATGTCAGCGAGCATGAAGACAGTTCTACCTCTTTTGTCTCAGTGTTTTCCAGTCCAAATCTATCCAATTTACAAGAAAGGAGACACTTTCAAAGCCTTCACTAACAGCCTGGGCCTGAGGAATAATGTCCAGCTTTTGCTGGCTGATAGATGGGCACTAATACAGGTAGCTCTTCAGGCCAAGTCTTGCTCTGCTATTTCTGTAGTATTCAAATTCTGCCATTAGAAATATATCAACTGTCCCTTTTCCCACTCTGATATACCAATATAAGCTTAAATCTCTCAGCAATAATGCCAGGTGGATGTTCCAAAGGTGTTTCAAACACAATTGTACCCGAAATTTGCTAAGTTAATGTGTGCATTTTATTTATCTGTGTTAGACTTTGCTTCGCAATACCGTTTAACTTTCCAGACACAACTGTATCAGTGTGGGTACCTGATTTCATTAAGGCAGCATGTTTTCAGCAGCCTTTTTGCACAGTCATAAAACAGCAGAGTTTCAGTATTCTCTGTTTATAAGATGGTGCCTACAAGTATTTGGATGATCTACCAGACAAGTTAAACAGTAGCAGGAGAGGCTACTTTAATCAGCTGTAATGTAATACATTACACACTTGTTATTCCTGGAGGAAAGACTCTTCTGCTAGTACACTAGACATGCAGATGAGCAGCAGAAAGTATCATGATTTAGAAACACTGCTGGCTTTTTCTCAGCTGTGAAGGAGAAGGGATATACTCTGAAAAAAAAATCTGCTTGCAATCAGAACACATTTTTTTTTTTAATTTTGGAAAGGAAGCATGTTACAGACAGCCTAACAAGTCCTCACTCCGTGAGTAAGCACGGTAAGTGCTTCAGCTCAGCTCTGCTAAGAACATGAGAACCATTAATTCCATGCAACCAGGAAATTCCCATTTTTCTCTGCTATAAACATGTTGCCTTTTGCATCGGTGTAGAGATTTTCCTGGGGAAGAGGTGTGGTCAGACGAGCTGCTGTTTCTTGCTGGTATAATCAGCCCTTTGAGCATTATTACCAGCCAGTGCTTGATTACTCGGAAAATGAAAAAGTAGTGTAAATAATGACTTGTTTGGATTGTTAATGCACACGCAAGCTGGGTTCCATATTTTTTCAATCAGACCCTGACTTCCAAGAGAATTTTTATGAATAAACCCCCCAAAATTGGGTCTTCAAGGTATTAGTTTGTGAAGCAACTGATAGTCCTCGCATGGGATCACTGCTTTGGTTGGACCTCCACCGCTTTGTCCATAAGATGCACTATAAATTTGGAGGTTACATAAACCATCACCTTTGAGATTTGTGGGATACATAGGATGCAGAGATCAGGCATCCTGATGTGTTCTTGGTAGACCCAAAAGGAGGAGTTCTGGTTGTGTCTTGTGGAGGCAAGAGTGTCTGAAAAAAGACGTCTTCCAGCCTTGTTTCAGGAGCAACTATGTTTTCCCCATTTGGATTGTACACATGCCACAAGTAAGAGGCACTTGAAAAGAAAGTCACGCCACAATTGCATGGGGAAGAAAAGGGCAGGCAGATCCTTTTCTGGTGGTTTCAGATAATTTAGTGTATCAAGCCTCTTGGTGTTGTCACAGCATGCCCACTTTACAGCATTTACCTTGGAACCAAGTGTTTTTTCTATTCATGACTAATTAAAATGATTTTTTGCATACACAAATCATACTTCACCATTTTCCAAACAGCAACAGGGAAAGAGTATGAGTTGTCAATCAACAAAATGTTGATTTATCTCTGCAGGATAAATTGCTTGCAGGAGGGTAAGACCATTGCTTTTTGCTGAATTCAATTTAAACTGTAGCATAGGCACTAATGATGTTGTAGATACTACAAAGAAGAAAGCAGAAGCATGCACACCTGCTTTCTGTCTCAGTGGAGGTTATGCATTATAGTGATTGATGTATGAGGTCCAAATTTACTGATAAACTAATTATATGATAAAGTAGTTTGTGTGGCTCTTAAATTCCCCCATTGCAATTGTAGGAGAAGCAATAAAAAAGTCAATATTTGCAAAGAGTAACATTCTTAAAAGGTACATAATTAGACAAAAGGTAACGGGTGATTGAGTCTCCCCTCCCCCAAACTGTGTCTTTACACTCCCCATTTTATTCATGTAGTATCTTGACCTGGTTTTGAATGAGAAAAAGGTCAAGAAGCTACAATTTGGAATTCTTCTCACTTGGCTGTCAGGAAATATAAACTAATCCTGATTACAAAAAGGACAGTGCTATTGATGTAGTTGGGTTTTGATGCTACAGGGTGTTTTTCTGTTAAAAATTTTAATTGGCTGAAGTAATTTCTTATATCATTACAAGCATTTTAAGTTTAATTATGTTTATTCATGTTTCCTAGTTACCTTTATTTGCTACTTTTTTCACATTAAAGGGATGGAAAATTTATGGCAATAAACTTTTCCAACTCGAGTAATGCTAAAAATGGCAATGGATTATATACACAAGTTATATACACAACCAGGGTTGCAGACGTGGTGCATTTGTAAGATGACTGGGCTGTGATGCCACTCTACAATGATTCAGTGGTTGCAGCACACACAAGAGAGCCCCTCATGCTCCACACTAACATCAGTGCACTAGAAAAACTTCAGCATCTTTGAGGACCAAAGCCAAATTCCGCTTAGCTTTGTAAAACCTTTGTATTGTAGAGGCTTTGACTGAAGAGATGATGAGAGAAAGATGGTGGTGATCAGCTCCCCAGCTTACCCCTTGCATTCAAGCTGTGGCCACAGCCTCTCTCAACCTCAAAAAGTTCAGCCTGCAAAGAGTTGCAGGTCTGCAACTCGTTCTGGTCTGCAAGCATCTTGGCTGGGTGACTAGGACAGACCCTGTGCCTTAAATAGTGAAATGTATAGTGAATAGTGAAATTGCTCTTAATTTCAAGCGTAATTTCACCTTCAGTGAACAACATTGTTTTGAGAGCCCTTTCAGCCTCATTTTAGCAGGGAAAGTGTTAAGTGAAACAGCAAAGATGGGAATACAAACCCAAAGATCTCTCATTTGACATGGTTTGTAGGCTGCATATACACAGGATAAAGCAGGAAAACCTACTCTTCGAATCACAGGCACCAAAACCACAACATTTTTCCTGAAGAAAATACCACTTAATAGCTCAGAATTGTCACCCTGCAGCTACAGCAAAAGTGATTTTAAAACTCTAACAAACAATTAAAATAATTGTTTTCTTCTCATGTCTGCTAGAGGTATGCCAGCTTTCCATCACATGGCATGATCTGTACCCTGAATCTTGTCCCATGCCTTCTAATCAGGGATTTCAGCACAATTTATGTGCATGAAACCACTTCTCTGACAGAGATCTGTGGTAGGTGCAGATTAGCCTTTTGCAAACAAGGAAAGGCATGTGTCTATTACACAAATCTTTTAAGCTGCTCATGAACATACTTGTTTGGCGAGCATGCCAGTTCTGGGTTTGTTCCTTGCCACCGCTCATGTCATCGTCTCTACTGGCATGAAGTGTTGTAGAAATAGAATGTGTGATATGTGGCAATTTTCTTTTGGGGTTTTGCATGAACTCCATGCACTGCTTGGACAGTGGGACTCCTAAACCCCACATGAAGTCCCTCTTCCCTGTGCTGAAGGGCTAGGGGAAGCCAGGAGGATAATTCACCATGCATTCTGACACCTGGTCCCATGGCCAGTGTCCAGCCATGCCAGGCTTGCCCCACACTGTGGGGTGCAGGGCAGCTGTTGAGGATGACAGCACAGGAAAAAAGGTGAGAACAAGAAAAAAAAAAAAAGTAAGGAGAGAATTAATCCAACCCAGCAGAAACATTAAAAGTTTGGTTTGTCATTTCCTGATGCTTTGACATTCACTAAAACTAGCAATTCATCTCCTGAGTGTCTCTGCCTTACTGCTGTTGTTTTGGAGGCATTAAACACCATTACCTGAGCAAAGAGCAAAGAGGAAAGTATCTGGGTTGTGCCCAGGAGTATCCAGTGTACCAGGTGTCTGGCGTGTGGTGCCTGAGCCTTCCTCACTCACCCCCGACCTTCCTGCTAACAGCCCAGCCAAGGCTCCATCACAGCAGACAGAAAAGAGGGCATGGCACAACAACAACAAAAATGCAGACTCTGAGGGAGCAGCAGACGTGGGAAGGGAAAAAAAAATCCCCTCTTCCCCAAAGAGGTTGTGTGTGATTCCTTGGGATGGTGGAAACCTGAGCCAAGTGTGGAAAGATTAGATGGCTAGAGATGCACTCCAGTGACGAATCAGGCCATTGGAGCTCTATGATTAAAGAAGATCAGAAAACTGTTGGTGCACTTGTGGGTGAAAGGTGTTGGGATTGACTCATCTCTCCTTTCCTCTGAGTATTCAGTGGGTTTCAATTAGATGCAATATAGTGGATTATTTTTAATATTTAAAGGGATCAGATTCCAGGGGGTTTATAAACTTAGCCAGGCATCTGATCACAATAGGTATATGCCTTAGCAAACCCTCCTCAGTGCATAACTTTGGAGAGCTTATTTTGTGTGCTAAAAATAAGCAAGCCCCAAAATCCCAGGTCCACAGCCCTACGAATGCCCTTTTGTAGTTTATTTCTGTTTAAGCAGCTAAAATCTCCTCTGACATCAAGCTCAAGCACTCCATTTGCCAGGTGCAGCGATATTGCCCAGAGGGTGATGGGTGATAAGAGATCTAAAGCAAACATTTGGGGAGGGGAGGTGGAAGATGGTGTTTGGCATCAGGGCCAGTAGCTGTTCTGGAGTGCCCGCCACCCACAGGGTCCCACCGTGGCCAGGAGCTGGCAGGAGGGATCCTCCTTTGGTACGCAGAAATCCTTGGGAATGCAAAGCATGTGTAAACATTAAATAGTTCTTCTGGCTCTCCTGCCCTTCAGGACTTTCACATGAACGTATTTTATGCTGCATTTAGATAGTTGTCTTCATCTTCCCAAAGAGATTAAGGTGGTACTTTGGCTCCATCCCTTTTCAAAGCAGAGCCACGTCAATGCTTTAAACAAGTTGACGAGTTTAAAGATAAATCCAGGATATTTTTTCATTAAATAGCATATTGAGCTATTTCAGCTGAGCAACAAAACATAAGAGTTCAAAACATTTTCTATGTTAACCACCTAAAGCATTAAAGAGAGAAGTATCTGCGAAACAGAAGATATTTTTGATAACTGCAAACTAAAATTATCAGTGCAGCAATAAATATTAAAAAGAGTCCTCAAAATGAAACTCAGCCCCCATTAGGTTTTCCTCCTCCAGTTACTAACTTGTGGCTCAAGAAACAAGTGCCGGATTAGTCACGTTAAAGCAAAAATTTCCCTTGACTAAAACATTTCATTTGTATGGTGTAATTTCTGTTTATTGAAAACTTGGGATTGTTAGTCCTTCTGTACTTTAATGACTGGAACCACGTTGTGTGTAAACATTACTACAGTCCACTTTGGAGATTAATAGTCAGCCGTGTGTCTGTCCAGGAGTTTTCATCTGTCCAAACAGAAGGTATGGTCTGTTCATCCATGGCAGAGGGTGCACGTGAGCACTGGCAGCAGCAAGAGTCATTATTGGGTTATGTGCTCACCCATTCCTCAGGGTGTGCTGACACACAAAAGATGCCAACAAAGAAGGTGCAGTCCTCACTTCCTCTTTCCTTCCACTGTAAAACACAGCTCCAGAGAGCAGGGATTGCACAGGGGCTGTTACTACTCTGCATTGGCCAGATGAAATTATTTCATTGACTTGCATGGCAGAATTGCTTTAAATAGTAACTAGTGCCAGTACAGCTTTGGCATTACTATTAAAATATTCTTTTGCTCCTCACTAGTACAGTATGGGGGTAGTTGGATGCATAGTTGGTTCTTTCTCTGTGGCATGTGACGTGCTTAGACTATCATTTATAGATGCAGAGAGATGGGAACAAATCATAGGGTGGATGTATGACTACTTGGGAGTTCAAAAATCCTGAAATATTGATCCAGAAAATCAATGCAAATTTTAAGCTATTTTCAAATAACTTTCCTCACATTCTACACAGTTTCTCAAATGGGAAAATATATTGATTTCTCTGCCCCAGCCTGCACAAGGTCAGGGTGGCTTTTGAGGGGTAAGGGGTGGTTGGGCCTGGCACAGGCAGCAGTGGAGACATGGCCACCACCACAAACCCCATTTGAACATAATCTAAGCAGGAGGAAAGCAATCCTGCATTTTGATGCTCAAAGCCCCTGTGTTTTCAGGGTTGGATATGACTCAAAGAATATCCAAGTAAAATCTACCCCTGGCTTTGGCAAGACATTTAGTGGGGCCTTGGAGGTTCAGGACTTGTGCCATTAGAGTATAAATTCATAAACAACATAATAGAAATTTATTTTCTGGACAATGTTTATTTTTCATGTAGTTTATACATCTGAAACATAAATGCTTACAAGGGAGTGTTTTAAACACCTCTTTGTATTTCATTAGTTGGCTGTTTAATCTGCTATAAGTTATTGCAAATTGCAGTTGGACTATATGGCCTCATGGTGCCTTTACTTATTTGAACATAAACACCGCTGAAGCCAGCAGAAGTGCAAAGTTTTTAAATCAGAAGGGAGCCAAATGCTAGATTTTCAGCAAGGACTTTGCACCAAGGCATTAAACCTCTTATTTTAGACTTTTGTTATGTTTCTGTTTGATGCTTTACCCTGCTATGTGCTCCAAGCAGAATCATTTTCCCTTACAGGCATGTATAGCTTCTTCCCCTTTGGTTTCCTAATTTGGGTTAGATCCCGTAATATGAAAAATATACCCAGATATTGCACCTAGAGCACATTGATGAGACCTAAAGAGCTCTTCTGTGAAGGGAATTGAGATCAAAAAGAATGTGGAATTTAAATATTCAACATTTCTTCTTGGATATGAAACAGAAAAATTGTTTTGATGCAAAAGTTCTTGTGACAGAATACGTTACTTAGACTCTGAGACCATATTAGGATAAAATGGCTTTTTTATATAGGAATTGCACTCCTTCATATGGAAATTATGACATTTTGTCTATTGCCTCTTACTACAAATGTTTGAAGGATTTGTTTAATCTGTTATTCTTTTAAGAAGTTGTATCAAGACAAAATAAAGTAAATAAGAGCCAGGACAATTTTCAGGCTTATTTCTGTTTAGTTTCTTGATTTAGACCCTGTTAACTGCCAGAAAATTGCACCAACTACCAGAGCTGGGGAAGCATAACTGACAACACAGTTTATTTTGCAGTTTGGGGTGTGCTTTTGTCAGACCCTCACCCTCACAGTAAAGGACCATTGTGTTAATTCCATGAACTGATGGGCTTACAGAGACTCAGGAAAAAAGGCTCAGCCTCAGTGCTAACACAAACGAAAGACAAGCAGATGAAATACACTTTCTCATTGTCTGACAAACTGGTATGAGACCTCCATCTAAATTTAGCTGATTGATTTTTAACTAACCATTAGTCTTTACTAACACCCCACAAAAACATGGACTCTGAAGGCAGATGACAGCTTCCCCTACCAAGGCTTCAGATAAAGTTGGGCAGGAGGTTACAGGTGGCTGAGGGATTGCCACACCAGCTTGTTGGGAAGGTAGGACCTTTCACCCTGTGCTCTTCCATACTAGGCAAGGCTCATCTCTATTTCTTTTCCAGCCAAGCACTGCTCCCCTAATGTGGGCCAGCCTGGGCCTGCCAGGACTCCAGCACTATCCATCCCTTCTGCTTGCCCTTCACCTCCAGGTGCTCCCACACCTCCTCACGAGCAGAGGGGCCATGGGGGTCCACAGGAGCCCTGCAGGGCTCCCCTGCAGGGAAGTTCTGATGCTAATCAGAGCCCCAGGCAGCTGTCACACAATGGCCTCTGGTGGTTAAAGGAGGAGAGTCAGTACATTGCTTTGGTCCTACCCTCTTGCTCTTGGACAAGCTGACGGATGTCGTTGTAGGACACGAAAAAAAAGGATGAGAGACTCCAAATATTTCAGAAGGCAAAGAGCATAGAAAAAAGGCTTTATTGTCTAATTCTTAATACTTTTATAAGATGTTCTGATACAGACGTAACATGATTGGTGAATAGGAACAACACCTCTCTAATCCCATTGGTTAAACTAGAGAAACAGCTAAAATGTTTTGAGAACTAGAAAAGCAAAACACCACCTGGAGAAAGATTGTTTTGAGAAAGGACAGTTGTTTGCCAAGATTGTTTTGAGAAGAAGCTTTCTTGAGATCTTTTTCCTTGGGAAAAAGTTAGCAGCTGCTAGCAGGCTAAAATCTCTCAGACCCAGAAATATCAGGCCTACAGATGGATCCAAAGAAATTAATTTGGGAAGGTCCATCATCTTTGGCTTTTCTCGTGGCCTGAAGTGTACGCCTCACATTAGTCTGAATTTCTTCCCTATTTTGTCAGGAAAATCCCTACAGAAAATGAATTGGAAATTCTGGTCATTTCAAATTAACTTTCTAGGTTTGTCTTTTTAAGGACTTAGCCTTCTTGTCAGATGTTTTGGCTTCCTTAAAATTTGGGAGCCAGCAGAATTTTCTTAAGGGACTGCTGCAGAAATACTTTGATGGGAAAGTAGAGGATAAAAATAACTATTAGGTGCCAAAGGCAGTAGACTGGGAATTAAAAGCTCTTCTTAAGTCAGAGATATTTGTGTCTTTCAAAGAGCTCAAAAAAAGAGGTGAGAAAAGCAGTGGGTATGCAGGGCTGTGACCATGGTTGGACAGCTGACTGAGTCTAGGTGAAGGATTTGGGAAGAGGAAAACAACAGGAAGTGGGCAGAAAAAGCATGAGAATCAGATCTGCCTGGGGAATAAGTGGTCGATAGAGTGACTGACTGCTGATGTAGGAGCAAATGCCACACAGAAAGAAAAGAGGTGAATCTGTGATTAAACTTTTACCTCTTGCTGCCACCAAGGCCTTTGTGAAAGACTTTTGCGCAACAATTAAACCCCTCAAAAACCAAAACTAGGGAAATATTCTAGAATTAAGTACTTGTTCCCTCAGAAGAGGATGAGAACAAAATATGTGGCAGAGGTTATTCATGTCACTTAGAAAGGTGCTCAAAAACAGTGATGAATGATGAGTGTAGTGCAAGGACTTAAAATATCTTACTAAATAAATTTGGGACACAAAAAGAGACTCATACGGAAAATACTCCAAGATTTACTCCTTCTGTGGATGACTTTATGACCAATAAATGTAGTAGGTTTTTTTTCTCTGATGCAATAAATTTTCAGCAATATAATAAAGGGTATCACACTTTAGGCTACAGTAAGACATTTGCACAGTAGCAAAGGACATTTGAGATGCATCATCATCCACTGGAATATTTCAAACCTGGAATTTAGCCTCATTTAAAAACTGCTAAGTCTTTTTGTTTTCGTGGTCAATACTGTATTATCAGCTATCTGTTTACAAAATTCAGCCAAATATTCTCTCAGATGGTTTTATAGACTTTTGGCAGATGTGAGTGAACATGTATTTTACAGAGCAAACCAACACATGAGCAGCTCCAGTCTCTTGACCTCTGCTCATGTCTCTTGCTTCATCCCATTCTCAGTAGAGTTGGTTGGGTTTCAAAAGGTATTCGCTGTCAGGAATCAGCTGCCTTTTTTTTCTTTTGCTCTTTGGTGGCCATCTGTTTACCTGAAATTCATTAAATCCATTGTCTTTTCATTATATCGTTTGGGTTTGCATCTGAATATTTTATCAAATGTCATTGTCAGATTATTGATGATCGCTTTAGATGGAAGTACTGAAAGTCTCTTTGAATACTCTGTTAAACAATACAGAACTGAGTTTGTGTTGAAAATACTGGAAGAAATTTAATTTTGAAATGTCAAATATTTTCCCAACTTTGTCTGCCTTGACAATGTGTGGCCTTTTCTGATTCCTGAGAGAAAATCTGAATGGGAGCTAAGTGACAGATACAGAACTACTTGTGGGCAACCATACAACCTCCTTCTACTGCTGTTGTTTCAAGGGGTGAAACATGTAAAAGAACAAAGAAACCTGAATGCAGGATCAGGGCTGAAGTCAATATTTTGACATTTCCATAGCTATACAGGTTTAATGTCTCTAATATTAGAATAATACACTGCAAGAGTTAGTATGTTAAGCTGTACTGTTATGTTTTGTCTTAGACTTGAGCAGTAACCATCTAAACAGCCTCCATCATTCTCTTTCCATTCTCAAATGTCTCTTAAAAACATATCCTTCAGATAAAGAATTGTGGACTTCGTGGCTGGGTTTTGCTCTTTTTTTAATTTATGGTGTATTTCACCTTATTCAGTGCTCAGAGGGGAGCTTGGTAACATCTCAGTGCTGTTGATGAACAAATGGAGGTAAAAGAGCTGGAAAGATCTGCCACACAACACACAGCATAGGAACTTGGCTTTACTGTGGGTTACCAATGAAAACAGCCTCGCTGGTCTTCCCTCCTGTTTGCCTTTAAAGAGCACACACACACACAGAAAGTGAACCCCCAGACACTGCCTAGCTGCTCCTACTCTTGCCAAACAGGTGAGAGAAAAGTTAATCCTGAAGCCTTCCTGCTGCCAGGGTCCCTTCCACCTCAGCATGCCTCGTCCTTTTATTTTAACTGCTTCAATTTGTATCTTACCATTTGTTATAATAATGGAGTCTAGTGAGAAGCTTGTGGCCCCATAAACTTTGGACATAATTTTAACTGTGTCAACTTTAAAAAGTCAGTATCTGCCTCATCAAAGGGCAATCATATCCAATGTGGGTGTCTCTGTCAATTGTGTTTTGAACTGCAGCAATAATCCAACCAAACCATGCAAAGAGCTTTTCTACACCCACATTTCTTAATTATCATCATGAGACTGAGGTAGTTGAGACCAGATCTATAATGTTTTCTGGATGTCAAAATGCCCACACACCTTCTGTAATCCTTGTGCTACCAGCCCCCTTTCATATTGCTTTTAGCTGGTCCATCTAATTGTCTACTACCGTAACTTTTTTACTGCATTATTCCCAAATCCCACAAAGGCTCTGTTTAAGAAAAAAGAAACAACTGGTCTGATGAGACCTCCTTAACTGAACAAGCCTATTAACATTTTAGTGGATGATAAACCCCTCTTCACCCCTTTCAGAAATGAACCTTTTTTTTCTTTTTTTTACAGTCAGGCACAACCTAGGGCCTTAAAAGTCTCTGCAAACATTGCATCCACAAACAATGCCATTTCTTGGCCTTTGGGGTCTACTGTCCATTTGGAGAATAAATAACTTCATTATTTTCACATGTGCTATAGTCAATAAGGATCTGGAATGGGAAAGTAGCGAAAATGTTATGACTTAATGAACATGTTGCAAAATCATTCTTGCCAAACGTCAAAATAAATTGGAGGCCAGAGTGTATGGTTTATGCTTGTTAAATTGGGGGTTTGTGTGCTATTTTGGGAAGGAAAAAGAAAAAAAAGAGACAGACCACACCGTGAGAAGGCAGGGGGAAGAGAAACCATACACTTGGCCACTTATAGCAAGACCTTGGTCCATTCCAGTCCCACCACTTGTGCTCCCCACAAAAGACAATACAACAGCCTGTGATGGTGAGGAAACCACTTACTGACAGCAGAATTGGCTCTGTGGCAATGCCCTGGCCCCAAGGCTCTCCACTAGCAAAGGAAGGGCAGGGGCCAAGCCCCCACAGACCAGTTTATTCCGCAGACCAGACATGGCTAATCCCTGCCTCTCTGGGAAGCACCAAGCTGTGCCAGGGGAGAAAATGCGTCACATCCACTAGCAATTTCAAAAGACTTTTTCCATCAGGGGACTATGAATTTGCACTCTGCCATGAAGTTCAAATGACAATGGGAATAACATGACTGGAACCAGATGTGCTTTTGCTGGAGACTCCTGTGAAATGTCTGATCATTTCCACAGGTACCCCATTGATTCCACTTTTGGCATAGACATACTGAGAAAAGCAGGTTTTGCCCATATTGCAGGGAGTTTTCTGTTTGTCCAAGCAATGAGTAGCTTGAAAGGTCTAAGTTTAGAAATATCTACACAGCTGAGGACCTGATCCTTTGAACACTAAAGGGTGTCACAGCTATTTTCCCTTTAAGATTGCCTCAGGAAAAGACCAATTAGGTTTACATGATAAGTAAAATTATTCCCATACTTACATGGTTGGGAAATAGGTCTCTCCAACTGCATATTCAAAAGGAGATCAAAGAAATACTGTTCTTTTGCAGTTAGATTTTGACTTATTTGTGTTTTTCCCCATTATGTACTTGCTCCAGCAGCACCAAGAGGCCACAGGCATGTGCTTCCTACTTTACCTCTACATCTAGTAATGGGAGTGCCATGGAAGTGCCTGTATTTCTTGCTGCCTGCATGAAATGTGTGGATACATATATGTGGCTTCCATTAATTTTGTTTCACGACACAAGGACGGGGGGGAAAAATCTTTTTCATACACCTACATCTATCACAAAGCAACTAAGAATAGAAGCAATATTGAGACAGATGGAAATGTTAATGGTGACAGCTCACAAGCAAGAATCACACATTTGTGAAATAATGAAATGGGTGGGCAGTTGTTATATGAACTCCATGTCAGTCGGTATGTTTTCCTGGCTATAATTTTGCAAAAGTATGTCTCAGAGATATTTTCAGTTCATGGAAGAAGTCAGTGCCCTACTCTACACCTTGCTGGCACGTGGGTGTAGGAATTCACCAAAGGTGGCGAGCAGCTTGCAAGTGAACCTGTTCATCACGTGCCCTGGGGGCTGCAGGATGTCCCCTGACATTTCCCTGCCAGGGCACTGTACTATTCCTAACAATGTGGTGGGAGAGATGCAGAAAGGAAGTGTAAAAATATTTGGAAAACCAAACATGAGAGAAACACGGGATACTCACACTTGTTTCAAAATCTTACTTGCAGGCATACGAGTATTACCTTTTCTTTTACGTTTCATCTGCTCATATTCTGTAGTCTTTATTATTGGCTGGACTTGCTGACCACAAATGAAAATGAGCATTACAAAACCAGCCCTGCATGTCTCCATTCTTTCTTTCTAGTTCTTCATGCCCCAAAAGCCATCAAATCCATTTTAAGGACCACTTTGACAAGCCTGTTTTTGGTAGCCCCAGTTTCTTAGCCCCAATCTAATGTTAGCTCAAAGGGGAGGGAGCCGTGAAAGTGTCTTTTCATACATATTTTACCTTGCACTACCTGTCTCATTCCCAAGGTCTAGGGAATCTACTGATTCTCAACAACTTTGATAGGTACTGTTTCTTGCAGATGCTGTTTACTGCACTTGACGTTACTATTTTTTGCCAGAGGAATGAACTAGTTCTCCTGAAATCTTATGGATGCTCTGTTTGCATGTCTGATGAAAAAAATTCTAGCAGCTACACCTTCAAGTGCTTACTGGTGATTTACTACAATGATTCATGGTAAGACTTACAGCTCTGAGGAAAATCTGTCCCTCAGGATTTATCCACCTTTCCAGAATTTCTCATGGCAGGACAACCATATGCCACTGTATTTAGGAAGCAACTTATGGTTACTGAATGGCAGCCAGTCTGCATTTTCTTAGTGCATTTCTAAGAGCTCAACAGCATTAATATGATAAAGAAAAAAAAAAGGACTTGCTGTACAAAGCCAAATGTATGCATCCAGCCACCTCAGATTAATGAAATGCTAGGCATTAATCCACTGGCATACATGCCTGTGAATACTGGCCACTAAAAATAAATAGTGAGAAATATCAGACCATTTGAAATAGGAAATTGTTGAGCAATCCTGAAAATCGAAAGGTTATCCAAATGGTGAGCTGCTGAGAATGGCAAACTTGCATAGAGATAATGCCTGTGTCAAATACCATATTATAAAAACCATCTCATGCTGGACACAGACACCTGACAGACACCAAACTACTGAACACAACACTCCCACCAGGTATAATAAAACTTCTAAAAAAGAGGCAAGAAAGACTGCCACATCAAAACTTTGGAGGATGAAGACATATCCCAAGAAGATTGGCCATTTTACAGTATCATAACTGTAAGAGATGAAAGGTGGTGATGAACCACCACCAAAGCAGTGACAGCTCCTGGAGAAACACTAGATACTAAAATCAATAAAGCTACTTGCAGATTAAGGTATGAGTCACCAAAATGGGACCAAATATGGCCCGTGTCATTTGTTAGCAGCGTCCATCCCATCCGTCTCTGCAGAGAATGATTAGAATTCAAGAGAAACATGACAACAGAGGCAGAAAGGGAAATGTTGGAGTTTTTTAAGAGCTGGCAAGAAAGTAATGGTGCAAACTTAAAATACAGGAAGATATACAGAATTATGCATGGAGTGGAAAATTCATATAACTAGAAGCTCCTTGACAACCTCCTAGATAACAGAAAAATCTATTTTGGGAGGTGGATAGATTTTTAGTAGGGCTCATCAACCTCTAGTTCACAGTGGATGTATTGAAATATTAGCTCTACCACATTACTTTTTCCTAAGTGAAAAAAGGTCAGAGGACGTTTCATTATGAATTTAATGAAACCAATACTGCAAGTCATGAGTGTTTCAGTGTCACCCAGCCTCCTGACGACGGATGCTGCTGAGACCTGGCTCTTCTCGGGCTCCTCTCTCCTCGCCTTACAGCTGCTAAGAACTGCCTCATATGGCACCCTGGCAGGTATCCCCAGCACACGCAAGTTCTCCAAGTGGAAATGGAAAAATCCACGGAGGGATCCCGCCCGCTCCCTTCCCCGGCCGGCTTGGGGGCCGGCGGGTAAAGGAGGCGCTAAGCCAAGGCCGCCGGTATCGCATCTCCCGGAGAGGAGAGCGGCCGCTCTCCTTTAACGATAAAACCCTCAAAGCCAGCCACCCCGAGCAGACATGACGGCAGCAGAGGCGACAGATGACCGACTTCGGTGCGAGCCCCGCGCCGGCGCCCCTCCGGTGCCGTCCTGCACCACCTCCATTTTGGCTGCGCGCGCGGCGCCGGTGTCCGGTGCGGCTCCGGTGCTGCAGGCGATGCCGTCCAGGGGCCGCTGCCGAGGAGCTGCTCCCGGGCAGCGGGGCGGAGGGGGCGGGAGAGGGGCGGCATCCCCCGGCGCCCCCATCCCCGCGGCACCGCGCCCCTATTTCCGCAGGACGGTGCCTCCTGGGGGTGGGGGGAGGTGGTCGCCGTAGCAACCACGGTGGGGAGGGGAGGACGGAACACGGGGGAACGCCGGCGGGGGTAGCCCGGCCCGGCGCGGCGGGGAGCGCGGTGCCCTGCGCGGCGTCTCCGCCCTGCTGCGCGGTGGGGACGCCGCCCCCTCCCCCGCGGCAGGGCCGGCCTCCCGCCTGCCGGGGGCTTCCCTGCTCGGCGGCGCTACGTGCGAGCCGAAGCGGGAGCCCGGCGGGAGGCGGGGGCGGCNAGCGGGGCCGGCCGCGGGCGCCGCCGGCTCTGCCGCAGGGACGGCCCGTCGCCCCAGCGCCGTGGCTGTGCTGGGGGGCTCGGCCGGCCGCCCCTGGGATCCGCCGGGGCGGGGAGGAGGGGTGGCTCCCCGTGGCCGGGATTCCCCGGGCGGAGAAGCGCAGTCTGTCTGGAACGGGGCGGCGGGGACAGCGTGGCTCCGTGCGGACTCTCTTTCGCAGGAACGCACTCCCCCCAGGCAGCGCGGGGAGCGGGGGAGGGGGTGATGCATTGCTTCCGTGCAGAGCCGGAGACCCCCAGAGCCTCTCTACCTGCGAGCGCTGCTGCTACCGCTGCTGCTCCGCCAAACTGCTGACTTTCCAGAGCTTATTTTTAGCCCGGAGACTAAATATTATTAGCTACATTTCTACGTAGGAAGAATCGGAAGCTCGGGGAGGGGTGGGGGGAGGCACTAGAGATAGGGAGGGAGATGAGCAGAAAGCTTATCCGAATGATCTCCAGTTGGGGGGGCTGCATTTGGGTTTCAGGCTTGCCAAACACACACACACACACACGCACACACACCATTAATTATAGCAAAGTAGATGCGGATATTGGATCATCAGCAATACATGCACGGCTCTCCCTTTAAGCCGTAGGTTGCATATACAGAGGGGTCAGCTAATCTCCGTGTAGGTAAAGATCAGCTGCGTCTCTTTATCTGTGAAAAATCAGTCCTGCACAGTGCCAGTAGAGCTCAGCTGCATCTCTTTAGCTATGCAAAATCAACTTGCATCCTTAGCCGGGAAAAAAATATCCGTCGCATCTGCTTCTCTAGGTAAAGATCAGTTGCATCTCTGCCCAAAGCATGCACACACACATAGACGAGATTCCCAGCTTAAATCAGGCACAAGTTAACTTAACTCGTAGTTAAATCTCATCCAGCTTTTCCTTCCTTCTCTAGCCCTCACACACATCAAGCAGCCAGCAAGGTAACAAAACTAGGCAAGGAGCAGGCACCCATCCCCGCACCACAGAGAGGGAGAGGCAGGAGCCAGAGGGGCCGCCGGGGATGTCCCCCCTCCGCTTACCTTGGTTACAGCTAACACCACGAGCAGTGGCTAGATCGCGGAGATAAATACTGGCATTTCCCAAAGTTGACACCGTCAAACCAACCCCCGGAGCTTGCAAGACTCTTTTTTTTTTTTTTTTTTTTTTTTTTTTTTTTTTTTTTTTTATCCCTCCTCTCTTGTTCCTATTCCAGTCCGCACCGCTAGGAATTCAACTTAGCCCAGCTCCAGCGGGGCGAGAGGGCGGCGGGCGGGGAGAGGAGGGGAGTGGAAGGACCGGGGGTTGGCGGGGGAGGGAAGCCGGTACCCGGTGCCAAGGGCTCCCCGAGCCCGCAGGGTCGCGGAGCGATGCGGAGCGGTGCGGGACCGCCTCCGCCGGCCCCCCTCCGCCGCTGTCCAGGGTGCTGCCGCCTCCTCCCCGCTCCGCTCCGCTCCGCTCCGCTCCGCCGCCGCGCCCGCTGCGCGCCCGGGCCGCTCCTCGCCCCGGCCCCCCGCGCTGTCACGTGCCGCGGCCGCGCCGCTCCGCGTCCCCCCCCTCCTCCGGGGCAGCCCCGACCCTCGCTCCGCGGCGGGGCGCGGAGGTGCCCCCCCGCCTCCGGCCCCCCCGACGGCAGGCGTCAGGCGCCTCCTGTGCCCGCCGAGGGAGAGGGCAGGAGCGAGCCGGGGAGGAGAGGCGAGTGCCCGGCGGCAGCCCGGCCGCGACAGCTCCAAGTTTCTCTCTCAGACGCGCTGTTTCCATCGCAGCCCTAAATCAAAGAGCGTCGCAATTAAAGTTACGCTGTCTAAAACACAATTCTCCCGGCCTCCGCGGGTTACGCTCTTTGGTGTATTAAGTACTAGAAAACCGAGCCCGTGATATTAGATACTGTCGTTAAGCAACATCATCTCAAGCTTTTCGTTGTAGTTGTTTTGTTCTTCTCTCCAGGTATTAAAAATAAGCTTTTTTTGTAGGTACTCACCATTGTTTCTTTGCTGTCCTGGAGACAGAAGTGGTTTAAAATCCAGTCTCTCCAACAGATGCTGGAAGGTAATGTGTCTTGTTTGAAGTCATCATGTGAGAACTTCTGCTTTGCTCAGTGGATCGCCCACCACTTGGTGTGACTTATGAATCTAATAACCCTTTGCAATATCCGCAAGCTTAAACTCTCCACCACCTTGGTGCCTACGGAAGACAGAAAGCAACTGGCAGGGAGTTTTAAAAACCTATAGATTTACGCAAACGCCTTAGCTCAGAGTCACGTTTCCCTCTGAGTTCTTACGTGATCTTAATGAATGAGAGGGGTTACCAACCAATACAGTATAAAACGTGATCGCAGCCGCCTCCCAGGAAACCGGAGCGGGACAGTAAGTTCCCGAGGAAAGTCCTGGCCGGCCGGGCGCACCGTGCAGTGAGCCCTGACTCCCACCGCCCTCCTTCCACCTCCCGGTTCGCACCTGGGGCTGTGCAAGACCAGCCGGCTCTGGAGATTTACGGTCGGGACATGTAAGTAAACACTGGGGGGGTTGTTTATTTGTTTGTTTGGTTTTTTGTTTTAATGTCACGTTCACTGCGCTCTCACGGGAAGTGTTCCAGGGACTTGTTGCATACTAGGTCCTGCCACAAGAGGAGCATGACACAGTTGCCAAGACGAGTTCCTTTCCGAAACCCTTGCCTTTCCCGAGCTGCAACTTCCCCGCACACTTCTCCTCCTCCTCCTCCCTCCACCTTCACCGGGAGGCGCATCCCGGGGGCGGGCTGCTCCGCCGACCCCGCAGTGATTTCCTGCCTCCGACAAGGCAGAGGGGAGTGGAGCGCATCCTCGGGATGTGCCTTTGCTTTCCCATTCTCCCCTTCTCCCCTTTTCCCCTCTCCTCGGTTCTCCAGCATCTCCCCGACTCCGCTCGCGATTTCTGTCGCTAAGTCAATCTCGGTCTGCTTGCGTTGTGAGAACACCCGCACACCTGGGCGCAGCTGCAGTCTCTTTCCCCGAGATAGGTGGCCGAGCCCCAGTATTACTCCTGCCAGGGCTCACAAAGTCCTCGTCCCCATTTTGTCTTCGTACCTCGGGTTTATTCTCAGTGACTGCCCCGCCTCCCCGGCTCAGAGAACCCCGCGGGGAGCGGGTGCAGGAAGGGGTGTGGGAGGTGGTGGGGCGGGTTTCTTTGCCTTCGAAGGCGAATTGCAGTCAACTAAACCTGGACTTGCCAAAGTTTGTGGGTGCTGCCTCTCATAAGAAAAAAAGAGACCGAGACCAACACCGAGAAGCTCCTTGTGCTTGTCTCCCGTTCTCTCCTGACTAACTGTTGGAATTACATTTACGGGTCATCTCTCTCCAAAGTGCCCGTTTCTCCCGCCCCCCGAGTCCCAGGTGCCTCTGCCTGGGAGCCAAAGCAAGCAGCCTCTTCCATGACAACCATCTATGTTGATCCATGCAATAACCAGCAGATGCTGCCCTAAGACTGGTACAGCTGGTACTTTCCTGCCTTGGCTGTCCTGGGGACAAGGTGTTAGAAGAAAAGTCAAGTGGTATCCAGCAAAGCTGCGCTGAGGAGAACCACTGCATCCCTTCACCTGCATCACATCCTGCCCGTATGCCATGTACAGACAGAGCCTGTCAGAAAGGCTGTTGCTGATGTAACACTGCACCCGACAGATCACCCTATCACTGACAGGGTGTCACCCGAGATACATCCTTAAGTACTGGTCTTCAGTTAGGAAGCTGAAGTTTTCTTTCAACAGTTGCAAGTACTCATAGCTAGTGCTAATGCCGGCCAGGAATACTAGTTGGAAGTGGCATTGAAGTTATTAAAAAAAAAAAAAAAGTGCCTAAGTGTTTCAACAAGTGGACTTGCAACGAATTCTGCTTTCCCCCATTCTTCTAAGCAACTTGTTCCTGCCTCTTCCTCAGGGGAATAAAATAATTTGGTAATATCTACTTTGGGTAGTAAGTTGCACAATTGACATTTTGACTACATAAACACTTATGTAAATCTTAAAGGTTTCTGACCCTGTGGAGTCTTCAATGTTTCATAGAGAGAATTTTACAAAGATGCAATATAATTTAAAACATATTTCTACATACTTTTTTTATAATTCAAGAAACAATTCCCTCTGTAGCACTTGTAAGAAAGGGCTTTGCAGCACTGTTCCTCCCCTACTTCTCATTTAATTAACTTTTAGGTATCTTCATTTTCTGATGAAGGTCTCAATTGTTAGAGATGCCCAGGAGAAACCCTTGGTGGGTCATAGTATTATATTGATGATATAATGTTAAATTTACAACAAAAAAAAATCCTTCCACGAAGCTTCCCAGGAGATCCACAGCAGGATCATTTATGTACAGTGTCATTTCAGCCCTCTCCAGATGCATTTTCTAGAGGAAACTGATGGGGTTTGCCAGCAGTAATAAGGCAGGGTCATGCTGACAGAACCAGAACCAAAGATGCTTCTTTAGAGAGCTAACTAGAAGAGCTCCTGGTCAGTATTTCTGCTTAAGAACAGGACTCCACCCACCTCACTGGGGATAGGTGGCAATTGATAACACATCTCATTCTCAATAGACCAGATTAAGCACAGGTTTGCTGAAGGGATTGCTTTAGATTGCTTCAGTCTAAATGGAATAAACAGGCACTGTAATCAAGGGAATGGTACAAAAGTGTATGGAAAAACAAAAGGTCTTTGGGAGGGTAATAGGAGGTGCTATGGAGAATGGGAATTATCTGGCAGAAGACAACTAGGAAGAGACAGTATAAAACAATCAGTGTTCTTTCCTTGTAGTGACATTCACAGGTGAGAGAACAGCCCAAGACATTCTGATGGACCAGAGATGAAGTTGAGACACCAGTCAATGCACAAAAATGGTAGGGGAGAGTCACTCCTCTGTCAGGGATTCCTGCAAGAAGGGCATTAGAAAGGGGATGGACTAGAATTAAACCTAAATACCTGTTGAGTTTCTAGGCATTTCCTTTCCCTACATCGTTTCCAGCTATGTTTTTATCTCCAGAAGAGCTTATCCCCAGGCCATTGGAGATCCAGCCATGAAAAATCACTTGATGTGAGTTGGCGTGGAAGGGTTTTTTTCTTACTACCATAGAGGGGCACAAGTGACTCAAAGTTACTCACCTGACAAGTCATACACTTCAATAAAAGCTGGAACTAGTGAGTAGAGTTTAGCCCATGATTTAAAACTAATAATCAGGTGGTCCGTTTACAGGGTGTTGAAATAGAATAGCTGTTAGCATTTGCCAGAATGACATGGCACAGCATTTGCTGCATGCAGGTAGTTCATACATATAAGGCAATGTACATCTCTTGTTCCAAGTCTGTTTATCTTGGAATCACATTGTTACCAGATGAAGTATACAGCTGCAGGACTTGACTTCAGTGGGGACTACTCATATGTAAATAGTGACATAACTGTTTAGCAGATGAGGCCTAATTAAGTGGGAATCAGCCATACATTTTCCCTCTCTTAGACAAAACAATGTGAAGAATACTGCAGGAGCATTGCTAGAAAGTCACAGTGCCTGAAATCAACCTGTGAAACACCCCAAAATCCTAAGGAAGATGCAAATGTTCTTTCCCTGCCTTGAAATACCTTAGAAAAGAATGAGCTGTTATTGGTTGGCTTTTTCACAGAATTGAAAGACTACCAAAACATGTGGATAACTGCTAAGCACGTGCAAAAGACACCTTCCATTCATGATGTACAGCTGCTCCTTCAGAGACCACTGAAAACCTGTCTCAGACACCAACATTAGCAAGCTGAGCAGAATCAGATGATAGCAGTAGCTGTCAACTTTACAGAGATGCTTCTGAAATAAGAGCTCTGTGACATCATCGTAGTGTGAAACAGGGCTGCCAACTTCTCTCCATGCCAGCAATCTAATGATGTGTTTGCAAGAAAGGTCCCCCAGGGTTATGGTGTGCTAGTTTTGCTGGTAACCTCCTGCTTCTTCAACAGGCGGATTTGGCACCTGCCCTGCTACTGCCTGGAGGGTAAATACCAGCCTCCCAGTACATATTTAGGGTAGCCTCCCATCAAGTGTTCATTTTCTGTGCCTGATTTCCTCCTCCTGCAGATTATCTTGCTCTGATATTTCCATCTTTCCCCTGATCTTCGCGCTGCAAGTGTTAGCAGTCTTTCACTCTGCCTCCTCCCTCCCTGGAAGTTTTCCTTTCTTTCTGAGCCTACTTGTCTTCAAACTGCGTATATTCCATGCTGGTAACATGCAGATGAACATCGTAGTCATGATCCCACTCAGATACTAAACAAGCCTCCCACCAATGCCTTGTCCTCCTTTTAAAGTGCTGGAACATTTCGGCTTGCTTGCAGTCTCCTGAAAGTAGCAGGAAATCCTCTGGAGTAGACAAGCAGCAGCACATGTGCTTGTTGTGGTTGTACCTCAGAGAAGGACTTATCACGGACTCATCTCCAGGATAACAACCACGTGTTTGCAGGCAAGAGAGCGTGACACTCCCACAGGAGAGTGGTGGGCCCGTGGCTAGCATAGAGCTTGGGCTCCAACCCACCTCAGAACACAAGCAAAGGGCTTCAATGTCACCCTCGACAGGAGATTTTTTGCATGTTGACTTCTTTTAAGATCACAAATTGTGCCAAGCTCGTATTCACATTTGGTAAAACCAGGGGAGCTCAGTATGCTTAAGGAAACCCAGCCCTGCTACGAGCCAGGATAAATCAGAGTTTCTATCATCCATATTGTCTGGAGCAAATACCTTGAGAGGGATGCCTTGGCCAGCATTCCTAATCTGTAGAGGCAAGAGCACAGTTTACAGTGGGAGGACGTGTGAGGGCTAATAGGGGTCTGTCATCATTAAGCTATATAATAAGTCATTAGCTCATGCTGATCTTGGGAAATCCTCACTTTCAGCTGTCTTTAGGTACCTCCACATCCCTCTCACAGCGAAGTGGGACTGTAGCAAGACTTCAAGAGCAGGTCTGAGAGTATTGAGTTAATTATTTACTTGCCATCAACTTCTAGTAAAAAAGCACTATTGTAATAAAGTTTTGCTTAAACTGTTTCTGTCATTTATGGAAAAGATGTGTTTCAGGAAAACTTCTAGAGTAAAGGTTTTGTTTTTCTCAAACTACCACACATGCAGGTGTAGTTCAGTACTTGTGTGGCACTCATTTAGGTTAGCTGGAAAAGACAGGAGATTAGATAAATGTAATGGAAACTATTGGCCCATGTAAGTTCTCCTGCCTGACCTGAGCAAAATGAGACACCAGGTATCTCTTACTAGAAGAAAACCAGAGATAGGGAGAGAAATCAGAACCTGGAGAAAAAGAAACATGACAGCTGTAATCTGTTACTATTGCAACCTGATTATAGGATTCATTGACAAGGTGGGGGACCCTTTCTTTTGGCATTAAAGTCTACACCTTGCTTCATGTAACCACAAGAAAATATCTCCAGGCAGATCAGCCTTTAATAGAGATCCTCTCTTCAATCTTCTTTAAAAAGAAAACATACAGCGTGACCATGAACAAAACAAGCTACACCACTGTCTCATCATATTTTTAAATGCTGATATGTGCAGACCTGAGTTAATAAAGAAAACCAGCACTTCCAGTACATAAATACCCTGCTAACACTATAGGGAATAACCCTTAATTGTACTTACTGGTGAAACGTAAACACATACCTTAATTCCTGTCTAAAGTTAATATTTATAAGGAAACTACCTTCCAAACCATATTAATCTACTTCTCAACATTGAAACACCCTACCAGCTTCCATGGGAGCTCGCAGTAACAGCTTGATGTTTGAACCACGTGGAGCACGATAGAAACAAGTTATTGTTAAGAACAAAATACCTGTTGGAGAAATTATACACTGAGTTAGCAGAGAGCAAGAGGAACCAGATGCCTATCCTATAAGGATTATTAAGAGATGCTGGCAAGCTCTGAGTAAGAGTGACCCTTGACTTTGTCTCTGAGTTCATATGATGAACTCTTTCAAATATAACTGTGTGCTTTGCAAGGCCCCTGTGTAAAAGAGGAAGAGGGTGAGATGGCAACAGAAGAAGAGAGGAACAGGGAAAGAGTGATATAGGGTAAAAATGCTGAAGGAAAGTAGAAATGCAGAGAAACTCTTACAAGGCTACCACTGAACTGGGGGCATTTAGTAAAATAATAACCTCCATCCAGGCTCTTGCCCCAAGTTAGCTAAAAACACCTCCATACCAGTTATGTATGAAATTGTCCCGTCTATTTTTATCCTGTCATTTTCAGACTAAAATGACAAATTCTCCCCTGAGACAGTATTCACAACAACCAGGAAATAGTGCTAATGTTGACCTAAATAAATAAAGCTGCTCCTGTGTAAGAATTCCTGCAAGGATCCTTTAAAACAAGATGCTTTGAAAACATTTGCTGCATATGAAACCCTGGGGGACAAACAGCCTGCTAGACACTATGGTCTCACTATCCCAGTTTGGCAAACAAGGTTGAGAGCTTTAGAAATGCACTGCTGAGGAGAGCAGGGGTACTCCAGGTGAGATTTCTGATGCCAAGCAAGGTCCTAGTACACCTTTCAGTTAGGACACAAACAAATGTTCAAAGGAAAAAGTATTATTTTGTGGAGTTGTATGCATGTTTTTGAGCTAAGTTGCACATGAAGTTTTAACTAAGTCTTATGACAATTTGCATTATGCTTTCTGTCTCAGGTGGTGCTCTTACTCGTCTTAACTTTTTGATAGGGTCATTCATTACTGTTAAAGAGAGCAATTACACAACCAGACATCTCTTTAGATGCATTGTTTATTGAGATGAATTAGATCTATCGTCCTTATTCAATCTGAAGCTGTAGAACTAAGATCTGTTTCCAAAACCAAGCTTCACAAAGACAGGGGCAAGTCTAGATGAAAATTTTGTGGAGGTTTGTTTAGGATTTTGTGGTAAACCCATCAAATGCAGCAGTGTTAGAGGTTGTTGGCACAAATATTATTGCTACTCCTACTTTGTATTTGCATCACAGGTTTGAAGATGTGTCTTTTCCATTTGCAGCCACATCCTGCTGCAGCATCCTTTCCTTTGCTCTACCTGATAACCTGTCAGAAAGGTGGGCCATTAGCAAAACCTCCACTGTGCAGCAATTAGCAAATCTGCTCCAGCAGAGATGAAAAAACTGACTTTTTTTGCCAAGACCTGAAACCAGAATGGCAAAAAGGGGCCATTATTTTCATTTAGTGCCCCTTGTAATGCTGTCCAATTACCTTAAAGATGTTCTGCATGGGCTCTATGAGTCAGTACCTTTCTTAACTGCATATGAGAGACTTTGGATGCACAGATGTCATTATGAATTAATCCATTTCAGCCAAAAAATGCCCTTTTACCTTTCACACCTCCACAGGAATTGAACCAGATACAACCTATACATTCTCTCTTCCACTTTCTTTTCTCATGTGCTCTCCTGTTCTACTTACTTCTCATAGGAGCCAAAGTAGCTTTTGTTTGTGACTTGGGGAACTTTATTGAATAAATATATAGAGAAGTGTTCCTAACACTGAACAGCACACAAATTGCATGATAACTTTTAGTGTATCTTATTGAACTGAAAATATTTTAATAAGCTGAAAGATTCTTCAGTGAACCATGCTGGATCTGTGCAATTTATAGCATATTTAAATATTTTTACATTGGTACCCAAGATTAAATTCCAATATTTCTCTTTTGTATCTGTGTGCATTTTAATACACTTCTGGGAACACTTACCTTTTATGACGAAACCAATATTTTCTAACGTAAAGTGGTGATTTCAGCTTAAGTGCAACCATATGTATCTTAGGGCAAAGGCTTTTGGTTCTAAATGACTGGTTAATGTTAAGCATCTCTCACAATGAAAATGTCACAAACCACCATACACCAGCTTTCTCAAAGAAACAAAGATAAAACACAGAAGAGTAGAGCTTCTATAGTTAAGGATAAATACTTTGAGGCACAACTACAAATGTAGATTTTTTTTTTTTTCAGTTGAAGTGGTATAACTACAGAGTTATGGGAGAAACACAAACCAAGGCTGCTTGATTTTTTGAGCCTCTCTTGGCGTGGATTAGATGACGTCCTGTTTTAGTTTACCAGTCTGATAACTGGTGGGTAATAACACCACGGAACAGAATTCTACAAAACTATGCTTATAACTTATTCCTGAATCTGTACAGCATATATCCCTCATCAGTAACTACATCACATCTGATTTTTTTGTTTCAGGCACAGGTTGCAAATCTCTCAGAAACCTGAATAAGTCTTTACAGCTTTGAAGGACATTTTTGTGTCCATTTTACAAAAAGACAAACTGAGGCAGAGAGCATTTAAACTGCCAGTAAATGACTCTGATAGTGCAGCTTGGTCCCTAAGCAGTTTACCCACAATAATAATGCCAGTCAAGATTTGGCAGTCCCAACACTTTTTTCTAAGAAATATATAATGGCTCTTCTCCTGTGTCTGCTGAGTATATTACTTTGACACTGGGAAAAGATCCATGTAAAAATATTTGTATCATAATATCAAGGATATGCCATATCTTTCATATGGCCTAACAGCAAAACACTGGCAAGAAGTAATTATTAATATGGGGAAAAAATTACTTTAGTTCTTTGAAGTGTACATAAATTAGAAGAAAAAGCAGAGAACTTGGGCAAACAGTGAGGGAACAGCAATCAGATTTTCCATCTCTTATGCCTTCTCAGACTCACACTGTCTTCCCTAAATGTTAGGGGTCACCTGTGGGTCACAGCCTGTGTCTTGTGCATTTGCTACATGGCCTGCACCTTGGGCTAGTGAATTTGGAAGTTTTATGGAACAGCTTTGAAATCATAGAATAGAATCCTAAAATTGTTTGGGTGGGGAAGGACCTTTAGGGTAATTGAGTCCAAGTGTCCACCCAGCACTGCCAAGCCCACCACTAAACCATGTCTCCAAGAGCCCCATCTACACATCTTTGAAACACCTCCAAGGCTGCTAGCAAAACCACCTCACTGGGCAGCCTGTTCCAATCCATGACGACCCTTTCCACGAAAAAGTTTTTCCTAAAATCCAATCTAAACCTCCTCTGGTACAACCTGGGGCCATTTCCTCTTGTCCTGTTGCTTGTTGCCCAGAAGAAGAGGCTGATTTCCACCTTGCCACAACATCTTTCAGATAGTTGTAGAGCCTTAAAGTCTCCCCTGAGCCTCCTCATCTCCCCCAATGCTCCTTCAGTCACTGCTCATGGGACTTGTGCTCCAGGCCCTTCTCCAGCTCTGTTGAGGTTCTCTGGACGTGTTTCAGCACCTCAGTGTCTTGTGGTGATGAGCCCAGAGCTGAACACGTAATTTGCTGCATGGCCTCACCAGTGCCAAGTACAGTGGGACAATGACTGCCCTGGTCCTCCTGGACACATTATTTCGGATCCAGGCCAAGCTGCCACTGCCCTTTTTGCCCACCTGGGCACAGCAAGCTCATGTTCAGCTGCTGTTGACCAGCACCCTCTGGTCCTTTTCCACTGGACAGCTTTCCAGACACCCTGACTGCAGCCTGCAGCACTGTGTGGGATTGTCATGACTCAAGCACAGGATCCAGCACTTACACCTTCTTGTCCCTCATACAACTGGCCTCAGCCCATTGCTCCAGCCTGTCCATATCCCTCTGCAGAGCCTTCCTGCCCTCCAGCAGATCAACACCCTCACCCAGCTTGGTGTTTTCTGAAAATTCAGTGAGGGTGCCCTTGATCCCCTTGTCTAGATCATCAATAAAGACATTAAACAGAACTGGCCCTGGGGAATCTGACTTGTGACCAGCTGCCAGCTGGATGTAACTTCATCCACCATCACTCTTTGGGCTCAGCTGTCCAGTCAGTTTTTACCAAGCAGAAGAATATCCATCCAGGCCATGAGCAGGCAGTTCCTTCAGGCGTCAAAGACTTTGCTAAGGTCCAAGTAAATGATATCCACAGCTTTTCCCTAATGCACTAAATGCATCACCTCGTCACAGGAGATCAGGTTAGGCAGATGGTCTGGGAGCAGATGGTCGTGGAGACGGGATGTTGCTCCTTGTGAGCCGGCAGTGGTTGTGCTCCTCACCTGGTGCCTTCTTTCCATTTGGGTATCCTTCTGAGCCCTGCCTTGCCTCAGAGCTACAGCAGCCTGGTAGCAAGATGAGCACAGGGCTCACCCCCCAGGTGCCTGCGGAGCCAGGGACTGCTGTGCTGGGTGGTTGGAAGCACACATGCCTGCACAGGTATTGGCAGCAAGCCTCAGCTGTGAAGCCCTGCAATGCTGGGGGCCCTCCATGCCACAGCAGCCATCCCATGCTGTGCCACCAGCCTTCTCTCTTTAATCAGGTTTTTTTATCAATCAGCACTTGGGTCAAAGCACAGGCCTGAAGAGCAGACGATGCATGCCAATGTTTTCTGATCTTTTGTGGGTGAATCATTTTTTGGGCAGCCTGCCTTCCACGGGGAGGAGAAGGCAACCCAGATACTACCACAGAAGGAAGATGGGCAGATTCAGATAACTACAATAAATATAATTCCAGATTATTTGTTGGGATAACTCAAGATGTCTATTGTTATTCATAATCTGAGGTCTGTGCAGTTATGCGACACCAAAATGAAACTTGGCCTAAGGTTTCTCTGGCTTTCAGTGGGTTTGATTTTTGGCTTAAATATGCAGTTCCTATGAAGTTGCTGTCTCTCATAATCTCATATTTATCTTTTTTCTTGTATTTCTCCCAAGTCTTTTGACATTCCTTGCTCAGGAGTAATCCCCACTAATCCTGAATTATGTGGCAATACTTCAAAGGAAAAAAATTGTGACTAAAATCTAGAAGATAAACCATAAGGTGGAAAACAAATTATTAATTGCAAGTAAGTAGATAAGAAGAATATAATGGAATACTAGTATACCTCTCAATTACTTAATTAGGAGCATATAAATCACTGCATCTAAACATGACACCTTCCTGTACTACCAAGTCTCTCTAAAAAAATATATTTTGGTTATTAGTCTAAAGAGCATTCTTAGAGAGTAGAGCGACACAACACAGAACAATAGCAAGATGAAATGATTTAAAAAATTATATTGTTAAATAACAACATAAAGAGCCTTGAATGTAATTTGAAATATGCAGCCTGAATTCTTAGTTGCTTAAATTGATGTAGGACCATTGTGGAGCTCATCCACCTTGCACAAACCACCTTGCAACCTGGCATCCTTCTGAGGTACCTTGGACCTCTTAGAGGAACAAGTCAAGAAGAAAACCAAACATAAACTGTTCAAGTCAGTCCAATGATGGCTTGACTGTATTGATTACTAAATGAAGGTAATTAAAAACTTTTTTCCCTTTGAATTCTTTATTTTGATAAAGACTTTTTATTTTGAAAACTGATTAGTAGAGCTTATTCTCTGTCACTTATATTTGCTAATTTAAATAGGCAACAAGTGCTGATAAATAACCCATAGGCTCTGAAAATCATCAGAGTTTCAGTATGGAGAGCCCAGTGCTCGCAGTCATGTGAGGTAAATAAGTAAATATAAATAAAATAAATAAAATAAAATAAGTAAAATGTGCTCTGCTATCAGCACTGCCCATCCTTAGAGGTGCCATCTCATAAATCTGATGTCTTAGGTTATTCTTTCCATTGAAGCCACATTGGTACTATCAAAGGCAAGAAACACCTGAAATAACTGTTCCTGATGTCAGAGTGCACACTAAGCCCTGGGAGGTGGTCCTGTGTTTTATGGAGGGAGGCAGGAAATTGGCTCTTCCTGCACCAGCCAGAGACACTGTTGACAGCATGCAGGCTCTCTCTAGCAGGTCCTCTGGAGGATACAGGGTAGGATTGGAGCACGTGCAGCCAGGAGGGATTAGGTGCAGCTGACACCCTCTCTGCAAGTTTGTGTCTGGGAGGCAGGAAATGCTGGTGGGCAAGGAGGTGTTTGTTGGGGGTCAGCAGCAGAGAGGATATGGAGCTCAGGAGAGATGCTCCCTGCTCATGGGGGGGATGCAGGCAGGGCATGATACCCCTTCACCACTGTGCACCCCTATCAGGCAGAGGAGGGGATGGGCCAGCATCTGTAGAAATGGCAGAAGGGCTCTGACAAGTGAAAAGGCTGAGGGCTGTGGCTATGTAAAGGAGTGTCATATCCCACAGTGAAAGGTTGGGCATCATATTGACCATGCTGCTTCCCAATCTTTTTGTACACAGGCGTGTTGATAAGTAATGTAAAATGAATGTGCACTTGTATGTTTTTTACGTGCAGACCTAGACTGATTATAAACCAGAATAGAAATATGGCAATTTAGAGAATAAAAATTAGACTTTGAGAATGACTGAGAGCAATGACACAAAGAATGGTCCTCCTCAGCTCCTGATGCCCTGTAGGTTGTAATGAGCTATCTGGAGCCTTTTCCCTGGAGGAACACTGAAGGACCACTGCCAGCATGGGTGCTACAGTGAAACCATGTTGTTTGTATGAGATAGGGTAAAAAACAATCAGGAGGACTCCATGTCTCTGTCATTCTCTCCTACAGATGTGACCCTTTAACATGCAAAGCTCTTGGTTTACAGGAAAAAGTGAGATTATGAGAGCAAGATCTGAAATGCTCAGTATTTTTTTCTCAGTCTTATCAAAAGCAAAGCATCATCAAAAACTGAAGTTGAAAAAATAATTTAAATCCATTATCATTATTTCCCACACATAAATTATGGCTAGATTGGTAAAAACATTCTTACTTAACCACTCTCCCATATAACACATAGTTCAAGGGCCAACTGCTAAGAAGTGACACTGCTTCTCCCAATAAACTTAGAGCAACTCAGGGTGTAAAAACCATTGTAGCTGTGCAATCTCAGACTGCTTTACCTTCCCCTCCTACCCATGCATGGTCTATAGAGGATGCAGGTGTTGGTGAGACAGGCATGCAACGCAAGGCTGGATACCCCAGGAGAACTCTAAACCCAGCCTACATCATAGTTCCCCACACCTTCCTGGACAAGCAACCTGACCCCTCCTCTGAGAAGGCTCCAAGAGCCACGGGAGCTCCTTACCTCCTGGAGGTGTTGGGAGGAGGTGATCTTCTGCCAGCAGGGTCCCACCACCATGGAGGTTCACTGGTCAGACACACCAGTGAGCAGAGCAACCAATTTGTACAGATGTGAGGTGCTGGTTGTGTAACAGCCCAGGTGATTTGTGTTTGCTGTCTGCAGGTAGGGGTGAGACGTGTTGCCTGCGGTGCGTCTGCACGTTGGTACACGTACGCCCGGAGGGAGGGAAAAGCAGAGCCCTTGGAGCTCAGTCAAGGCAGTGATTCAGAGGCAGAGCAGCACATGAGGGATGAGTAGCTGCTAGACAGGTACTTGTTGGGTGGGCTTGGGCTAATTAAGCTGGTTGGAGAAAGGAATCAAAGATTCAGGATTGAGAAGAGAGCAAAAAATGCAAGTCAAAATTCAGTGTCTATTAGCTTGATGTCGAATTTTGTGGCAGTTTACAGGCCTATCTATGCATGAGAACGACATGGAAAACATCTATTTTTATGTTGTGGAGGGGTGCTGAGGTGAAGATGAGACAGCTCACAAAACACAGTTGGCTTTTTAGTCTTAATCCACTTCCTGTTACACACTCCTCTGTTCAAAACACCCCACATCTTCATAACATTGCTTGCATGCAGGGTAGTATTGTTCTGTTACAGGGCTGGGGTCAGGGAGGAAATTGGTTTCTGATGCTTGGAATGGCTTTGTAAATGAATGATGAATGAAGATGCAGGCAAACTGGGAGATACAGGGAAAAAAATGATAAATAGAAGGGAATGCTGTGGAAAAAACCCAAGAGTATCTAAATTACTTACACAAAAGGCACTAGTAATTTGTGTCCTTGTTATTAGGTATCAATGGCATCTCTCTCCTTGCTGCACCAAAGCATGCTTTATATGCACAAATAAAGAAAACCCCCATCCACTCTGGAGTTCCCGTTAATTTTAGAGAACCCCCCACATTGGGTTTCCAAGCTTAAAAGGAAATAAGAAATCTGGAGCACTAGAAATCATTGCTGTTTCCTTTCAGAGCAATTCTGCATGTTTGACATCTTATCTATTGTTTATGTCAGGCAAACAGAGACTGGACAACACAGAGTGGGATGCAGCAGTAAGACAGTGAGTGAATACCTGAGCCTCAGTGATTCATCGTTCCAAGGAGCTCTTGCTTTAATCACAGAGGGCTGCCAGACGAGGAAAACCATGAGGATTTATGACTTTGGGGCAGAGTGACAGCTGTCCTAGGCATTTCAAGCCAAAACTACAAATCAAGACTTTTATTAGAAAGTGACGGTGAAGAGCTGAGCAACCAAACACCTTCCAGGACAAAACTGCCGTGTGAAAGAGCAACCCTGCTTGACCCATGGAAAAACCAATCTGAAATTAAAGCTTCTCACTGGCTAAAGGATCCATCTGTAGGATTCCCTCTAGCTAAGGTAATCTTGCCTTTCTTAGTGTTGGTCTGCCTGTTTTGTCCCAGACACAAAGAAGCATTAAGTTTAATGCTAGGACCTTGTAAGCAGCAATTAACCATGGAGCATCTCTCAGCTCTGCCAGCATCCCTCCGTGGCCACTGCACTTAATTGCTCCACTTCCACAGAGACCTTTTCACCCCCAGTCTGCTGGTTTAGGTGATATTCAGTGTCTGTATCATGGTTTATACAAGAATGATGCTCCCTTCACAGCTGCACTTCTCTACCTCAGCTATTCAATCAACTGTGTCCTGTGTGCAAGCAGGAATCCCTACTCATGGAAAAATGAAAGCTTACCTCAAAACTTGTGGCTGGATTGTATAGCTAGAAATTAAGAGACCTGGGCTCTGCTTACTCCACCTTACAACACTCACATGAGGAGGTGAAAAACTTTGTTGTCTCTGTGACTTGGTTTCTCCATCTCTGAAATGGAAAAGCTGCCTTTTTGGAGGGATTTTTCCCCAAAACGGATTTGAGTCTCAGTCAGGAGGAGACATAAAACTACAAAGTGCTAATATGGGTAGCAGCTGTAGCCTGATTGCACCCAGAAATAAAGAGAATGAACTAAAGGAGGGACACAGTGAATTACTTCATATCTCCTATTGTACAGCCCTCTACCTAAACCAAGAAATGTATCTTGTTATAGCAGTGAGACCTGCTCTGGACAGAGCAGGGAGGTACAGGGGAATCTTATGCAGAGCCTTCTCCCAGACTGACCCACCCCAGTAGAGGTGATACTTGATTTCTAGCCTCAAAGAAATTTCCACAGGAATTATGACTCCTTTCCAGTTCTATTTTAATCACTTCAAACTGGAAGACTTTCCAGCTTGCAAACACTCAAAGATTGAGATGCTTCAGCCTATACCTGCTGTGAGGACTGAGCCACGTGGTTGCTGAGGTGGCCATCAGAGCTCCATCAAGGTAATTTAGGGATGGTTGATTGGTCTGTTCGATTTCAGTTTTCAGTAGCTTTGAAAACAGCACAAATAATCTAAAGAAGGGGGAGGGGGCAGACAAAAGACCTCAACTACTTGCTATCCAACTGTACTTGTTTTCCTGCAGAGTTATTTGTAGAAAGCAAAGTCAAGGGCAATTGTGTTCATAAGCCAACAACAATTTTGCCATCACAAATCTGTGGAGCTGAGAGCTGATACAGGATAATGGTCACGTAGTGTTGCAAAGGCAATGCTTTTCTTCAGAGAGAACATGAAATCTTATCTGAAGCTCAATTCAGTACTGTGGTGTCTGCCTTGGTGTCTCTGAGGAATGCTTAGGAAGAGGAGGGTCACCACTCCCGGAACTTGTGGAGGCTGTCACTTCTCACTCCGCCATAGCTGACAGGGCTATCATTACCTGGTAGGAGACCAAGCAACAAGCTCACCTCCTTCTGAGAAAGGCAACCCACTCAAAGCCTTGGGGCTGTTTGCAATAACACTCTCCTACTAGACTCCATTTTCTTTCAAGGGTGATAAATGTAGCACTGGGAGAAGAGAGACTTTTGAGAAACTCATTAACCACTTGAGATTTTGTTGTATCCTCATGGTATACATTTACCATTTTATTAGGAAACACTGCTTTTTTTTCTTGACCTCTGATCCATTAGAGTGGTAACATCAGAATCACCATTAAAATTTCTGTAGAGAAGACTCCTCACCTGAAACTTTGGAAATGTTATACCAAAATGTTTGCATAACATTTTCCCACTTCTCCTTTCTCTTCTGCAATAGGTCACTCTACCCACCACGTATGCAAGATCAAGTGTTATTTCTGAGGATGTGATTTTTTCCGTCATTGATGGGAGAGATGAGAAGTCATTACTGTGTCTACACTCAGTTATCAAGGAAAAACATTAAAAATATTTTGACACATATAGAATAGAACAGTATCAAACAACTTCTTTAAAATGAAAAGAAAGTAAAAATAACAAGTCAGCAGCACATTTGAAATTCCTCTAATAATGTGAAACATTATTCTACCATTTCTTTGGAAAAGGAATTCTTTCCAATCCTTTGGAAAAGGATTTTCTGTGAAGTCGCCTCTATATGTGGAAGGCAACTGTTTACATGACCAGTTCCTAAACTCTAAACATTTCCAGCCAAAAGATGAGAAAAAATGGACAAGTTTGAGAATGTCACCTCAGCGGGGATTTTTGATCAGAGGAGATTCTTAGTAACAACAATGGTTCATGGGGTAAGATGATGGAGTGTTTGAAAGAGAAAAAAAGGTGATATTGTCAAGATTTTCCTTGTGACTTGAGGAGAGTTTTGCAAAGATACAACAAACACTGATATTGTTGTGCACTGTGATGCTCCAAACCATCTATCTGCTTAGCACTTCTGGTCTGGAGCAAATTTGAATTATGACTCTTTTCCTGCTGTCCAAAAGGGGATGAATAAGCAGGCTCGGAAAACAACAGATTCCAAGATCTGCCATTAGAGTATTTCTAGTGTTTTAAAGACCTGGCAGCCAAATTTTTTTTTTAGTTTTTATTTTTTTTTAAGTGGGAGTGGTTGATTAGTATTTCAGTAACATGTCTCATATGTTTTGCTTTAGTCCTTAACCTCCAACATGGTACAGCACAGCCAGACACTTGCAACATATATTGTCACAGAGAGGCATGCAGAGTGCTGTGTATACAGTGGAAAAAGTGCAGCAGTGTCATACACATCTACAGCTATATGCACACTTGTTACCATCCAGGTGAGCTCAGGCAGCCTGAATTATCCCGGCTGACGTTATTTACTTTTCTCTCAACTGTGGAAGAGTTTTTCCCAGTGCTCATCACCTGGTCCCTTCTATCAAGCTTGTGTCTGGAGAACGGACCTTCCTTGAGTTTTTTCCAAGAGGCCCCCAGCTCACCTCCCATCCCAGGTGATATTAAATAAACATTGGCTTTTAACCTCTAGGGAATTGAACCTGACCTTTGTAACCACTACTTTCCTAAATAAATGCTTGAGTAACAAGGGAGGAGAAAATGAGGAAGGATGCAGGAGAAAAATGACATATGCAAAACTCAGCTGAGCTGTTTGGTCACTACATCCTTACACAAAGGTGACTGGGGAGGTTTTGTGATGGATGGCATGTCATTTGCAAGAGCTCTGTCTGTAGCTGTCAGCACAGAAAGAGGTCCTTAAAATTCCAGCAGCTATAGCCTTGCAATCCATCAGGAGAGAACACAGACATCCAGCCTCCCCCCTGGCCAGCACAGGAGCCCAAATGGCAAGCATAAGTCACAATCATTCTGTTTGTGCAAAACTCCCTGGCCATGAGTTCACAACCAATGCCTGGGTTACTGTGTGCACACTCCTGTTTGTGCTGCCAAGTACATCTGTACACAGGGGCTCCAAAGCACCCTGTGTGCAGTACTTCTCCCACCTGGCAGCAAGCTGGTCAGAGGGAAGATCCTGCTGCTGATGGTGGGATCACTCAGTCATGGGAATACAGTACATTCTTACCTGTGAGAATGATGGATTTCATAAAGCATCTTGGAAATGAGATCTCTGTTGTTCAAACTTCCATTTGTAGGCATTAAAATACTATTGTAACCCGATTAATCTTTTTTTTTCCTTTTGATTGTCACCCATCACATAGTGCGCAGAGCAGAAATTGTCTTTATCTGCCTTTGTTTGGATCTCAGCAGCCTTAATTTTTAATTGAAAGCCATGCTCTTACACCAAAAAAAGATGAAATGGATTTGAACTTCAGTCCTTTGATGGAGCTTTGAGAACTTTATATTCGTTTAGGTGAAAATGAAAAAAAAAAGTGATCTGTGTAATGCACTCCCTCTTCAGAATGTTTGGGGTGTTTTGTGGATTTTCCCAGCTTTTCCCCCTGCAGCTCTTGGTTACTTGGTCTGGTTCCCATACTGCTTGTTCTGGCTTAATGCAGACTAATTTCAATCAGAATAAATAGCATTTCTCAGTTGGTACAAAAGCATGTGACTTCTTTGCCTGAATTATAAATTCTGCACAGGTTACACCTGTGGCCAATGTGGCCTGAGGGATAAAGCAATATGAAAGCAGGTCATTACTTGGGTAAACACGAGATGATGCCATGAGGAAGTATTTGGCTCAGCAGGTGTCAGAGAAACAACAGCATTACTCTGCTTCTCTGCACTTCTTCATCAGACTGGGTACCACTGGCCATTTTTCATATCCCACAGCTGTCTTCCCTCATCTCCTACGACTGAAGCTGTGGTTTGAGGAGTGACATAATCCAAGCAGGAATCTGATCTCAATAGCTGCTTCTCCCACTGGTTTGAAGCACCAGCTGGGGAACACCTGTGATTAATAGGACCAGCATTCCAATACAGAGAACACAGGGCAGTTGACAGAGGACGGCACATCTCGTCATCCTCAATTTACACGGGGGTAACCAAGGTAGAGACGTTCACATTGAGGCAGATAGAGCGCCTCAGCTCAGAGTCCCCATCGTTCCACACCGACTTTTCTGGGCTGAAGGGGAGCTACCTGACGAAGGGCGAGGGCTGGGGTTGATTGCCAGCTGGCCTCCCACAGCCAGCCCCCGGGCTGGCAGGATCCGCTCGCTGACCTTTCCAGGAACGGGCTGCGTGTCTGAGCGAAGACTCACTCGGCTCAACCCCCGTGACTCCGGGTAAATGAGACACTTCGCCGTCTGGCGTACGGCTCGCTTGCCCACCACCGGCACCGACAGTCACGGCGGCAGGCACAAACACAAGGCAGCTATTATTGGTGCCTCTTCCTTGGCTCGCCATGGTGACGTCCAACCTGCAGGCAAGTGTTAATGCCCTTATAAGGCTCTCCGCATACATTTGAATGTGTTATCCTTTGGCCGATGATACAAACTGCTATCTCAGTAGCATACGGCATGGGGAGGTGGGAGATTTTCTTGGCTCTGTGGTGAGAGAGAAATTAAAAAGGAGCCTACAATGCTGAGTCACTGTGACAAATAACTTACTATGGAATGCATTCAGGCTTTAGCAAGGAGGCAGCTGATAGTGAGTCAGTGACTGACTAGTGCCTCCTAGATTTTCCTCCTTGGGAAAGATTCAATTTAATGGGATGAAGTGCCAACAAGAAGTCATTCTCGCTGTTACTGAGACAATGTCGCTAATTATACACATGGTTAAAACTGTCAAGTTGTGTTATATGTCGCATAAGATGTGTGTTTCTTTCTTTTTTTCCTGAGTACAGCATCACCTGGTTATAAAGCAGTTTAATGTCCCGTTTAAAACACGGACTTTTAGGAACTAGAAATTTTGCTAAACTTCAACTCTTTGGCTGTGCTAATTCAAGAATCTCCTCTCTTTTGGTTCAACTTTGCAGGCTTTTGAATGTCCTATTCTGGTTTAGCGCTCCATGGCACAATTTGAACCCAAATAGATCGTTTAGTGTTAAAAAAAACCCCTTTAAGTGCAAAATGGGTAAGGATTCGAGGCAGAAGGTAGAAGAATGTCACAATTTTTTGTTATGAGTAAAGTCAAATATGTATTTGTTTAATCATGACCAAATTAGTGTCTTCTTTTCTCCCCCTCCAGTCTGACAGACCTATCCTCAGTCAGGGAATCAGGATCTTGTCCAGAGAAGGAGCTCACTCAGGACCATGGGCCTAGAGGAGGGAAGAAGGAAGGAGGTCTGGGCAGGTTTGTTCTGGTCCCTTTCCCCTGGACACCTAGTCATGTATCTGCCAGTAAAACACCAGAAACATCAGGAAGCAAAGCCTCCCAATATCTGAAAAGCTGCAGCCAAACACCCTTCCCATTCACACATCCTTCTGTTCATGCTGCCTGGAAGAGCTGCCAATTATTCTCAAATATTCATGTGATCTCCTACCCTCACCTGATTGAGGCTGCTCCTTATAAGAGACTTGCTGTCTTGACGAATGTAAAAAATATGGAAAAAAATTAAAAGGCCAAGCTGTCACCCCAGAACCAAGCAGCAGATTCTTTTTAGCCAGTCCATCCTTGGCAGCAGGGGATCAAGGGACCAGAACAACACGATCCCTTCTGTGTTTCCACCAGGCTGCTCATCCAGCTGATGTTCCTTTCTTATTTTCCTGTGCTCTTGCTTTCAGAGAGACCCCATAGCATCAGCCCTGAAATTCCTAAGATACCATGCTAACCATTACATTATGGGGAAGATTACAGCTATTCCCAAGCAGACCAAACCAGAGGGAAAGGATATTCTGCTTCCACCTGCACTCCAGGAGGAGATATGAAGGTCAGACTGGCAAGGGGAATATTTTTCCTGAAGTAATTCCAGCTGAGACACTGCAGCCAGGCTGCCCTTTCTGAGCACATGTATCATAAAGGCATAGAACAATCTACTGCTTGCTTAAACTGTTAATTGGCAAGTGAATTATACTAATGCTGTTCCTTGCTAAAGATTGGCTGCTGAAGTGTAACATCTGTTGCCCAGCTCATATGAATTACAGAGGTCCACTTGCCAGTGAATTGGGTTCATAAAGTTGGTCAAATCTTTTTGCACGATACTTTTGTTTGTTTCTTGGACTAAAAAGTGCATTTTTTCTCCCCCTAAAACAAAGCTTTTCTTGAGAAGTGTTGGTATCATCAACAGTTCCACTGCCTTTTTTTAGCCCAATGCATCTCTCTCCAACCCTGTGGGACGCAGGGCCTCTTTATTTCCACCACAGCTCTGTCAAACCCCACTAGTAAAGCAATTGGCATTCTTGACAGAAGAGCAGAGGGGCAGCTAAGGGCTCTTCCAGGCCAGGGAAGAGGCATGTCTAACAGGGCTGCAGGGAACTACTCATTCTACCAGTGCCAGCATTAGATCATTTGTGGTTGCTGAAGGACTTTGGAGCGAGGCTGTCGCTCACCCTGAGATGGTGAAGTGGTCTTAAAGTGGATGTGAGCATACAGTTATGATCAAAGGAGTCTTCTTCTAAGGAAGAATTATCTATCTGAAAAATCACACACAGACCCGGCTTTTAAAAGGAGGAAGTTCCTACAATGTTAAAGAAAGAAAGGTAAGCACGTTTTCCTTTGTATACCTGTGAGGAGAGGCTCTCAGATATGACCTTTCCAAACCACCTGTCAATGATCAGCTGTAAAACAAGACATCTCAGTAATATTTTTTCTAATGCAGAGTAGAGAGCAGCCAACTTCCCATAGGAAAGGAGGAGGGTTTTCTCCAACTAATTTTATTTCCTTATCTTTAGTCATCTGTTGAAAAGAAAACACTAAATATATTCCTCAGTCTACTCCTTCCAGTGATAGCTCGAAGGAGTAAAGAACCATATGGTCCTTCAGCTGATCTATACTGTCTCCATGACAATGCACATTTACAAAGTTTGCTTCCAACAACTTGGTAGTATGAGACCCAGTTGCTTGTAATTAAGGGTACAAGAAAGCCTTTTTGGGAGGGAAGGGCTGCTTGCTGCTCTGGCTGGGTTCTCTTCCCCCCGCTGCTGCAGGGGGCTGCCTTTGGGCACAGGGCTTTGGTAAGGACACTGCACTTCTGTACAGAATTTCCCAGCCCTTCAGCTGCAGGAAATTAGTTTATCTTCAGCCATGCCAGTCCAGTTTCAGCCAAGAAACTGGTATACTGAATTCCTTCAAGTTCCATAGAAGTTTTAATGCACGAGACGCCTTAAAAGAGCTTTTCTTTCTCAGGAAATCTGGGATTTGCAGAGTCTCCTCCTTGTTAATGCTCATGCATTGTTTTAATTCAGTGAAAACAGATTTCCCAGAAGTTCTCCACTCTAGGCCTGCTTCTCTCCTGGAGCAGGGGAGAAGTGTGGCACAGCAGGGGCTGAGCATGGGTACCCTGCACACGGGCACCCACCACATCTGAGACACAGGCAAGGGGAAAGGTGGGAGCTGCTTGGCAGGGAAGGGAAGCAACATACCAGAAAACAAAAGGGCATGATATTCTAGACACAGACGTATTTTAAACTAGGGGGAAAAAAATAAATCGTGTTTTGATCATCTTCCCTGTACTTAAGGCAAAGTGAAAGTTAGAAAGTCCTGTATTTAATGTTTTTACTCCTCTCTCTGGGCCAGCCCTCCTCACCCCCGTACAGTGGGCCAGCGTTTCTTCCCAGGCTTAGTGGAAACATCAGGAGAAGTGTTCCTAGCCCAGGAAGCAGGTCACACCACTCCCAGGAGAGAAGATGCTGCCTGCCCAGCCAGACCATCCTCTTTGCCTTGCAGGGACTGGGTACTGTGAACATGATTTGGGGTCCTGTCACAGCCTGCTCAGGATCCAGATCCCAACAGTCCAGGCTGTGTCCTGAGTCCTGTGACGCTGCAAACTCATCCCAATATGCATTTATTTGGCTTGTTGCAATTTACTGGTGGGCCTGTGATTAGCAGCATGCTCTGTGATGTGCACAGCCACCTGCAAAGGGCGAGGGAGCCACCCAGCAGAGCACTTCTAAAATGTAAGGATATTTTCCAAAAGAGCTTTTGGAGTGGCCAGGATCCAGAAGTCACTTTACAGCTCCAAACATATCAGGTATATCCCATCAGTAAATACATAACCTTTCAGTAAATACAGTCACCTTTCTGGGCCTTTACCCTTTGCAAATGTGTTTGTTTGCAAATCTTTACCTGGGCAATATCTGCTGTGGAATATCTGGGAGCTAACCAGGAAAGGTATCAGCCAACAAAAAGTGAGCCACTGCCACTCCTCCTGCCCCACAGCTATGTCAGGGCAATGCCAGGGAGAAACAGAGGAGAGGTGATGATGCAGTGGCTGATTTTACATTTTGGCCCCTTAGATCTTTTGTATCCTTCTTAAAAAGAGTAAAGAAAGGATCTGAAATGCTAGCAGGTGGGCAGCAGGGTGAGAGTGACTGATGCCATGTTCATGGGCACAAAGAAGCAGACTGCCCATGATGGGAACCCACTGCACTTGGAGATGCAGGTGACACAGATGAAACAAGATCTCACCACCAAAAGTGTGGTGGGCCTCTTAATTCTCCTTTAAATCCATTATATCTATGTTTCTCCCAACTTTCTTGTCTTTTCTTTTTTTTTTTTAATAGTAATATTTTTTAATATATTTTTCATCTACATTAGGAGGGTTTTTTTAATCACAGCTGCAAAAATAGCTTCCAGTTGAATACATAATTTGCCATAAAGTGTTGGCATATTCCAATACTTAGAGAAGACACTTCACCAGCAGTGTACAGTAGTTCAGATTTACTTCTAACCAAGCAAGCCAGGATGTCCCACTACTTTAATGGACAAAAATAACCTTACACAGCAATATAACAGCAGAAGAGTGTTCAGGCTGCATCTGGGCCACAGGCTGTCCATTGGCAGCCTCTACCTAAGCAAGTGCAGGGATATATATTGTCATTTCCAGAGCCTGTGTGTTTCACTGTTCCTCAATTGGTACAATACCTGTCAACACTCCTGTTTTGAATTTCACACATTTGCTTATCAGGAACCAACAGAAATACACAACCAGTTGAAGTGGTGCACAAGACTTTTTTATTTTTTTATCAAGGAGTAGCCCAAATATGGGTTGCAGATCAGGTTAACCCACTTAGTTCCAAATGGACCTATAGCACATATCTGAACTCAATAAAAACCCCAGCTGGCTAAGATGTGACTGTAATAATAAAAAGTATTCAAAAATAATGATACATTTACTTTGAAATAAACCTGACACATTTATTTGTCAGAATGAAACATTTAGAGCTTTTTCTCTTCCTATAGTTTGCGGGCCCATAAACTGACCCAGGCAGCAAATTCCTATGAATTTATCAGGTTTTTGGATTTTTTCTAGACTGGTGATTTTCACTAAGAAACCTCGACTATTAACATTACCATTAGCATTAACATTTTCACTGTTTGTATATCCCATTTAAAAACAAACAGGACCTCAAAGACCTGGCAAAGCCCTACTACTCTGAGCAGCTTCCTGCTGATCTGCTCCTCCTGGTGCTGGCCCTCACTGTGGTCAGGCTCAGGACACTGCTCACAAATCATCATTTTAGTCCATCACCCTTGGACTAAAAATACATGCCAAGTTCTAATTCTGCTTGACAACCCTCTAGAAATTCAGATTTCTTTTTTGCCTGCCCTGAAATTGCCGGGTTCCTCCTGAAGTCTATTTAGGAGTGAAGCGAAGGCTTTTCTAATTAGAGCTGAGTCTCCAGATCTCCCTTCACCCCATGTAGCAGGAGTGAAGACAAAGCTTGCCAGAGAGGCGTCACATCCAGACTAGTCTACCATCATTATGCAGTGAAAGGAGGCGTACTGTGCAAGGAGGAGTTTCTGCTGGAAAGAGACACAGCTCAGAGTCGCAGCTTCCTCTTTAAGACTCCAAATCTCATGGATTCGGAAAGATTTGGTTTCTCCAGCAAGAAACACCCTTCTTTTGGGGGAAAAGACAGCCCTGCTTGGGCTTTGCTGATTTCCCCATTTCGTGAGAAAGCACACAAGGTCAGGCGTGCCAGGAGCTTAGGAAGCACCACTCAGAGCTGTTTGGTGCCTCTGAGAGCTCCCTGGTGAATGACAACGTGAAGGATTCAGTGTGTGCATCCAAGTGTCAAGCAATTGCTGCTTATTAAGGGCTTTAAGGACAGGAAATACTTTCCAGTAACACAAGCCTTTTCTAAGGGAATTGCTACCCTGTAGGATGTCAGACATGTAATGCCAGGGCCATAAGTGTCACCATACAGCAGTTTTCATTCAGAAAATATATGATTGATGTCAAGAAAATCCAAAGAAATGTATCTCCCTTTAAATTCCTCTTACCGCTGTATTTTCCTCCAGGGATTTGGGAAGCAGGCTTCAGGAGAAGCTTTGAGGAGTCATGCAAAACCAATTGTCTCCAGATTTCAGAGGGTGGGAAACAGCTAAAAACTTGCCACATCTTTTGTGAGCACCAAGAAAGGGGTGCAGAGCTGGCATATAGCTCCAGCACAGGTTTGGTGCCTTCACAGCCTGGTGCCCTGGTCCACTGAATCCCACAGAGATGCCAGCACAGCCCCTTGGGAATGAGGAGCTGGTGTGTCCCAGGGATGTAGGAGGGCTTTTTTGCTAGGAAGGATTTCAAAGCAGAAGCCTGGTAGGGAAAAAAGAGTCCTCAGTGAAGGCAGAAGAGTTGCTCGCTTCCTGCAAGATTACTGTACTTTAGCAAACAAAAAAAACACAAATAAAAAGGTATTTTTTCCTATCCTGTTTGGAGAACACACACAACAAAGAGCACGTGGAGCCAGGGGCATCTTACAAGACTGTGCTGAGACAAACCCCAAGGACCAGGTGTGCATGGATGGCAGCAAACCCTGAGCCTGGAGGTCAGCAGCATCCCTTTGCTCCTGCAACGCTGACTTCACACGGACTGGGATTCTTTTCCTCACCTTCCTCAGGTTTGGGAACCCCGATGGGCGTTCCCCTTACCATCTTTAGAAAAGACAATCTATTTTTCTTATTCCTAATTCCTATTCGTTTGCTTTACATTGCCATAAACCAAAAAGCACTGCTATATTTGTTAATTTTGATCCCAGACGAGTTTCCCTGGAGGGGCAGGGTAGGTGGCTGTGGATCTGCTGCCACAGCACTGGGAGGAGTACTCGTCTTTGTAGGAAGGTTAAGATCTTGGTTAAGCTTATTTAAATGCCTCCAGCTCCTTTTGTCAACAGGGAAAGACAGACAGCTCCAGGGGTGACCCAAACTGAGATGGACTAAACAGCATGGAGGTGAGTCTGTATAATTAATGTCTTGTAGCAATGACCCTCCTGCTTTAGATGTGCTAGAGAAGTGGGGTTGATTCAAGCTTGAGTAATGGGCTCAGGGCTGCATCCAGGCTTGGCTTCAAGCTGGAAGCTGGCATCTGGAGGATGTGCCCATATCCTGGAAAACTCAGACCAAGGTCTGGATTGAATGGTCACCCAATCCCCACTTTTCACAGTTACTGTTGCATTTTACAATCACCACAGTGGCTTTCTCCCCCCTCCCAGTTCCCAAGATGTGACTCCCCAAAGTGGGCTGTTTGTCCCCCCAGCAGAAAATAGAGTCACACCAGCAGCAGAGGGTGTGGGGGCAGACACTTTTGGGGCATAAGAACTGGCAGTTTTTAGAGCCTCCAAATGAGTAGGTGACTGTGCTGAGGCTCTTTCTCCCACCACAAATCACGAAGCCAAATATCTCAGTTGCACCGCATGTCTGCAGCAGTTCCTTTTCCAGTGCTGGCTAGTGTGGGAAGGGCTCTGTTGGCACACAGCTTGCCCAATCACTTGCCTGTGTGTGGTCAAACTTCAGGAGACCATGTGTTGGAGATGCACATGTGGGCAGGGCCCTTCTGCCACTTATAGGCTGCCTGGCTTCACAAGGACACCAGGAGCACACCAAACATCACACTGCATGCAATCAGCCAAATCCTGCAGGGATGTCAGCACCTGTGTTGGACAGCCCTATTCAGAGAGCAGGCAGGGCAGCAGAGAGTGGAGGTCTTGTCTGCTTCTTAGAGAAGGGAGGGAAACAGTTTAGCTGAAGGTAGTGGAAACAGATGAACCTATGTGTCTTGTAACCTACAAAAGAAAGGCCTTTTCCAGTGGAACAGATGAGTTTAAGTGCCATTTAAAGCAACTCCTGCTTTACCCAAGAAAGCCTCACAAACTTTGAATGTGGATTACACAAGCAGTTTATAAAACAGAGAGTCTGGCAACACATCTCCATCGCCGCAAAAAGCCTTTTTAAGCAAAGCTGAACCAGAGGAGTCAGAACCAGCCCCTATATCCTTGAAATTCAAGCAGTGCTACTGACTTAAGCTACCTGTGGCTGGGAGCTGAACTTAAGTCTGAAAGTGGTGCTTCTCCTCCTGTTTCTGTGCTCCTGCTCTTGCTAGCTCAGTCCCATGGAGGCCTTTTAGGAACATGTAGCAGCGTGGCTCCATTGTTTCTCATGAATTGTAAAGACCATTACAGAAGGTTAAGAGATTTCAGAGTAACAATCACACAAGCAGAAGCTGTCATTGGTGTCATGACTCTCAACTTTTCAGTCTAGCCATTGATTTAGCATGTACTGCCTCAGTCTCTTAGCACCTTCCTCTACATTATTTTTCTTCAGGGCCCTGACCAGTGAGAGCTAAGAAATAGCTGTCAGAGACCTTCTGCCTCCTTTCTTTTGCAATCATGTATTGAACACCAGAGTTATAGCCAACATGTACATTAGACCTTTGCAAATGGTCAAAAGTGCAGAAGACAGGTAATTCCTCATCATATTTAGTGAAAAGGCCCCACATACAGACAAAGGATGGAGTTATTTGTTCCCTTCCAGTCAAAAAATAAAAGCAGTGAAAGTGATAAGACAGTCAGACTTCATTAGAATAATCAGTATGGACAGAGGAAAGATGAGTTTGAATTAAATTTAGAGAGGAAAATATCCTCTCATCCTTCCTCCATGCAGAGTATCCTCCAACCACTCAGCTCACACTGCTGCTGCCATTTCAGAAGTGATAGCTTTGAGAACAGCCAGGGCTGCTTTTCAATACTAAGCTGATGGAAACACATGTATGCAGCAGGTGAACACAAAAATGAAGAGGAAATGAAAATGTTTTTAAAAGGAAAGAAAAATTAAAGCCAGGGATATAAAATAGTGTGGAGGAAATAGAGTGGAGTCAAGGCAAAAGGCTTCCAGCCACGAAAGAAAGGCTGCAGTTTTGGCTCATTGCTTAAATCAGTGCTTAAGAAAGTCTGATACTGACAAAGGCACATCTTCATCTGCACCAGGTTGTTCAAAGCCCCACTCAACCTGGACTTGAATGTTTCTAGGGGAGGGGCATCTACTCCCTAGTCTAGGCAATATGTGCCAGTTTTTCACTGTAAAAACTTCTTCCTCAAATCTAATCTAGTTCAACTCTCTTTTAGTTTAAAACCATTATCCTTTGTCCTATCATAACAGGCTGTGCTAAAAAGTTTGTCCACATCTTTCTTTCTTACAGGCCTCCTGTAAGTACTGAAAGGACATGATAAGGTCTCTGCAGAGACTTTATTAGGTGAGTGCAAAGCACTGGGGTAAATGTGAATAAGTCAGCAAAACTGATGAAGCAAACTGTTCTCACACATTTGAAAGCAAAGTGACTAATATAGCTGCTGTAACAGGATGGGACTACACTTTAAGGTATTTTCATGGGATAACAAATTTGTACGAATTTTCAGTCTTCATATTTCACATTTCTCAGAGCAGATTTTTGGTGGCCCTTTCTCGGATGGAGTGTTTCCACAGCTGTTCTTTATCTTTCCAATCTTCCTGCTACAGACAAGAGGAAAACAGAGGGAAATAATGGCAAATAAAGAATTTACAGGGGTATAATTCTTCTTACCTCAACGTGGCCCCTTCTGTCTTATACCCTGGTGGCAGTGAACTGGGGCTGGACCTTCGTTACTGGTTACTGGGTTTGGTCAGTGCTTTGGACAAGGCTCTGGACAGCACTGCCTCCTTCCAAGAGAACAGGAACAGAGTCCTTTCAATGCCTGTGTCTCATGCCATGCAATTTAGAAATGCATGCAAAAGTGCAAATACCCAACCAACGTTTAAACAACCTGAAGGGCCACTCCTGAGGAGATATAGGGTAAGAGAGAAGGATAATGATGAGGGCAGTGAATTTTGTGAGTGTAACCTTAGAGTAAATATTTGAACAATGAACTGGAATTCAGCCAACTCAAGCATTTTATTCAAAAGGAAGTATCTTAGGGATAGCTGAAGCTGGCATCAGGGTGATACAGAAAATGACAAAGGAAAGAAGATAAAATATGCAAGGGTATTCACAATGGAAAGAGGGAGTTATAAACTCCCCTGAAGCTCAGAGGAAAATCAGTTGCAGATATGTGGATATTATTTAGTGTCTGTCTTGAAAATAAATGCTGTTGCCACGACTTTGTAAGAAGGTGTTATGGTTTGGGAAAGGTATTCCCCAATTTGATGTCATTTCAGCCTGATGCTGGTTTTCAGACCAAAAATAAAACCAACAAATCTTCCAATTGAGTATGCACAAAGCATGAAAATATTGGAAAAAATGTTTAGGCAACAAGAAACTATGGGAAGGCAAAAGATGACTTTATTATAAAATAAACCTATGTTTCTTTGAAGGTAGTTGTATAGCACCCAGTGGTTTCAGTGGAGCAGGCACTGAGGCTACTTGTTTTAGCCTGAGACTCCACATAAACAGGAGGATGTGCTTTTCATGTCAGGGAGTGATGAATGGGGAATCTCTTCCTAGAGCCAATTCACCCCATCCCTTCTAGGGAGTCAAAGACATCAAAACTGGCTTTTTTAGAGTTGAATTGGAAAAAGTGCCAGTTTTGGGCCATAGTGATGGTGCTGTTTTGTGTCCTTGTTCTCCCTTGTTTGGGAAATACTGAGGATACAATGTTCTTTGGTTTCTGGTTATAGGTGTAGAAGGATGGACCTTGCAGCCTTTGATGAGGAAGACAACAGAATCTACAACAAGAGGAGGAAGCATTTGTAGGTTTTTTTCCTTTCAGATACTCATTCAAACATTTCAGCTAACATTAAAAAAAAAGCTTAAACCAGACTAACCAAAATCACTTTTAATCAGGTTTTGTTTCCATGGCACCTTTGATGTCATAAGCTTAATAGCTCTTCAGTGATCCATAGAGTCTTCCAGGAAAAAACAAAAACAAAAAAGGCTAGACAACATGAATGCCAAATGTTGAATACACCTTTAAAAATATCCTTTCTGAAAAGTTTTCAGGCCTTCCTTCTCTTCTAAGAGCCAAGAGAAACCAAAAATCCAACCAGGGGTTTCCCCACTCCCACAAACCCCCACCCTGCATATCAATGGAAACCTTTGCAGAGAAGTCAGATTATATGGAGACCCACAAATATATCATTAAACTGCAACGGAAATGCACTAAAAAAAGACTGTTACAAAAATAGCTGTAAACCATTTATTTATTTTTAAATTTTTTTTTCCTACAGATGCAAACTCTCAAGAAACATCTTTCTGTCAAAACTGAAACAGATTGTGGTGTTCAGCAGCACATTTCTCTTCTGGGCAAAAATTCTTGGTACAGTATTGTGGGTCTTTGTCTGATATTTTTTCCAAGGATTTTCTGATTAAACATGGTGATGATGGATGATAGCAGTCATGCTATGTTTGCTACTAACACACACAAGTCTTGCCAGAGGTGAAGTAGATGTAATTTGCTTTTATTTAAAAGCTTTTGCTCAATAACACTTTCATGGCCTGATCTGGCACTTGTAGTCAAGCAACAGTCCCAGTTCCATCAGCCCTTAGGATCCTGGTCTGATTTCACATGAGAAAAAGGGGCAGATCTTTGGCTTGATGGTTTTCTGGGATCTCTGCCACAGTCTGGAGAGCAACATATTCCTCTACCTGATAGTTTTGGTTTGTATAGGAAAGGGAATAAATCTTCAGATGACTTGCTGCTGGAGACTAGAAATATCATGGAATGTACTAAAAAATCATAAAAATCCTAATCCTGATTGCTTCTTTGAAGGTAGTGTACTGATTTTTATGTGATGATAGTACAATACACAGCAAAGGTACACTATACTAATATTAATGGAAAGAACAACTCAAAAAAATCAAAATTGAAAAGGAAAACTTGATAAAACTCTGAGTAAGAGATGTAAAACCCATATCAAATGATACTTATACAACATGATATGAACAAAATAAAATAGTTCTTTGAAATGAAAGGCACTAATCGAGTCACTTTTAAATTTACATTTCTGGAACAGAAAAAGGAAAAAGTATTGTATTCTTCATACATCTGGACTTGAATTCTTCAATATATGTAAGAGTGAATCTGGATGCTGTCATATGAGCCAACATACTGGGCAACCATAATTTGCCTATAAACCCATTATAAAAATGGGTATATATTTGCCTATAAACCCATCATAAACCCATTCAGCAAAATAAGTAAGCTTTTCATATTGAAATAATTATTGTATTTTAGAAGGATAGAATTTAACAGAATTCTAAGCATAACTTAAAAAGTGGAGTACCCTCTGTACATGGAAGGATTTGAACTAAAATCACAATACTGGTGAATTACTCCAGACTTTTGATGATCTTAGCTGAGAGTGTAACAGAGTATATTGTACCTTACATCACCTGGATACATCTCAAGACGTGGCCCCATTAAACTTTCTCTGTTACAAAACATTGTGGCTTTTCTATTTTTGGCCTAGAATGGCAAGATAATAAATAGAAACACATTTAAAAAAACCATCGAACGACAAAACCCCCACATATTCTTCTTTCCTAGGGTGACTTTATGATGCTTGTATCCCCAAATTGTCTGCCCTGTTTGTGTTGGATATTATGTCCTTTAAGGCCAGAGCAAAGAGGGAAGGAGCATGCAGTTTTTGTTTAGAGGAACTTCTGTGACTCCTCCACATTCCTTTTCCCTGCTCGGACGGTGCTGTCTTCAGACAGACAGAGAGTTGTTTTTTTTTCCTTTTTTCCTTTTTCCTTTTTAATTGGTTTTTAGCTAGCTGAAGCAGAGAAGGTTCCTGGACAGAGTCTTTGCCTTTTTATTGGGACTGAAATCTGTCCTGGACTGAGAAGACCAGAGAGGCACCTGCGGCCCACTGGGGCCTGGGCCCCTCCCTGAGAGAGAGCCGAGTTATACCCACAGCAAGGACACTTTCATTCTGGCCATCCCTTTTGGATCGGCGAGAGGTTTTATTGTTTCATATTATTCAATTGTTGATGCTTGTGGGCTTTTGTTTGTTAAATAAATAGTTTTTTCCACCTTTCTCAGAGGAGGTTTGTTCCTGCACCAACTGAGGGGGGAAGGGCTGTTTTGGGCTTGTTTCCAGAGGATCCAATTTGAGGGGGTTCCTCCCAAATTTCTGTCCTAAACCAGGACATCTTCTAGATGCAGTAATCACATATTTGGGTTTTTGTTTGGGTTCCTGACCCGGTCTGTGTTGATTTGACACGGCCTGGTTTTTTGGCAGCGAGGGAGAGCTGCAGAAGTGGCTTCTGTGAGAAGCCAATCTCTGATGGCTCTGAAGATGGACATGCTGCTGGCCCAGTTAGAGAAGCTGGTAACGCCTCTGTGATGGCATATTTAAGAAGGAAATCAAACCAGAGCACGACCAGATTTTCCAGGGGCGGTGAGGCACTGCCGCCGGGGCCATCCCGGGCGCAGCACGCCGTGATGTGCCACGGCCGGCGCCATCTGGGCACAGCCCGCGGCAAGCCTGGCCTGCCTGGCTGTCTCCAGCCAGCCGTGCTGAGGGATGAAGGGCAGGGCTGGTGGTGGTGGTGGCTTCTCCTCCTCGGTGTGAGGGGAGGCGTTAAGTAGCACCGGCGCCACCGGAGCTGCCAGGCTGGTGGCGGGAACACGGCCAAGGATTCCCCCATGTGGAACCCAGACAAGGTCGACCTCTCGGCACTGTGGGATCTTACAGGAATCTTTGAATTGGCGGAACTTGTTGACAGTGGTACCTACAAGCAGCAATTTTTCTTCTGGTCAGAGAAGAGGAAGAAGCGAGGACAGGTGAGGGAAAGCACCACGGCAGCACCAAGGGCAGGAGAAGAAAAGGAGGGGGAGGAGGTGCTCCAAGTGTCAGAGATTCCTCTGCAGGCCGTGGTGAGGACTGTGGCGACACAAAGTGTCCTGCTGTAGTGCATGAAGGCCACGGGGGATGCAGAGATCCACTCGCAGCTCGCGGGAAAAGCGCTCACGCCGGAGGAGGTGGATGCCAGAGCAAGCTGTGATCCAGTGGGAGACCCAAACAGAGAGAGAGCCTCTGCTTCCAGACACAGAGAGAAAAGGCCCTTGCTTCCAAACTAGAGCAGCCTAGCCTCAAAAGACTGCACCCCGTGGACCAGTGACCCACAACACAGCAGTTTTGGGAAGACTGTGTGCCCGTGGGAGGGACTCACATTGTAGCAGTTTTGGCAGGACTGCTGCTTGTGAAATTAGAGCCACGCTGGAGGAGTTCACGGAGAAATGTCCCCCATGGGAGGGGTCCTGCACCATAGCAGAGAAAAGACCTCTCTCCCTGAGTGAACAGAAGATCTTGAGTGTTGAGATCTGACCAAAATCCCCATGTCCTGTCTCCCTGCACTGTTGGTAGGAAAGAAAAAGGGGCTAGAGGGAATAAAGGTGTTTTAAAGGCTTATTTTACTTCTCATTATCCTCCTCTGACTCTGTTAATAATAAATTTACTTTACACCTTTATATTTGAACCTGCTTTGCCCTTAGACTGTTTTCTCCCAGTCCTCATCTCAACTCATGAGCCCTTTGTTAATTTTTTCCCTCTCCTCTGCCCAACTGAGAACGAGAGGACATTGTCTCTCTAACTTTGTGTCATTATGGAAAACAAAGAAGTACGTTGCTACAATGTCTTATTAAAAGACAGAAAAAACCCCTTCTTATATTTTGGTAATTAATTTCTTTCTTAGCTATTTTGTGTGGCTTTTGTTTTGCATAATGGGACAGATTTATCTAGATATGTGTTTATATACTCATATAAGCCCTTTTTCAAAATCATGTTCTGTAAGAAATATCAGCAATTTTCTCACTGAGAATTCTTCCAGGTCAAGTTCCTGAACGAACCATGCAGACATCCATGTACAGAGCCACATTCAAGTTTTAATATGTTCCTATTTATCCTGTTTAATACCAAATATTTCCAGACAAAAGATATTAACAGACACATTAAAGACCCAATCAATGCAGCTATACGAACAAAGTGTTGTTTAAATTGGAGCATGCTTAACTCATGCTACAGAAAGACTTGGAAAGGTGCTTTCCATAACAGTCTTGGATATGAGAACTCGCCTTATAAATTACTTTAAAACAGAAGGATAATGAAAAATTATTTTATCTCCGTACCTGATATTGGAAAGCACTGACAGCTGAGCTGGGTCAAAGCTGGTTGCTGACATGCCTAAACGCTCTGTTAGATATGGCACTTACAAGGCAAACCCAAGCAAAACATGCCTCCCTATTAAGTTAATAAGAAATGCATATAACTATAAATCTTGTGAAGTAATACATATCTATCTTCAGTTTGGAAGGTGAGTCCCTGATTAAAGACAGGGTGCAGGACCCTGTAGGAATCCAGATCCATGACTGGAGCAAGTGGAAACCCCAAATAATCCAGATTTTTAAAGAACATTTTGTTATCATCACTACACACACCCACATCTGCACACACAGACTTATACTAACTTTGTTGTGGGGGGGGGGTTTGGTAATTGTAAGTAAAATAAGAGTCTTTTAAAAAGAAAAAAAAAAAAAAGTCTTACTGAAAACTGTAACTTAACTTTTCCATCTTGAAAATATTATCCTCCTTTTTTTCTTCTCAGTCATGATTTCTCCTTCCTCAGATTTGTCTTAGCCACTCTTTCCCTCCTGCTTTCTTTCTGTCTTGGAGATGAATGGGTTTCAGGAATGAACTTCAGAGCAGTTGGAAAGAAAAAAATCTTTTCCAGATTGGCTATTTTTCGATTAAATCCAACTAATGCATATTGCAGGCAATTCAGAAAACTGGACATAAAATACACAGTCTTTCAACTCTGTGCTATGTTTTCAGCTGCAGTTTCAGTCAGATCAGAAGCAGTTGGTAGACTTCAGTCAGTACCTCTTTCTTGAGGGTCCAGGACTTTTTTGCAACACAAGGTCACCTTTGTTAAAAGAAGATATTCTTGCAAACATGCCACTTTTTCCCATTCTTCCATCACTTATTTGTTTCTGCTGGTGTGTTTTGTTTTTTTTCTTTTCTTAAGAGCATATTTCTTTTCTTCTTGTTTCAAATCTTCTCTTAAACAGAACAGAGTCAACCACCCTCTGGTTTCACAGTCAGTGATGGGATTCCAGCACCTTTTCTCTCTGCATCACCAATGTAACAGCGCTTTTTGTCTCCCATGGCACATTCTTTTGATGACCCCAACTCGGTCTGCTGAAATGCTTCACCTTAAAAAAACCCCTCTCCTGCCTCTTATCCATTCTCCACCCCTGCCTCTCTTCCACCCAATCAGGAGAGTAACTCCAGTATTAAAAGTAACCATTTTTTCTCAAGCCCACTCAGCATTTCTGTCCAAGTTGGATAAAGAATATAAGTTTTCTATTCCCATTTTAAAGTTTTTCCTTTAAACAACTATTTCAGCACCTTTTTACTTTGCCTGTCCTAGGCGTACAATTTCTCTTATGTTTAATTATCTTCTGTCCTACAGTTCAGTATAAAATCAAATATTCGAAGGTACCAAGTAGCTCCCAGTTATCCCAGATGTACATGACAGTAACAGAGAAAAATCTGGACTCAAAGCCCCAGAGAGATGTCTATGCCACAGATGTCATTGTTATTTGCATGCACTGTAGTGTCCCCGATAAAAAACGGCTCTGATTTACACAGTGACTGCAGAGTTAGATTTTTCTTCCCTAGACACATAAAATGCACTTAAGGAGGAAATAAGGGCATGGCTAACATAAAGGCAAGCTGCATGGCAACAGCTTTAGGCTGAGCAGTTTCTGTTTGTTCCAATTTTTAGGAGATCAGTGGCCAAGTGAAAGACAGAACACACCAACTGCACCACAGCCCAGCCAGGAGCTCAGGAGTGCCCGAGTGTCATGCAGATTTTTGCTTGTTTGTTTTGAAATTAAACCCAACAGAGCAATAAATACTCAGCTTGATACACCTCAAATCAAATGCTTCATTGTTCTCCATACATGTCATGTACAAGGCTGATCCCACCACAGCACTTCACCTTTAGAAGAGCAACTTGTGTAATGATCACAGTAAGGAACGAGGAGCTGAGAGCCCCAGGTTATACCCTTAGCTCTGTTTGAAACTCCTCCACAAAAAGGAACAAAAAGAGTTTGGAGAGTTTGCTGGCAGGGTACTCCACTGACTCCTGGAGCAGGCTGTGATTTACACTGCCTAGTGTGACCACGGCTCCACTTCTCCTGCTTCATAAGCCCTGTTTTATTTATTTTCCTAGTAAGAAGCATCTCTGTGCTCCTTTGCTTAAACTTGTTACTTTGAGAAAAAGTACAAGCTGGCCACTCTCCTGGAGGAATGAGACCACAAACTCCTGTGAGTGAGAGGGGTCAGTCTGTGCTTCTAGCTCATGCCTGCAGTATTTATCAGGAGGAGAACAGGACGATACATCCTGCAGGGAGCTTCCTTTTAATCATGAAACTTCAGCATGGTGGCAGAATTCTTCTGAGCAAGACCTTTACACAGGTACTCAAAACTAACCATTAATAATGGACTAAATTGAACAGAACATTGACTGGTGTACTGCTACTATTTTCACACTCCGAACGCTTTCCAAAAGCTAGAGTTTCTATGAACCCTCTTTATCTGACTCAGGATTGCTTCAGATTGATCCCAACAGCCTTTACAATATTTGAATGCTCTCTAATTTCATTAGTCTGGCTTTTTTCATAGATGTTTTTACTGTGTTCTGATGATATTAGAGTAAATCGTGAAACATTACACTGGCTTTTTGGTGATGACCATGCAGCAAGTAACACCACCACAACAACAACAACAAAGAAAAACCAGAAGTCAAGAGACAGTGATTGTTGCTTTTTAAAGTTTTTCTATACACAGGATGTCAGCCACATAACTTCTACCCATTTTAATGGCCTTACATAACTAAAGCCCTTTTCACATGTTTGGGATAGTACTTATAGCACTGTAATGTATTTGTAGGGCTGTTTGTCCGCATAACAAACATTTCCTAAAATATGCTTAGGGGTCTGAATGACCAAAGGGAAAGATTTTTTTTTTTTTTTACAATCCCCTTTGTGGCTGCTGTCTCCAGTTGTCCTTTGAACATCTCTGCAGAGATGCCTCAGTCACCAATTTGCAATGAAAGAAATCTACACTTGGTACAACTTCACCTCAATGCAAACTGCAGACGGTGAGCAGCTGCCACATGGAGAGATGAGACAACACCATAGCAAGTGTGGGAAGAAGGGCAGCGTGGACCTCTGCCTGAGAAATTGCTATTCATCATAGATGGAGTTGTCTGTGTTTGTCAGCCACAGCCCTTTAGGTCTAAGTTGTCATTTAACATACTTTTACCCAGGTCCAGAGGTCTTTGGGTAACTATAAATAGGAATGGGAGCTATGGTAAAGCCCCTTTACTTTGCTAAAGAGGTGAAATGAGGTTTATCGTAAATAAACATTCAGGTGAAAGCTTTTCAAAAGGCATGGCCTTTGGCATTGATGACAAGACATGCAATTTAAATAAAGTATTTTAAACCCACATTATTTTGTTCTCTGTTTAAGGGCCACACAAAACATGAGTAGGTCACTGAATAATGGTAGATTTGGTGGAATTTGCTTTTTTTGGATGGGTGCCCAAGTAGTCTAAATCATGTATACACATGCTGACATCACTGGATGTGAGATTACAGAAATGGAGACTTAGATCTGCCTTTTTAGTAATTAAAATTTCTATTGTATTAAGTGTCCTTATTAGGAGCCCCTGATCCCTTTTAATTCCAATTGTTAAGAGTCCCTGTTGCCTATTTTTAATATTCTTGCAATGTAAATACATTCTCATGTTGCTTTAAGGGCCTTATGTGAATAATACCCATATAAACAAAAAATAGTGAGTCATATAATTTCTGGATATTCCACATGCAAGTAGTATGAATTCAGGTCATGGAGCACAGTGAATTTATGGGGATGCTACACTGGCTTGTAAGACCAATTAAAGAAAAAGGTAGGGTGGATTGCTTTAGCCGGTTTGCAAAGAAAGTTTTGAATATTTCATTTGCATTTTGTTTACCAGGAGCTCCAAGTGAGTTTCAGGCAGATGTGTGTCCTCATGAGCTAGGCTATCCTATTTGCATTTCAGCACTGCCACGTGGCTGTGGCTGGGACAAGTAGGAGGAAGAGACCATTCATGCCAAAAAGGCCAAATTCAGGGATGTGAAGAGATGGCAGTGGGCTGACCCTGTCACCTGCTCCACTGTAAAGGGGCACCTGCACCTCTGAAGGCTGGGTGAGGGCATGAGCATTCCTGACTAGGTGAACAATGTCCCTTGGTTCTCACACTTTCTAAACTGTCTATACATCAAACTGTCCCTGCAATCCAAGAGCAAGACTGCACTGTGGCTTGGCTCCTCCTTTTCCTGTGATTGAACAATGCCCTGAGGAACAGCCTTGATGTTCCTGGCTTGGTGGTAACTACACTGAATGCCATATTTAATATGATTTCTGTATTTCAAATTGACATAAATCAAAAATCTCATGATATTACTGAAAGAAGGATGTTTGGATAGGCAAGAAAGGAGGAGGAGCAAGAACTTTGTATATACTGCAATTGCATACTCAGCTGTACGTAATACTAAGTTCAAATTAAATATCACTGTTAACTAACCCAAGTGAAGTGTTTTACTGGTATTTTGTATTTAAATTCCATTCCTCTCACATTTTGCCTGGCAGATTTCTGAAACATCTATCAGACTAACTTTTCTTTTGCCCTGCACCGCTCATTATTGTGTTTTCACCAACAAAAGACCTGTAGTTGCCATAGTAAATCAACCTGGTACTACCTCTGGAAAAGGTCAGTCCTAGTTATTAAGCACTGGCCTTTTTATATTTTACCTTGCAAAACTGAGAGGTGTCATGAGAGGTGAGATGAGTGCTGAAACGTTTTGCCTGGTAGTTTTAGGAGCAGGTGCTCTTCTAGGTCTTTGTCTGCAGTTCCCAATAAGTTGGGGCAGGCTCAGTGCTTTTTCTTGGCTTCAAGACACTGCAAATGTTTTGTCACAATGAGCAGGACATACCTACAAAGATGTGACATCATGTATTTTTCTTTCAGAAAAGCTCCATTCTCTACGTTCAACAATAACTCCTGAAATCTAACATATTCCTGTGAGAAGAAATGGTCTTCCCTGGATTATAGATTTCCCCAAATATGCTGTATATATGCCTCAACAATGGGTACAAAATTTCAGTTACCATAAAACCAATTCAAAATATGGGATGAAAGCAAAGACACTGAGATTTCCTGAAGAAAAAAAATCCTGTTATATTTCCTTGTTTTGATCAAATCAAAAGTGTTTTGGGGGATACTATTTTAAGTAACATGGGGGGAAAGTTATGTTACTGAAACCTCCAGTATGCAAAACTTTTTTTCTGCCCCCAAACAGTTGCATTTCTTTTGGCATTGGCTCTACTTTCCCAGAGTTACAAGCAGTACTGAACAATGTGAGTACATGCTGAACATATTTTTCCAGGTGTTTACAGACACAGCATCATCTTGCAAAAGGTTTTGCTGGGGGGCTTTCAACACTGCATGTTTCTGCAGCAATTTCAAGCATCTGGGTATAGAACATATCACCAGCTTCCTCACTGTGCTGAGAAAGGCTGGGTGACATTCCTGCTCAGAACTGCTGTTGGAAAAAACTGCAGAGCAGTGTTCCCACAAGGCTTGCAGATGACTCTGACTTTTGTCAGATTTTTCATCCAAGTTCAAAAGAAACTATTCCAGGGTCAGAAAATTTTATTTGTACAGGCTTTAGAAAGCCCAATATGAAAATGAAAATTTTCTTGTTGAGAGAAATATTTTGTCCAGTATGAAACATATTAATTATTAACTTTGCAGTGCTTTGATTTTTAATTTTTTTTTCTTGTGAGTGAGCCAGCAACTCTACAATCAACCTCCTTAAGGTTAAACTTACCCTTTCCAAAAGGACTTGAGAGGCAGAGAAGCAAATCAAGTGTTCCCAGATTGTTGAAGTGACCTAGCAGCAGTGTTATTTTTCTTAACCTCAGGCAAAAATACACACAAAAAACACCTGCATATATGCCTTTGCATACCATGCAAATGCTTTGGGGTCAGGTGAGGGCTCTCCAGAGGGAAACAAAGTGTATTCCCTAAGCCTTTCTCTTTGATGCAATTTGTCTTCCTGCCTCACCCCTACCTCTCTGGTCCCCTCAGCATAAATGACTTGGAGAGGTGCTGCTGAACCTGGAGTCCTCTTGAGCAATCTGTGTTCTGATTAAATTTATGAGATACATTTCCATGCTGGAATATTCGAGAATAGGGAGAGAAATTAGCTTCTTAGTACAGAGATTTTTAGATAATAGAAGGCTGTCCAGCCTTAGTCACTCCTTGGTCTTTAGCATGATGGTTCACCATGGAAATGAGAACTCCCCAGCACACGTGGCATCTGTTCCTGCCTCACAAGATGCACCTGCCCACAGGTGGGAGTTCCTGCTCATCACACAGAACCAGCAGAAGCACAGGAAAAAGCAGAGTCAAGAACAGTCCTGACACAGAGGTACCATTAAAGAAGAAAAAAGGAAGCATGCTGACCCAAGTCATTAGATAACCAGGCCAGTTAAGATGAATGGAAATAAGTGTACTGCTTACACCACCTGCTCACCAAGGTTCAGCAGTGGCTTCCCATGTTGTAAGCAAACTGGAAATGTCAGAGCTCAAAGAAACGTCTCCCAAGTTGTGGTAAAGGAGAAAGACAGTGCTGCAGTTCCAAAGCAACAGCACATTTATCTTCATCCCTCTCCTTTTCTCTATTCAGCTTCTGTATTTAGTCACAAATGTTGTGGAAGCAAGATTGTGCATTAAGCAAATTCCCTAGGTTGTGTACACAGACTTCTACTTTTTCAGATATTACATCAAAGTAGTCCCTTTTTACTGGCCAGCAGGAGCAGGGAGGTCATTCTTTCCCTGTACTGGGCACTGGTGAGGCCACACCTTGAGTGCTGTGTCCAGTTCTGTCCCCTCAGTTTAGGAAGGACACTGAGTGCTGTGTCCAGCTCTGTCCCTCAGTTTAGGAAGGACACTGAGTGCTGTGTCCAGCTCTGTCCCTCAGTTTAGGAAGGACACTGAGTGCTGTGTCCAGCTCTGTCCCCTCAGTTTAGAAGGGACACTGAGTGCTGTGTCCAGCTCTGTCCCCTCAGTTTAGAAAGGATGTTGAGGTGATGGAGCATTGTCCAGAAAAGGGCAACAAGGCTGGTGAAGGATCTGGAACACAAGCCCTATGAAGAGCAGCTCAGTTGTTTAGCCTGGAGAAAAGGAGGCTCAGGGTGACCTTATCACTCTCTACAACTCCCTGAAAGGAGGCTGTAGCCAGCTGAGCATCAGTCTCTTCTCCCAGCCAGCCAGCCAGAGAACAAGAGGACACAGAATAAAGATGCACCAGGAAGGTTCAGGTTGGACATCAGGAAGAGTTTCTTATGGGAGGGGTGATTGGGCACTGGAATAGGCTGCCCAGGGAGGTGGTGGAGTCACCATGCCTGGAGGTGTTTAAGAAAGGCTGGATGTGGCACTCAGTGCCATGGTCTGGTTGACAAGGTGGTGTTTGGTCATAGATTGGACTTGGTGATCACAAAGGTCTTTCCCAACCTACTTGATTCTGTGATCCTGTGATTTTCAGATTTGTATCCCTTACCTATTGCCATGACATCTGATGAGATAATCCAGTGGGCAAACCTGATCAAAGCTCAGGATTTTCCCTTCCCCCAACACAGGGGCAGAAGCAAATATAACTGCTTCCATCTCATTTAACAACAAAAAAGCCAAACATTTTACATATAGGATCTGGAACCATAATTTGCTAATGTCAAAGTTCACATGAAATACCTCTTATGTTGTCTCAGCCTATTTCCTGGCATAGAGTTGTAATCTCCGAGAACACATAAATGTTTCAGTATTAGTACTAAGAAGCCACATGAGGGAGCATTTGGAGAATTGAAATGCTTTCCTTGTATCGTTGTAAATAAGGGAGGGAATCAAACTTGAGCCCTCTGGGATATATGGAATTCAGACAAATCTAGATGTTATTATTCATTCCTCCACTCATACTGGGCTGTGGAAATTGTGATTCCCACTGAAGACAGGATTTTTTTTTAAGAAAGCCCATTAGTGGTTTGAAACAGACAATTTCTTACTCTGGCCAAGGTATGCTGTGACTGGTATACCTGAAAGGGAGCACAGATAAATGGGTTTACATTTCAGCTGAATGAAATTATAAGACATTCTGTAGAGGTTATTCCAGGCTGAGTGTGACAGCAGTACCAGTTTTCCCAGATTATAAGCAGCCTTGGCTGACAGTGGCTGGGAGTGGTAAGGTCCCAGTCTCTGCAATATTCTGACTGAGCAAATAGCTCAGCCTACATGCTTTTAAATTACTTTTACACCTAATACTTTTATATCTTAGAGCTTACTAAAAAAATAAAATCCACAGATATATAAAGCTAAAATAATTCCACTATTCTTATAAACGGACTCACAATTTTTTTGAATATTTGGGTTGGCAATAGTGAAGCTAATCAAAATGGGAAATAAAAACATGTCCACAAAAACTGTAATGGGAAATGTGTATAAATTTGTGCTCTGTACTCTTATATCAGAAAAAAATAGTCAGCTGCAACTTGGGCTATCCTTACTGACAGAGTCAGCTCAGTCAAATAACATCATACGACTTTACTAGAAACATTTTTGCCAGTAGTGCTAAACAGGTGTTCAATAAATAAAACATTTAGCACTCTACCTCAAAAGTCAACATTCATAGGACCCGTTGTCAATCAAAGAAACTCATATTAAAGGTAATTTTGAAATCAGTAGAAAAGGGTTCCCACAAGATCCCATTTTTCCCCTCATTGTTTATACCTAAAATTGGCTAAAGAGCAAGTAATTAATGGACTGCATAAAAATCAGGTTGCAGCTACGATGCTGTGATCTCTCATGGCTGTGAAGGTTTGACTGCAAAATTTGCAACTCCTTTTAAGGGGCAGAAGTTCCATTAGTCTCTTCGTTCCCTCTGCCTAAATTATTTAACCAACTCCAGGTGCGGCACAAAGGTGGAAGGGAAAGAGAAAAACGCAAGACAAACACCAACTTTTAACCAAGCACGTTTGCTTGGACCAGATGGAGGAGGTTGGGTGTGTTCTCAGGGCAGTTTTGGTGGAAGGAGTGGCGGGTGCCAGCCGAGCCATGCCAGGTCCGGGCAGCCTGGTGGCCATCTCCAAGCTGCAGCGGGGCTTGGCTGCCTGTCTGCGGGCTGGCCCTGCAGATCACAGTGTGAAACCGATCTGCACTTGAAAGAAATAATCCCTGTTTTTCTAAGGATTAACCTTAACCCAGATCACTCCAGGGAGCGGGTTTACGGCTCAGTCGCCCGCCAAGTCTTGGCCAGCCAAGGGGGGAGCAATCTCTGGCACAGGAGCCTGCATCTGAGGGCAGCATCTCTGCAAGTCTCCAACAACCTGGACACGCACAGCCTGATGGTGGAGGGCAGGCTGGCATTCATCTCCTCTAATTTTTGCCTCTCTCACTGCTTACTGATTTTCCTTGCACGAAATCATCTGACCGTTTTTATTAAAACCGAAGAAGCGCTGAAAGTCTGGTGCTTGCCGATATCCTCATCTCCAGAGAACAATTCTTTCCAGCTCCAGTAAATAGGACTTTAAAGGTAAATGGTATTATAGTGTTAATTTCAAAGTGAATTATTCAAAAAGTGCTCCATATATCAGCAAGCATCATTTTGTGGAACTATATTAATGTCTTAAATACAGTTCTCCCTTTCTAAAAGCTGTTTTATAGATCCAGGAAATATGTCTGGGTATGAAGAAGTGCTTATTGTAAAGGATGTTTTAGCAGTTGTGTCCAATTAATGAGGAAGGCAGGATGTAGTCCTATATAAGAAATAGCACAACAGCAACAATTCCTTGGGGCTTGAGAATCTTCACACTTTCAGATACTGCACAGTTATCCATTCATTCAAGATACCAGATCAGTTTTGTTTCACATTCTGATTTTAACTCAAAAAAAAAAAAAAAAAAAGAAAAAAAGACAAAAAAAAAAGAGGTAAGCTCTCCTTTCAACAAAGGCTCCCTGTAAAGATATGAGAAGCTGAAAATAAGAAACTGTTGCTTTTCAGCAGAGATGTCTGAAAGTAAATTACTCACAAAGGACCTTGAAGCTTCCAGGATTAGCCGAAACAAGCAGAAAACTCCCAATGCTGAAAGCAATGGCCATTCAATAAGGAAAGGAGCAGACTGCAAAGTTCCATTTTGTCCCTGTGATTCAACCAACAGCTCCCTTACTTCAATTTCTCAGATTTGAAAGATGGAAAGAAGGCATATGAGCTGCAGAAGGCCCTCTCCTGGATTTCTCCATATTGATATGCTATCATATATGATAACTGCTCAGCAAACAAACTATAACCTTACTTTAAGAGAGAATGTATGTTCCTTGAAATTGTACAGCAATAGGGAAGTGCTAGGAATTTAAGCAGAAATCTTGGTTTTCTGGAGTTTTCCCATTCAGATGAAAGGGCCAAAACTTCCCATCTTTTATGTCCCACATCCATTACATGAATTCTGAGGATTAAAAAGAAATAAATGCAAATATTAAGAGGATTTAAAATGTCTGTGAGGTGGCTGTGTCCCTGTTATCATTACTAAATAATGGCTGAATCTATCTTTATTTGTGTTCCCAAATTGCTCAGAGGCTCAGCCAGGCTTGGAATCCTACAGTGAGGGCCAGTACAGACTGAGACAGGAAGGTGACAGCAGGCAAGGATTGTTCTCATCCCTATTGTTGGAGATAATTGTGGCGTGGGGAGATTACACCCAACCGAGCACCAGGAGCAGTTGGTAGTTGAAGGGACATGGCAGAAAACTGGAACTGCTGCCTCTGTGTCTAAACTGTGTCATAGCTGGAACTGCAGAAATCAATAGGTCTTCCTTAAAAAACAACCTGTCTCCTTTAACTCATGATGACACTCCCTGAGCCTCCTCAAAGCACTTTGTTTTCTTCACAAAAGAACTGCCGACCGTGATGTAAGTGCTGGGAACTCAGGTTTACTTGGGAGGTTGGATCTAAGATCCAGGGTTTGGTTTCGGCTCTCCAAGGTTGGATCTAAGATCCAGGGTTTGGTCTTATCTCTTACTGTGCAGGTGAAAAGTCATACACTATCTGGATAGTATATCAAATGTAAGTGCTGGGAACTCAGGTTTACTTGGGAGGTTGGATCTAAGATCCAGGGTTTGGTCTTGGCTCTCCAAGGTTGGATCTAAGATCCAGGGTTTGGTCTTATCTCTTACTGTTCAGGTGAAAAATCATACACTATCTGGATAGTATATCAAATACTATCTGGATTATTGCATTGTATTACAGGATGAGTGATATTATTCCAGTCTGTTTCCACTCCTTACTCTCAAGTTTTCCTCTCCTGAAGTGATGAGTTGATCTACACTGTTCACACTTAAAATATAGAGGAGAGAACGTTTGTGGTGACACTTCAAATCAATTAGAATTAATTAATATTTGGCTGTCTTGCAAACTGCACACACCTGCCAGTTCTCGTAACCAGAAACTCCTGCAAATCACATGGGCTGTTTGTGATGGAAAACAAAAGAATGAGATATCTTCTATTCAGTGGGTTTCAGACTTTTTTTTAATAGTGGCTTTGACATCTTATGCATTTGAACTGACCACAGTGTTGTCTTTCCACACTGACAGTTAGTATATATATTAGTGCAATATTTTTTATTGGTGATGACTTGACTTTAAATTCTCAGATTTATTAAAAAAAATTATTCCCTCTCAAAACTTATGGTAAAGACAATAAATCTTAAACTGCTCTTCTTTGTGAAAAATACCCCTTGGCATTCAGCTACCTTATGAAAATCACCTGCATAGCAAGCAGCCAGAAAGAAAAAAAAATCTTAAGATGTTTTCTTGTAGGATGAGAGCTTAAAATCCAAAACTCATCTTGTTGGCTAGCAAGTCAAATTGGTTGAGACAAGGACTTGTGCCACACATTCACCCCTGGGTTATGACAGCATTATGGTCTCTTGACCATATTTTAGTTGCTATACTGTCAAAGCCTAACTACTTCTACTGCTACTACTACTACTACTACTGCTACTTCTGAAGATTCAATAGAAGTAGAATTTGATGGGGGAAAGCTGGAGGAGAGCCCACTACAACTCTGTCTGCCCAGTGCTACAGGTGCTGCAGAGAATTTCACCGCTGCTCATACACGATGCTGAGCAAAAGCACACAGAAATTTTTCCCTGGGATTTACAAGTTGGCCAAGTTTCAGCAGATTTTCATGAGGCTGGCTAAAAGAACATCATCAACATGAGGCTGACAGACCTGCTTACTTACCAAATAACACTTAGCCAATTTTTGAATTCCTGTTCTCAAGCAGGAAGGCACCATAAATGAAACAAGTTTTTCTAGAACAAAAATAAAGTACTATACCAAAATATTTCTTGCTATCTTTACTCCAAAGGTTATTCTGATTTCTTTCTCACACATACACAAATCATCTTTGCACGATCTTCAGCAGAGAAAATACCATTCTCAGTAACAGAATTCTACTAAAGTTAAAAAAGAGATAAAGATGATCCTTACTGGGCCATATCAGGCAACTTTCATCATGGTGCTCCAAGCTAAGCCAAAAAAAAATGTACGGTTAAACAGTGTAAGAGACAAGTAGCAGGAGAAATGTATCTGAGACATGTCTGGAGGTGAGATTTGGACAAGAGAGGATTGCAGAGAGCTTTGGCTCTAAAAGTAATGTGTGGGGTGAACGATGTTTGCTGTAATCATACCTTTCTTTATGTTTTTTCCTAATCCATGTGTGCTCCTTCTTACAACCCAACTTCTCTGGAATGAAGAGAGTCCAAAACATAATTCTTACAGTCTTTAGTGATACAGGGATTTCTAAGTGGCTACCATGCCCATGTTGCCTGAGTAAAAAGAGGTGACTGCTTTGTAGGCAGACTATTTATATAGCTCCCCAAAATAGGTTGAAGTGCCAAACATTATTTCAGTTCATTTGTACAAAGCCAGTCAGAAGTCCAACCCTCGCTGTCCCTCCAGTCACATCCCGGCATGTCTGGGGAGGGCACAATGAGGGCTGCTGGAAGGTGGATCCCTGAGTGCCAGGCTTCATTGCTGGGCCTAATTCCATCTGCTTTGCTGGCATTGTGGAGGCCCAGAGCCCAGGATGGCCTGCAGAAGGTGGTGTGGGGCACAAAGTGTAGGTGGGCTAACTGGTGCAGGGAGGGACTCGGTCGCAGGCTTTCACAAATGCATCCACTTTCCTCAGGAGCAATTTTCTCAGGGACACTCTCTGTGCACTGCAGCTGCACAGGCTGTCTTTGAAATTCAATAGACTGTGGTATTTTCTTCTCTCTTTGTGCCTCCTTTCATGGGAGCATTAGAAAGGGTCTGAGGAAAGATTGACCAAGTCCTTTTCCTAAGGAAAAGCTTTCTTGGCCCACCCCTGCAATCAGAGGTGTTTGGAGCCTGTTTTCTGTCTCCTGAGCACCATCCCCCAGAGTGTTTGCTCCCACACATGCTTTCATTCTTCCAGCTCTCTACCTCTACCCTTCTAAGAATAAGAGTGACTGGCACAGCAGCCAACCTGGGTTTTATCACAGCTCTTGGCTGGTGAGTTACAAACTCAGACTGGCCCAGCTGAACTTGCTCACCAAAGGTTTGCTCCCTCCCCACTAAACGCAGTCATTTCCGTGAAACTTCTTCTAGAGGGAAAATAGGCTTTTCATGGTGCTTCTTGCAGCATTTGACCTTGGCATCAGCCCTTCCACCATCACTGAAGAAAGCTGTACTGATCTGGTTAACCTGTGTCAGAGGCTCTGTCCCTTACTCCCACAACAAACTCTTTTGGACTACAGGAGAAAGTGGACAAAAGCAAAGCAGAAAGGACAACATGTGCTGCAGTCTTTAGTGTCCATGATCTCTCTCTCCCTCCTCTGCAAAAGAAATCAGTTACTGTGTGGTCTGTTCAGCAGATGGGTCAGCAGAGGCACTCTGCCCTGGCCATTCTGCATGAAACAGGGTAGGAGTTTACATTTACTGCAGGTGAATCTACATCCCGAAGTGAATTCACAAACTTGTGCCCTTACAGTGCCAAAACCAACCACACTGAGTAAACTTCTGTCCCAACAGTCTGAATGCCAAGGTCACAGTCGTAATTGCAGTTGTATTTTCAGTTGCCAAAACCCAGTGAATGGGGAGTTTTATAGATCCTGAAATTGCCATGCACATACCAAACCAAGGGCGGGTCTTCAGGAATTTTCTGCCATGCATGGCTTGTTCACAGGACTGCAGGTTTAACTGGAATGTGTCTCGTAGCTGCTGAAGGGACGTAACAAAAAATGACAGAAGAACACAATGGCAGCTGATCAAAGAAGTGCCAGCTGATAAGATCATTCTCCACTCAATTATAGATATAGAAACCCATATGGGCTCACTGGAATTAATATCTTAAACCCCATACAATGGTTTGTCACAGATAGTGCAGATGGAGTCTGTTCTGTTTGTCTGTGCTCCATTTATCTGTCAATGTCTATGTTCTGGAAGGGCACATTTCCTTTCATTTTTTTTTGTCTAGATTTTCAGCTTCTAATTAATGGAAAGTTAGTAAGAATTTTGTTAAATTTTTGTTTGTTTGTTTTTGTTAGCTATCTTTTCTTCTCTTCCCACTTCAGAACTGCATACCACCAAGACGGTTCAGTTGCCATTCTAAATGCACTGTAAAGTACTGAAAGATGTTGCTATGTCAGTTCTAGATTAATTTTTTTTGTCTGAAAGTCCATAATTTTCCTCTTTCATATCTAAATCACTTCTACTTCAGCTGTCTCTTTTTTCACATTTGGTGTGGTGACAAGAAATAAAAATGGCCCTTCCAAAAAAAAAAGGAATTGACTGATTTCTGAAATAAAATCATATATTTATACTTTTCCCCCACATGATTTATACTGCCTATCTCATCCCTTTTGAGCACAGCTTGCCAGGTTTAGATTTAGATTTAGATTTAGATTTAGATTTAGATTTAGATTTAGATTTAGATTTAGATTTAGATTTAGATTTAGATTTAGATTTAGAACAGCTTCTAATTTTTGGCTACTAACCTCTTTCAACTTAACAGCACTTTACCTCTCATTTCATGCTTTCTCTACTTCCTTAACAGTCATTTGTGAATATAAAAAATCAAGATATTAAAGAGGCACATCTTTCCTTCAGGAAGAGGCTGGTTTTCCTTTCAGTTCATATTCCCTGCCAAAGGTTTTGAACATCCCCATGATTGATTTTGCAGGTTTTCCTAGAGGTAACTAACAGCAACTTATACTTCATTGGGGTCATCATTCCTTTTACAGGACACTGAAAATCACCCCTTTAATTTCCCTGTAAATGGAAAATGTAGATTCATATAGTACAATATATATACAATATGCATCCAATACATGTTGGTACCTGACATGGTCATGTTTTAAGGCTTCACACCTAGGCTTCTCTGGAGTCAAAGTCCAAGTCCTCAGGTACTTCACTGAGTAGCTTTGGTGTTTTGTTATCCACAGCTGATTGCCTTTTTTCCAAAATGTACTAAAGCAGCACCTCAGTCCCAGAATGTGTCATCTTTGTTGCCTGAGGAAAATTGGTGCCTCTCCAGAGCCTCCCCAGAGAAGACTGACAGAAGTACATCTGTGAGGTCTTCAGCAATATTCTTTAATTACCTCTCACTTTTATTTTCTGGTGACCTACTTGTCACAATATATTCTTTAGTTTCCTCCTCTGGATAATTTCTTGTTTGTTTTCACACTTGGACCTCCTATTTTCCACATCTGCCTTTACCAGTCAGAATTTGGACTCTTTATTGGCTTCACAGTCTGCCCAAAGCACTTTTGTTATTTAACCACGAGAAAGTTCTGATTTGTTTGGTTTTGTCTGTTTTTGTTTGGGTTTTTTGTTTGATTTTTTTTGGTTTGTTTTTGTTTGTTTTTTGTTTGTTTTTTGTTTGTTTGTTTGTTTTATGTGCCTAAATACATTTGAGGGCCAATTAGTAACTCTGCTTTACTCTCCCATCTTCTCTGGTTTTTCTCCATCTTTCCCGTTCTTTGTGGTTTTCTTTCTGATGTTTGCAGATTGCTTTTAGACTGGAATTCCTGGTTCACACCCCAAAATAAAAATATTGACCTATTTTTGCCTGCCCCAACACTCTCTCTCTTCTCACACTGATTACTCCCCTCCTGTTTCCTGAAGATACTCAACTCAACATATACTGTGCAGTTCAAACTCTTCCACACCTGCTGTCTTAGACATTCAAGTTTCACATCTACAGATAAAATTTTTAAAGGGAGATTACCACCTAATAACAAACTCTGAGGAATGGACCAGTCCCAGCCTTTCACGTCTCCCCCTCCACAGGAATGAAACCTTTAAAATTATGCTAACCTTACACATTTGGAGTTACAAATGAGGCAAAGATAACATTGTGCATGGCTTGATTGAGTGTATTTCTGGATAAACAATATAGTTATGGGATACATTGCACAAAGATCAAAATCACAGTAGTTTTCTCATTTATCTTCAAAAAGCAGAAGCAAATACTAAGCTCAGCCAGGATTCACTCAAGGTGAAGTAAAAATTTCTCTACTTCTGAAAATAAAGAGCTAATGAAGACTGATATGAATCTATACGATTTCCAAAGAATTAGGGAGTCCTCAAAATATATTCCAGGCATAATGGGTATCCAATTCTATTCAATGTTCGTCATAAACAAAATAAATTAATGTCTCTAGTTACATATAGACAGAAGTGCTGTTGGTCTCCTAAATGTTTTTTACCACGTAAGATTTATAGAAAGGGTTCAGATTAGACTGGGTAAGAGAGGCCCTGGTATTTGAGATATATTTCTGGGTTGAAAGACAGTCCAGAATCTGAAAATTTGATTTGTTTTCAGTCCAATCAGAAGCCAGTGGGATTCTTTTAATGCTTTAGTAATTTCCCCTGACATAATTTGATCCATAGGAAGTTTTGCAGAGTAAATTGCATGGGACGAAGAGTAAATGATCATGTTAACTAGGAGGGATGGGGACATGGATTATGTTGGCTGCTGTGTATATATCACTGTGCCATGTATGTTAGCTCAAGCACCTGCAGTTACCAATAGGTGGCAGAATATTAAAAAAAAAAAAAAAAAATTAAACTCACCTTTAAGCAGAAATTCAAATGTAAGAACTTTTTCTACGTCTATCCCACATCTGCATGGAATTAGATGCAAAGAGAAAAATATTTGTGAAGGTGACAGATTACTTGCTAGGATTTCCCATATTTTTACATAATCCCAGCAATTTCCCTAGAGCGTGTGAAAGCCCACAGTGCAAATTATTTCATCCTTTTCACTGTTTATATAATAAGCCATAAATGCCTCGGAACTATTGGAGGCTTTAGCTCACTCTGGGCTCTGAGAACACTATTCTTCTGCCATGTGCTCCCAAGCAACACCCTTTCATTCTTCCAGAGGTGAGAAAATCTTGTAAACTGTGATGTGTTAACTGAAGAGGGTTACTCCAACACAGGAGGTTCATGTGACCAGCTGAATTCTCAAAGAAATAGATCCCTGATGTTTCTGAAGGAGGAAAACTTGGAGAATTTTAAAATTTTGTGTGTAAAATAATTCCATAGAAGCATCAGCAAAATAAAGTCATGGCAGCCTGCTATGATGTTTGATGATTATATCATCAGTTAGTAAGTACCTCTTAGCAGGAGATAGCTCTTTTAGATAGCCTTGTACAGTTTGGCTCTACGGTTTTCTACCTTCTTACATCAACCAAGAGGTCAAGAATTTTTTTTAAAAAGGAGAAACCTATAGTTAATGAAACTTAGGTCCATCAGTATTAATGGTTTATTTGTTTCCAAAAAAGTAATTACAATCACCGCATTCTTCATTTCATTAGTGGCAGCTATTAGATTTGGACAAAAGAAACAGAGCCAGATGTACTGATGAGAGAGGTCTAGGATATCTAGTTGCAGGTAACATTGCTAATGCGATATTTTTAGCACTAAAACGCATTTATTAAAGTTCTTTTCACATCTGCTATCTGTTCCCATCACAGTCAAATGGACAAAAAAAGAAATTGGGCTAATAGGATTTAACACTAAAATCATCAGGAACATTACCATCAACTGTAAAAATAAATGAAAACATTTATACCCACAAATGTAGGCTGCATTTTCTTTTTTTTTTTTTTTTCCTGAAGAAAGAAAGACTGTTCTGAAATTCCCAGCACTTTATATTTCTGAGCAGAAATTGAGTATGTGTCTGTGTCAGCTGTTGGAAATCAAAATCCAGCTCCATAAACCATGACTGGAATGAGAACTGCTCTGGACATAATGCTCAGTACCCTATGCACTTTGTGTCCAGGATATGAACGAGACTTTATATCCACTTAGGGCTGATTTGAAGAACTTCTACTTTAAGGCATATTGGGCCTTAAAGAGATGTCCCCCAGGAGAGCTCAGATTCAAGCATTTCAAACATTTGTAATGTGCACATCCAGTTATGTCTGCAGAAACTTCCAACTGGCACAGCTCAAACCCCACTCTCTTTACTCCAGGCCTCCTCTAACACAGCAGGTCAAGGAATGGCTTCAAGTGAATTCTTATAAATCTTATGGATTAGCTGCAAATGGAAAAATGTGATGCACCCAGCCATCCGAGGGGAAGTGAAAGAAACAATGGAATGTTACAGGATTTAAAAATGTTTATTTTAATTCTCAAAGCAGTTGAAGAAACCCCTGGTTTTTCTGTCTGCTTCCATTTCTAGTGGGGGACTATTTCTAATTCCTACCCAATTGCTCAACAGCTCACCTAAGAACCATGACAAATGGTAAAGGAAAAACACAAGTTGGGGTTCTCTGGTGGTGAGAACCGCAGAGAGAGCTCCCCTTAGGAGCTGAGGGGATGATAGATACACATACACCATCCAAAAGCCTCCAGTAAGCACGGAAAGAGGGCTTACAAGAAGAGCACTTGTCAGCTCCAAAAATCTTGTAAGCCCTAGCACAGAGAGGTTTAATGATCTCGAAGCAGAGCACGGTGACCCTCCACCCAGCACTCGTGCATGAACACCCAGCCAGAGGCCACCCCTTCTCCTTGCCACCAAAGCCATAGGATGCCAAGGGGTGACCCGAGCCCAGAGCAGTGTTTTGGCATTCATTCTCAATTTGTGAGGCTTGAGCACAAAGCTGACCCCAAAATTGGTGGTGAACCTCTGTGGGTGTCCTGCACCCAGGTTTCCTTACGGAGTAACAGTGTGGAGTTGGGGTGAAGAGTTGTAGGTGACCAGTGCCAACACAGAAAACACACACTGAAACAGAGGGGTAGATGATACTCTGTTACTCTGACTCTGACATCCTTATTTCTCAATTTTTTCTCCTAAGGTCAGCATGTTAATGTAGTAATCATTTCTCAATGAGTATGTCAATAACTTACTCTAGGATCGAAAGTTTCACCCCCCCATCTATAATTTTCCAAGCCATTAAGAGTTATTGGGCTACATTTAATTTCTTTGGATATGCTCAGTTGTTTAATCTGATTTAGCAGATTGGGGCATTAGACATTTATTCTTCATTATTGTCTGGTTAGAGCAGTCTGGAAGTTGCTCTCGACTGGGGGGAAACAGCAACTGCAATCTGCTGCTCTAGTAATAGTAATTTTCCCAGGCAGACACAGAAAGTGCAGATGGAAAACAGAGTTCTGAGGGGAAAAAGAGATGAAGGGTGCCACAAGCGAGACAATAATGTCTCTCCACATGCTTACAATATTAAATTTCAGGAACAAAATGTTATCGTTTTGAGATGTTGCTTTAACTGACAAATCTTTAAATGCAAGGAAATGGGCTGGAAACCATGCAGTGTAGGTTTTTAGCCACATTAGCAGGCAGTTTGATTTCAGCACAGTAGCATTTTACAGAATAAGGTTAAAGCTGCCACAGGTGACAAGAAGAGGCTGTAAATAGCTGATAGGTGTGCTTGATAGAACAATAGCATACCTGGAGGAAGGACATTAATACACTGCTAGTAACTTTCTTTTCCAAGTGTCTACAGTTCTCCCCCCAGCTCCTGATGTTCTCATCTAATTTCCAAGTCATGCTTCTGAGGCCCTAGCATCCTTTTGCAAATGTCAATGTCAGGTTTTCTGTCTGCAGAGGAGAAAGGCACTAAATTTGAGGGCAATGCAATGTGTTTGGATAGTACCACTGAGGCATGGACATTGCCTGTCACAGAAAATAAAATAATAATGTTAATTTATGTTACCTGTAGCACCAAATATCCAAGTATACACGTAGCTTATAATGCCTAGGAGATGTTTTACATCTTTTCAGAAAAAATTTGTACAAATCCCAAGGCAAAAGGAATATGAAGGTAAGACCTCTCAAATCAGCATTTTTTAAATAGCATTCACCAAGCTCACCATTAATATTTGGGTTTGGCATATGCAGCCTCTTGTGTCTAAAGAAACAATTCCAAGGTTCTTATCACCAAGTGAAATGATTGCGCAAATAGAAGTTTCTCTCTTGTGTGTAGCAGTGATGAAGACACAGAGCATGTAGGTAGTTACAGCAGTAAGGCAATAACAAAGTGCATCTTCACCTCTATTTAATCACAACATTAAGGAGCCACATCTGCTCAGAGGATAATTTTCCCTATATTAGTCAAAAGAAATAAACAGTGACAAGCATTTAATGTCTTTACAAGGCATAGACAATCTCTGAGCCAGCCTCTGTCTCAGTTTCTGCAAGCTTACACAAGAGTGTCCCAGCTAGATAATAAAAGTAAACATTTTAGGGGTAAATTCCTGCAGGTAAATTAATTTCCCAGTAAATCAAAGAAAGTATACCCATATGTTATTCACTTTATCACTGATCAGCACAAAGACATTTCCTGCAATGCCTCCTTCCATTTTGCCCTCTGAAATTCCAAATGATGATTTTACCTACACTGCAATGTGGGGTTCTTGCCTTGTCATCCTCCACCTCCATTTGACTTACCACTAAGTATTTAAATGTAAGGGGAAAAGAATGTAAAATGATCTCGAATTGAGCTGGACTTTCATTGCAGTTGCATTCCAACCCCATACCTTTGTTTCAGTGTTACCAAACAAACTGAAACAAAGCAAAACAAACACATTTATGTTTCAGTACCTTGCATTTGAATAAAACAAGATTAAGGTAGGCGTTCCAGTGTTGCAGGTTGGAATTCCAGTGCACAGGCTTACCTCCTGTTCTGCTGGGCTGCAGCACCTGGAAGATGTGCTGTGTAGGACACCCATAAACTCCACAGAATTATTATATGAAGTTATTAAAATGATTCATGCACGTGACAGAAAAATTCAGAAAAATTTTCAAAAAGGATCCCAACCCCAAACTTAAAATACTTTTTAAGCTTTGTGTTGTGGTGTAATGGTATGAAAAGGTGAGATTTATTTTTGATTAGTTGGTTTGAAAGTTCAAAAGAAACCTGTTGCCTTTACAAAGCGACGCTAAACCAAACAGACAAACGAAAAAGAAATAGAATCCAGCTGGAGCTAGTCATCTAACTTTGCAGGTTGATTGTCTTTTACATAAATATATGTAATTTTACACAAAAATACAGAGAGCAGCATGCACCATGAGGTGTTCACACCGCTCAGTGGTGCCTGGAAAAGCCCAGCCTGTGCTCTCAGTGGCTGGAGGGACACATGGGCTAAGGAGCTGAGGTTGGGATCTCTGCCAGGCCATGTTCCTAGAAAATGTTGGTGCATCACTCCAAGTCACAGAATCCAAAAGCCCACACGTAGGAGTTCGTAGACATGTGGCTGCTTGGCCACTTTTTACATCCAGGGCTGAGAGGAATAATCCTGACAGGAGCAGTATTGCCAGGGTCCCGCTTTGAGAGATCACAAAATTTCCATCTGAAGTTCACGTGCGATTGTCATAGGGGGGAGAAAGTCTTGTGCCATGAATATTTCATTATCAAAGGGAGAAGGCATTTTCCCCTCAAGCGGATTTTGTTAGTTAGCACTTTTCATCTCTAGCCTTCGCAGCAAAATCCCAGGTTGAATTACATGCTCCCTGAAATATGTTGAAGGAATTCCCCTCTGCTCACCACAGAGTCTTTTTCTGTGGTAGAGCATGGAAGGAAGGATAGAGAAAGAAAAATCAAAGACAATTAGAAGAGGAAAAATTAATAAAATATCACTAAGAAAATTCCTGCTGTGGTGCATGGGGGAAATCAAGGAGAAAATCAGTACCTCAAAGACCTCTTTTTTCAGCCTAGATTCCTCCTTATGAAGGCAATCTATAGCCAGTAACCCATGGATTAGAAGTAAATGATTTTGAATATAACATGTAAATATAAAAATGCTACTTATTTCACCATTCATACCTGAGGAATTCAAAAGACTTTCTTAGATCTTTTCCTCTCTCTTCTACTTTCACAAATGCCATATGTAATATTAAAAATACCAACTTTTTACAGACTGTATTGTGCAGAATTTTAAAGGGACTTTTTTAAATGGTCCAAGCTTAAATTTTCCATATAGTTTACTCTTTGAGGCAGTCCTGGATGCAGTAGATTTGCTCTAACCACTAAAGGGTACAACAGTTTTTTCATTTAGACATCAAAACTGGGAGTAACTCATACCAACCTTTTTTTCCCACTAGACAGAGGCTTTTTCAATAATCATAAGCCAATACTTTTTTCTAAGTTTCATTTTGCTTCTTATATGTACGCTTAAGAAAATGTTTGTATAAGTTTGAAATGTAAAGTTACTGTATGAGATGTGGAGGGAACAATCCTAATGAAATTATAGGGTTTTTTATCTAGACGGTTTGTGCTCTGAGATGAAACTTACAGTAGCTAAGTAATGTAATCATCTATTGTTTTGTAATTATCTGTTTATTTTTTATTCTATAGTTCAGTGCTCATCATTTAGGTTGATTTTTTTTTTTTTATTTATGAACCCATTCAAGTCTTAACATTAAATACTAACAATAGGGTCAAACTGAGCAGAGAAGTTGCACTTGAACTAAAAATAAAAAATGAGGGTGCTATTACCACAAAAGAAATTTCAAGGAAAAAAACCACCCAGGAGGTGTAGCCTCCTCTGGAAATGTCCCCCACAGATTTCTGTATGCAACATGCTTGGGAGAAATGGGAACTAAGAGTGCTTCCTTCTCTAATTTGCAAGTCATCATAAGGCTATGGGGAGCTGCCAGTTTTTGGAACATCCCTGGTATAATTACATTAACCTCATCTGGTGAAATTTGAATGTAAATTACTTCTTCACTTAATAAGAGGATTTAATTGAAGGTTGTTCTCAGTCATTGTGACAGATTTCTTAGGGAAGGTTTGATATTATATACATTTTAAATGGTTCTTGGGTTTAAAAAAAAAAAGTCTGTTGAAAAGGAATTTTACATCTCACTGGTTTTTAAGAATGGACTTCAAAGAAAGCAGGAAATATAAGTATTCTTGCCCTCACTGCAGCTATAAATGGCTGGGATCTTTAGTCATGGTAAATGAGAACAGGCACGGGGATTTATGAATTAAAGTATCAGCCAACCAATTAGCTGTAGAAATAACATCCTTTCCCCCAGGATGGAGTCATCTCTTCCCAGTTATAGCAGCTCAAATGTCAAATATGTAGTAAATGTTGTGAATGAGAAAAGCTCAACACCCCTTTGCCTTATTTTAAACAAAAACTGTTAGGTTTTTCTCTTTGGTTTTGTGGGTTTTTTTAAAGTAATTGTGTTTTTTGATCACCCAGCCCAATTTTCTCTCTCCTCTGACATTGTTGGAGGTGGCAACAGGGGAAGGGGCCAAAGCACTTTTCAAAAAGGGTAAAGAACACTATAATGATTGGCTACTAATTTTCTTCTCCTTTCACTGAATCTTTAGATGCCTTTTTATATCACTTTATTACTGAATACATTTCGTGATATTTATTTCCCCTTAATAAGCCTCGAGGTGATGAAAGACAAGAGAGGAAACTACAACAGAACTTTCTCTAGCTCAACACTTTTAGCCTTACAGAAAATATAAACTCTTTTATATTAATTGATTTTTATTTAATTTTATTTTATTTATTTCTGAGCTGAACAAAACTTAATAACTTCTTTCACGGATTATTTTTGTCAAATGAACTTTCTTTTTGCTAGAAGATACTTAAATATACTTTATAGAGAATTTTCCGCCCTTGTTTTGTGAAATATTGCAAAGAAAGGGAATACATGTAAGAAGCAATTTCTTATTAAACTGACTACTTGGAAGTTGGTACCAAAAACCTCTTGGCATCTCGAGGAGGGGTTATGTGTTCAATTTTTTATTCCATATCTCCACCCCATTCCTCCCCAGTCTGTATCAGTTAGTCTAATAAAACATATGAACATACCCTATGATCCTTATGTCTCTTATACCTTTGGATTATCAAGGCCAAATCATTACTACTCTTCTATAAAAATACCATATTTTAAAATGCTTTAACAATCCCAAAATGCTTCTTTATTGTCAAAAGACACATGCTGAGTGAAAAAGAAAATTCTCTCGTGAAAAGATTGGTGATGTTATCACTAAAATCTTACAGAAGAAAAAAAAAAAGTTTGTTTAAATACAAAATTTCCAAAGCAAAAAGAGCTTGCTGAAAAACCAACACAAAGATAATAAGCTGTAACTGGAATCTGACACTAGACGATTTTCAGCTAGAAATAAGATGCAAATGTTTTAACAGTAAGAGTAATTAACCATTGGAAGAAGTGACATTAAAACGAAGACAGGATGTTTCCTAAGAGGCATCATTTACTTTAGCCATATTTATGGAACTGGAAGCAGGAATTAATTCAGGGAAGTGCATCCATTAGGTACCATGGATGAGTCAGCAACATCTCAGAAACGGCAGCATCAATCTTCCCATGAAACTATCATGTAGCACTTTGTCTATTACAAGCAGATCGTTGACCACAGGCATTAATATCTGCCTTGCTCTGCACTGTAAAATGTCTCAAAACGGAGCTGATAACAACCTGAGAAATTCAGATGGACTCTGAATCAGACCATCTTCACCATAATTTCTCCTAGCTAGGAACACCCGTGAAAAACAGGTTCCTGTTGGGCTTGTTAGCATCAGGTGGTGGCTGTATTAACAAATCTCTCTTATTTAAGGGTAGCTGGCTGCCCCAGAATAAGGCATTAGTAAAACAATAGCAAAAAATCCCCAAACCAAACAAACTAGGAAAACAAATTGAAAAAGCAGAAATGGAGAAAAATCAATCCTCCTCACACCCTGTCACAAGTGTAGCCCAAAAGTTTGTGCCAGGATTATTTAATATAGTATTTTTGGGAACCATTAATATTGGATTTATTTTCCCTTCGTGTACCAGAGCTGAGGCAGGTCTGTGTCTTGAGTGCAGCAACAAGGAGTTTTCTAGGTGGTCAGCTGTGGGATAAGCTGTTATTTCCCTTCTGAGCTCTCCCTGCAAATTCAGCCTGTAAGATGTTTGAGGCCAACCTAAATACTGCAACTCTTTATTGCTGCACAGTGACAGCTACCAGGTCTTTAAAAACAAAAGGTATGGTATGGCAGATGCAACTGTGAGAGCTAAAGACGTTTGCAAATATACACACACCTCTGTTATTCATCCTCACTGCCACTCCTGGAGGTTTCCTATGAGTATTGCATTGTCTCCTTCACTGCAAAGAAATCACAAACATCTTCCAAGTACAGTCATACAGCAAATGATAGAATAATTTAGTATGCTAATCTCAGTGTAACCAGATCCCTTTAAAATAATACTTCAGAGTAAGACCTTCCTATCTCAGTCAGTGAAGCCTGGCTCCATGGATGAGCTTAAATAAGTTATTTTTTTGTACGTCGAGATGAAGAAGTTTTGTTAAAATGGAATTTTTTTAAACTACTAGCCAACAAAATCTTGCAAAGCTTATGAGTAATGGCTTTAATTTTTTTCCGCAATGTAAATCTCTACATATCTGTGCAGAAACACGGGATGAATCAACTGCCAGGCAAAACAAATAATACAAAACAGACTGTGCCCCTTTCCCAGACATTCCAGATCTTTTGTCCCAGACCAGGGGCTTCCATGTAAAATGAGAATTTAATGTGCTGACAAAAACATGATGCAAGCTGATATTCTCAACCCTGGAACCAAGAGGTCAGCTGAGTCAGGAGCTGCTCTTTCATTTACCATCAGTGGAAATCATCCTGCAGGACGTGCCACTGCTTCTACTGGCCACTGCCATGGGAGTCTGAAAAGCAAGGTGCTGTTTTCTGCAAATGAGAAACTGAAACCATCCATCTAATTACCATTGTTTTTATTTTTTGACAATGTAAAAGGCATTTAGATAGAAAAAGTCTGAAGCAGCACCTTCAGATTTGTTCTGTTCACTGCAGAGGGATTATTTTATATTCAGGTACATCATCAATGTTGTTAATTTGGAAATAAAATTACTTTAAGGCTTTAGCAGCAATATTGATGTTTCTTTTTTTTGTAATCAGACAACATAATTCTAACTACAGCAATATGTGCAACTAAACAAGATTATGTTTGTAATTTCTGAAGTTATTGATATGTCTGAGCTCCCTTTAGTATGATACTTACAACTTTCATTCACATTATTTCATTAGCTGTAATGGAGGAAAACCAGAAACAGGAACAAAGAATAGATTTTTATTTATTTTTTTTTTTAAACAAGACCTTATCATGATAGTCACTTTATTTTAACATCATCTTCTGACATGAGATCATTGTGCTGAACATTACAGAGAAGTGCCTTGTGAAGGAGCAATTACCCTGACTAAATGGATTTCTGAGCAGATTCAAAGAGAAAGATATCAACAAGCAACAAAATGCACATTAGTGAAATAAAGCTAAATCAAATAAGGATTTGAAGACGCTAAATGATCCTCAAATAATGCAGTCTTCTAACTGCTTAATTAAAAAATGGTTTTCATGTTCAAGAGACTGTTACGTTGTAGTACAGCCATGGGATGTTCAAATTTGGCTGATGGAGTTCCTCTACGCCTGGCTTCTCCACTTGTAACATAAATAATCAAAGGAGAGGCCAGTGTAACAGCAAAAGACTTTGAGTTTTGGTCCATGTGCCATCACCCTGAGGATAAATCTAGAGAGAAGTGGGGACCTTGTCTCACAGCACCTCTTGGAGGGATGTGGTTGCTCACAGATGTGGCTTGGTGCTGACTCAGTGGCAGCAAGGGTGGTTGGTTGTGATGCTGTGTGGAGCAGCAGGGAACAAATCCCATTGCACTTCAGCAAGCAAGGTCTGTGATGGGATGTAATGATGCCTTGGGAAGGCCGACCTGGAACAGAGACTGGACAGAGCTGGAGAATAAAGTAGGTATTTATTGAAAGGGCTTTAAGGTACACCTTGGGCAGGACAAGAGCCTGGCCAGGGCTACACCCAAGGTGGACCCAAAATAGTCATAAAATGGATGACTGGTCATGAGGTCTCACACTTTTATAAGTTTTGGTCTATTTGCATGTTGGGGTTTAATTGTCCAATTACAGCTTCAGGTTATGAAGTCTCATCCTTCTTGTTTTCTCTTCAGTCCACCCTTGTTTGTGCTTTTGGGCCTGAAAACTTGTACCCATTGTCCTTGGTGTGCAGCAGGAAAAGGATTTGTTTTGTCTCCCTACTCTGTGAAGAAAGCTGACTGACACTGAATGTGAGGCTCAGAACTGCACCCCTGGGCAGCACAGAATCTGAAAAACATGAAAGCTGAAACTTAAGGCATCAGTAAGACCTACTGAGTTTCATACTACCATATAGTGATTTGGGTTGGCAGGGACCTTAAAGACCATCTCCTTCCAGCCCCCCTGCCATGGGCAAGGACACCTTTCAGACCAGGTTGCGCAGAGCCCCATCCAGCCTGGCCTTGAACACTTCAGGGACGGGGCACCCACAGCTTCTCTGGACAGCTTGTCCCAGGGTGTCATGTCCCTCACAGTAAAGAATTTCTTCCTAATATCTATTCTAAAGCTACTCTCTGTCAGTTCAAAAACATTCCCTCTTGCCCTTGAAACTTTTCCTTTCCTGATTTTTTGTAGGCCCCCTTTGGGTACTGAAAGACCACAATAAGGTTGCCTCTGAGCCTCCTCTTCTCCAGCAGATGCTTAGTTCTTTCTCCTGATGAAATGACACGCTCAACATTATCAACTTTAATGTAATGTGCAAGTTGCAAAGCTTTGAAACTTGATTGCATGTATTTTAATATTTAGCAAGTACTTGTAAGAGTGTCATACTGCTGAAGTTTCCTTCAGGTGTTCTTGGGCCAGTGTTATCACTGCACAAGCCATTTCACTTGTTTCCCTAGAAATTTGTCTTTTTACTGATGGGTAGAACTTTACTTTTGACACTACCACATGTTTCAGTATATATATTAACATAATATTTATTACTTAGAAAAGGTAAAGGAAAAGAATTCCTTGGTAGGAGCTTCTATATCCAGTTTGTGAGTTTTCATCAGACTAGCACAAGGTGGAAAATCCAATTGTACTGATCATAGATTCAACACCAAATCCTGCTTTCCTCCATGCTTGGAGAAGCCCTGCTGTCCAAAATGAGACAAACTTGGGCTCTGCACATACCAGCTTAGGTTGATGAGGGAATTATGCTTTTGCAGGTTAGTGGCTGAAAGGTTGAGAGGATAAAATACTGATATTAAAGCTAATTTAATAAGGAGTCTTGTACCTCCCCGTTTCTCTTAGGCCTGCCATTCCCCAAAACAGAAAGAGAGAGATGTCAACTTCATTTTGGTGAAAAGAAGGGCTGAGTGGCCAGCCTGAGAAAGATTTGCATAGAAATTGGGTCTAATAGCATATAGCATTGCAACACTTTAGGGAGCAGAGGACATAGACTTTGGGACAACTCAGTTTAATAATTTCTTTTGTTCTGAGCTTTTGGGCCATCTAGCAGGTAGTCTAGACTACAAACACAAGTATAGTCCCACCAGGCTTGTGCCTAGAGCTGCTAAGCCTCCTGAAACAAAATGTCCAGGTGACAAATAAGGAATTGGGAATTTAATCTCCAAGACCAAGTAATGAATAACACTCTGATTTATCCAGCCTTGTTCTGACTCACCAGCTACTGTAAGAGAGGAAGGCTACTGGCTCCACAGCCAGCTCTCTCATGAGATTTTTTGTTGGAGATTTTCTTGAAAGACTGCTGGATTTCACTGAGGTTGCAAAAAGCTGGCAGACCACGTAACATCTGCGTGACCTTGGCCCAGATTTAGCAGAGAAGAAAATGTCAAGAGCCCCTCCAGTAGCCACGGACCTCACTGCAAGTTTAAAACCTGTTTTGTTATTAGAATTGATGGAATGAAAGTCATGCTGTACCCTGAAAGGCAAGAAATTCTCAAAACTGAAGTAACACTAGAGATTTATGCAGCTGACTGAAAGCAGGGCTAGGATTTTGCACATGCTGTTAATTTACACAAAACAGCTGTTCTATAGTCATAATCAGGAAGTGTTAGGATGCATTTATAAAATTAGACTTTGGAATACATTGCAAAACCTCAGAAGCGAGCACTCAAAACACCAATTATTCAATCACTGTGAAACTGTGTTCGTTTCCAAGAGAGAACATTTCATTTGACATGCCAGCTCAAGGCTTCTGACTATGTTGATCCTTGAGAAATTACATACATTAGAAGTTTGAGTAACATACAGCAGATTGGCTAGAAATTGGAAAGCATTGTTTGAAAATGAATTTCAGACTACAAAAGGCTGAGCAGCGTTGGCAGGCATCCTTGACTTTGACAACTGATGCACAGAGGGCAGGAACAATACACATTTTTTTTTTCCAGGGGGAAATTCTCTGAGGGAGTTCTCTAAGAAAGCATTACAGAAAGTACAATAGTGACAAAGTAGTGACTACATCTCGTTATCAGTGCGAAAGCCAGAAGAGAATTAATTAGAGCCTGTTCTCATTGTTTGTGTCACAGTGGCTTACAGACTCTCTTGTTGATGCACATCCACAGTGTATATGGCACTGCACAGACACAGGGTTGTGAGTGGCTGAGGGAAGGAAGGAAGGAGAGAGTTTGCTCATGACCTCCTCAGCAGCACTCAGCGTCTTGCAAGATTTGACTCAAGATTTTGACCTGGAGTGCCACGCTTAAAGCAGTGTGATGCTCTTTGCATATCTGAGCACCAACACCAAGATTTGACTCTAAAATATTTTCATTTGTCTGTTCAAAATTAATTTTGAATATTCAAAGCACATTTTCGCAGCTGTCGTGTGAGTTTAAGGGGGTTTGATGGGAGAGGAGAAAGACAGGGTGATGGAGGAATGGGATAGATTTTTGTTTACTACATCCCAAAATTATTGCAAACATCATCCTCTGCAGACCTTATTACTTCACTTATCCCTCCTGTATTAGCAACCAATCCCCTGAGACAGGATGACTTCTGTAACATATTTTAAAAGGTATGTTTGAAATCTACAGAACTATTTAAATGTCTCAAATTCCATGAAAGACCACTGACCTTCTGAAAGATATTTTCCTGCCTTATTGATCTTCTCAGGTTTTGGTGGAGTCATAGAATGAACATGAGCTTAAACTCTATTTTAGATTTAGCAAATTGTCGAGTCTACAAAGGCAGTGTTCTAAATTTTTATCTACTTAAACTCCATACTGTAAACTCCTTTCTTCCATCCAGTTTCAGGAGACCTTCCCATATTCACACCTGCATTGGTTGACATCACTCCATTCAATTTCTTTTTGTGAATTTCTTTTACCTCCTAATCAAATGGCACTCACGTGGATGGGCAGTAAACCATGTTCCCACCTCATTCCACTACAAAATATAGCCAATCACTCTATAAGAATTCTTAAACAGATTAATTCAATACAATCCTTATTAGCCATATGAAAATGTTGCAGTATATTCAAGGAGAAATCTTTGCTGAAGACCAGAGGATAAAAGAAATTAATATTTTAACATTAATAATAAGGCATTGATGGGTGTTTGCTATTTTCAAATATTTTACATATGCATGTACTTTAGAAAACTGGCAATCTACGCTCTTCAGCGACTTTTGGTATCCAAGAAAAAATACTTACCATGATAATTCATTACCCTAAGCTTAAGCCATACACAGAGTAAATTCAATAATAATGCCAAGGGGTGACAATAAAAATAAAAAGGAAAAGTTGTTGACTTGTACATCTTACTCCCACTTAAGTATTGTTGCACTTGCTAAACCTAAGATGACAACTCTCAAAAGTTTAGTTTTATTCTGTCAGTCCTTATCCTATTAAGATTTTGTCCTTTCAACTAATTTGGGACCCAGTTCTGCCTTTCACTAGACCTTTTCTCTGGAGATGAGCAGCACCAGCTGAGGAGGAGATGGGTGGAACATCCCAGCTGCCAGAGTAATCATTGCATGGGGTGAGATGTGTGTAAGAGATTCAACCTCTGAATTCCACACTTTCATTCCCATGTATTAGTTTACAGGCTCCTGAAACAGATGTCCACCCCCCAGCCCTTTTGCTGAAGCTTTCTCTTAAATAATGAAGACCTGTGAAACAAAAGGTGCAGGACCAGTGTGGAGCAAACCCCATAACTCCAGCCCCATCAGAGGAAGAAGTTCCTGGCTTTCTTTCCCAAACCCAAGTGTTGTCTATCATGAGGGACCCTCAAGCAGAGCCCCCCTGTGCCCAGGCACACAGGACAAGGCTGAACTCTACACGTTCTTTTCTTAAAGCTCACATTTTCAAGGACACCAAAACGGATCTGATACTGGCGTTTTTCATAATGGAAACCATCAGCAGTGGTATTTCTTTTTAAGTATTCAATCGCTACCATTTCTTTTGGAAGCAGTGACTAACAGGCAACAGACATCAGTGTGAATTAACTTGAAATTAAAGCAGCTCTCAAGTGGGGCTCCAGAGGTGTTCATTACAAATATAGCAGCATTAAGGCATTAGGGCAAGTCATCCATTGTTTTACAACAATGTGACATCCCATTCACTCTGCTTGTTGCATCACCTCGTGTTGCTTCAACACGGAACTTCACGGAACCTTAGAAAAGAGGAAAAAAAAAAAGAAGAGTTATCTTTAATACTACTTTCTCTGGTTTTCAGAATTTATCTTAGAGATATTTTTCACATAACAAGATATTTATTCACCGCATCAAGATCACCTTTACAATCAGACAGCAAGCTGGGGACAAGATCCTTTTCTCTGAGTAGACATCATTCCAGCAGCTTGGACAGTAGGAATTACATCTCCAAAGTTCTCTGCATGTTCTCACATTGCACTCTGGTATGTTTTACAGTGACACTGGGATGGATTTTATTACCTTTTTGGGTGAAGTATCATTTGCTTAAGTCTTTCTGGAATTTAAACAGAACTACTTAAGAGAAATTTACATTCATATGGTATATCTTATCAAATAATAAGATTTTATGAAACTATGATATCATATGACAAATAGCTATATTGTCAGAAGCACAGCATGTGCAGTTGGGGTCAAATTCTCAAAAGGGCTCAATTGTCCCTTTGGGTACACAGATTGTTCTTTCTTTTTTTATTTCCCTCCTTTTTCAGACAGGCTTTAAAACCCTGGCCCTTGGTACTGTGGTTTTGGTATATTTTTGGCATATTGAATACTTAAGATCATAATATCCAGTAACAAATACATTTGGACCTGACAGTTGTGAAAAATATGAACTTGGGGCAGCAGCAGAGTTGAGTTTAGCTATTCATTTTTAAGTAGGAAATAATACAAATTCTAAGACTGAAGTTGAAATTGTGAAAATGGGGCAGGACATGAGATAGGACAGAATGAGTTAAGTTATGAAACATCCATTTTTTTCCCTAGATAAAATGACATTTCAAAGTCAGCTATGTGTCTAAATCACATCACTTGTTTCATATGAATTGAGCAAAGAATCTAAGTGAAAGTAGTCATGAAAACTGCTCTGTAATTACCCTAGATACAGCCTATTTGCATTAAAGGGTCAAAAATCTTTTGCATATCTGATAAGTTAGCTTCATTGTTAAATCCAGCTTTGAGGTGGTTCCTTTTTTCCCTTTGTATTTTATATTACTATAAATTACACATCAGTGGAACTCTTTCAACTACTTTTGGTATTGGCAATTGGCCATTTGAAGTCAGAGGAGGTGGAAAGAGATTGGCATCCCTTCACAGGCAGGTCCAGTCTTCTAGAAATACAAACACTTGGAATTCAGAATAAAATATGAAATGACAGTGTCTTCCATAGGATAAGTTTCAAGGAACTTTTTAACATAATTCAGAAATATTTCATATGCATGTCCAAACTAAAAGATTGAAGATACATGTTTGTCCAGTATATAAAGAGGTGATATTAAAGTTAATACTTTTTAAAATCATGCTTGTCATAATGGAATTAATAAAAGGGATTACTTTAAAGTCTGTATCAGTTTTTTAAACTTTTTTTTTAACATTTATTCTAGGACATAATTATGAAAAATAAGTATGAGTTTTTTCTCAACAAAAAAGGAAGCACTGTGAGTCAGAAGATCTGGCTCTGGCCCCAGATACATCCTGTGATTAATTGCTCTGAATGCATTCTCTGTGTATCAGGGTTCTTTTTCTCTAAAATGGGAATAGTTACCTAACTCTGAATAGTTCAGGTTTTGGACAGCAGCTCAAATTGTTAGTGAGTAGAAGCTGAGAGAATACCTTTGCACATTCCCCGAGCATTGTTTGTGATTTCATAAATCTAAAATAACGCATTTTTTAAAATAGTGTGAAATGATTGTTGTTAAAATAGTTGTCTCCTTCAGATTTACTCCTTAGGCACTTTAGTATACACTTGGAGAGGAAAAGTTTTCAGTTCCCTGCAAACAGAAACGATAATTTCCTGAGCACGCCTTGCAAACACGCATGTTTTACATTCAGGTCATGGTTCAGAGCACACTTTTCTGAAAGGTTTTCTTTAGCAGCTTTTCATCTGCTCCAGCCATCACCACCCAGCTTGGACCTCCTCCTCTCACACGTACCCCACGGAGGAGTGCAGCACGCAGGGGGCTGCACACAAAACTCCAGCCAGGAGAGGGATTGTCTGAAGAGAGATGCTTTGCTGGGTTCCACTTCACACAGCTTCCTGATCCAATGGGAATTCCACCTCTTGTGCCCACGTGTTTTGGAAGGTAGCGTGGACCAGGAATGAGCACTATTGTGTGCTGGAATTGACAATACCACCACAAAACACGTTCCCCCAGCAAATGCCATTTGTGAAATGTTCAGCCACTGGCACTCATGAAGCAAGGCCGATATAAATGCTAAAGTAAAACCTTAACTAGGGGCTGTGCAGCCTGGAGCAAGTGGCATGCAAAGAGAGATATTGAAAGGGGCTTGTGAAAAAGAGGGAGAATGATTTTTCACAGGCAGACGGTGACAGGGCAAGGGGGAACAGTTTTAAACTCAAACAGGAGAGGTTTAGATTAGATGAAGGAAGAAGTTCTTTACTCAGAGGGCGATGAGGCACTGGCAAAGGTTGCCCAGAGAAGGCATGGAGGCCTCATCCCTGGAAGTCTTCAAGGCCAGGCTTTACCTGGGTCTGGGAGCAACCTGGTCTAGCAGAAGCTGTCCCTGCCCGTGGCAGGGGTGTTGGAGCTAGATGAGCTTTAAGGTCCTTTCCAACCAATTCTATGATTCTGTGAAGGAGAAGGGCCCTGTGGAAGAGCAAAAGGGCAATCACAACTTCCTGCATCTGCAGGGTGTCCTGTCAGCTTTATGGGGGTTGTGCCTGCTGTGGGCGCTTTTCACACGTTGATATTGCAGCCATGGGATTTGGATCATGGGCACAGAAACTTATACATTTCATCACATCTTAAATGCTGTGGCATAAACTGGTGGCTTCTGGAGTAATGTATTTCTTCTCATGTCCAGTGTTGGTTGACTGGCAGCAAAGAATATAAGATCCGGTATCAGTAATTATTTGAATACAAGACTTTTTTTTTTTTTTTTTGTGGATGTTGAATTAAGTTTCAAGTGGGAATTAGAGCTTTTTGTAACTAAGAGAGAATTGGATTTAAAGTACAGGATGTGTATAAAGGTCATAAGAGAAAAATGAGGCAACTGTAGATTATGTATTATTTATGGATATAGGGAGGAATAAATATTCATAATTCAAGGAAAACAGATAACATGGGGCTAAGTTATTGAGTGTTGTCTACCAAGAAAAAGAAGAAGTCCTTTTAAATGAAGAGAGATTATTCCTTCCTGTATGTGTAAAGACAGTTAGAAAAGTGTGATTTGTTTGACTGTGACTCATCCTTTCAACATTTGACGGATATGAATCAGATGACCTTCCCCTGGGAGCATATGCTGAAAACAAACTGAAGTTTCTGATTGTTTAGAACTCTTCAGAGATAGTTCTTGCAGTCAACAGGATCATCTTCATTTAGTGCTCATTTTTGTGGCTTTTTCCTTTTCCTATCAGCCAGAGTCAAAGGGTATTATTCCCTGATAATGGCTTGTTTCTCCAGTACAGAGTGAACAAGGTACTTAAACAGATTATGTACTGGGCCAGAGGATGGGAGACATGGAAGGGGAAGGACTCCAGCTGGGCGTGTTGATGGTTGATTTGACACCACTGTGCCACAAGAGGAACATCTGGGGGCACCAAGTCTGAGTGGGAACACTTGAGCAAACCAGTAAATTGCCCTGTGAAAAGTTCTGATCTTCAATTCATGGACAAGTCACGCACTGAGAAGGTCTCCCTGGAAACCTATTTTAATTTTTATGAAATGTTCTCCATCCACCTAATGGACAATGACAAAGTTGGTTTGTAGCCACTCCAGTTCCTCTGAGGCATTTCATTGACCTTGGGAAGAGGTCAAAGAGTCAAAGCAAGGAGGCTGCCAGTAATGAAAAAAATATTCCTTTTATTCCTGCAGTTACTGTTTTGTCTGTTACACTTTCTGTTACCTACCGTGCTTGATAAATCTGATTAAAAATCAACCACAGAAAATTTGATACTCAGGTTGGGATCTCCCACAGCAGTGAAGAATGCAGCTGTGGGACTGAAGAAGTCCATGAGAAGAACAATTTGCATTCAATAGGTAGAACAACACTCCCAAGTGCTTCCATACGGTTACTCACATCCATGTGGCTCTGGAACTAGACCTTGCACTGGTGGAATTAAATCCCAGCTGTCCTGTGAACTGCAAAAGGCTTTCCAGCTCCATCAGTGACCTTTTATATTCTCTTGGTCATAAAAGACAAAGTGCTCTTCTGCCTTAGTTCTCTTAATTTAAAAATGAAGACGTCCAGAAACTGAAGCACAGCCTAAACAGATTTTATTATTATGAATGAATCCAAAACTGTAAAGTACTGACATTTTTTTCTCAGAAGGTTGTGAGAGAATTTGAAAGCAGTAATCCTGAACCAAACCCAAGAGAAATATGGGAGGCTAATGGGATGGGAGTTCACAATGAAATGTGGCCAGGGAAATGAAGAAATCCTGTTTGTACTCACCTCTGCCAAGGCATACCATGCAGGACATTGGGGTGTGCTGCAGCTCCCATGGATTTGCTCAGCCTGTGCTTGCTGATGTAGATGCTGCACAATCTAATCTTGGCTGCAGTTTGGCAGAATTACAGGTGCCAAACAACAATCTCTCTTGTCTGAGTGTCTGAAAGGAGAAATACAGTGGAGGGAGAAGAAATAAGATGTATACAGCCCTATTTGGAACAGGATGCAAAGAAGAGAGGACTCTTTTTCCTAATTTCACAGGGAAAATTTACCTAACAGTGAGATGTTCTGGACTCAGGACTGGTATCATCACCTCTGAAAGGTACAGAAGTGTCTCTCTTACTTGACATGTTTTAAATTGAATGGAACAAAATATCAAAAAGGATGCTCAGGGAAGCAGATTTCTTCAAGCAGGAAGAGATACAAAAGTAAGAGTTCTTTACTAAATTAGATGAAAAAACAGGAGAGATACATGAGATTTAACAACAAAAGGCAAAAATGCTGGTCAATGAATTATTCTAACAAAATTACCAGGGGTTTTCTGCAGCTTTTCAGAAGTGAGAAAACACATCATTAGTTATTCATCTTTGACAATTCATGCTAGTACAAATCCCAGAGAATCACGTTGTTAGCCCTATCTCCCTACCTTTTTGACAGGTAACAGCAATGCCTCAGCAGGTTGCTACAAGGTGATGAGATCTTGCAGGCAGCCCAGGAACAGAGTACCATAAAAGATGGGGAAACACGTAAATAATTTACAGCCAAAATAATGCAGAAGAGATTTCTTAAATTGAGATTCAGGAAATTCAAAAGCAACAATTTAAAATATGAAGATAAAATATTAAATGACTAGTTTCCTCTGCCTTTCAGATCCTTTTGTCCTTTCTACATTGCCTTTTGCTCCCTCCCACTTGTAACAGCAGCTTGCTACTAGGGTGAGGGAATCAAGTTTATTTCTGCTTTATGCATAAGAAACTGATTAACCTCTCATTTTAGTGGTTGTAAAAGTTGGCATCTCTACTGCCAAGCAGTGCTGGACAAGAACAGCTTTATTTCTTGTGCACCAAATGAGGCTCAGCTCAGGGGTAGTCTCTGTTGATGTTACATTGAAATGCTAAGTTAGTTTCCATCACTTCGGGACCTCAATCCCCATTGTTTACATGTGAGAACCATCTGAACAACTAAATCTAGCTCTCTTCCATAGGCTTTAGTTTAGTCATTTTGCTGCAAACTGGTGTAGTGAAAGGTATCCCTGCCCAAGGCAGGAGGTTGGAACTGGATGATCTCTGAGGTCTCTTTCAACCCAACCCTTTCTATGATTCTATGATTCTTACTTTATTTTGAATTATAGAGCACAAATAATTAAATATGAGCATGGCTGATGAAAACTGAAGCAAGTTTTCACCTACATTGTTCCTATCCAGTCCCCTTGGAAAGTGAGAAAATCCCTGCACCTCTGCTACCACTTCCTTTGCTAAATGAGCCAAGTAAAATAGTTTCTAAAGGGTCTTTCTCAAGGCAATGGGTAGGTTTGCTGTAGAGTAGAGAAGAAGGCTGTGTTCAGGAACATTTTGGCAGGTAGCACAGTTGAGAGAGGGCAGCAGGAGAACCCCTGAAACTCCTGGCAGGCTGGAGTGCAGTGTCAAACACCACGAGTGCCATGGCTCTGCTCAAATGGTTGTGTAAAAGACACACCAATGGACTGCAGTTTCAGCCCCTGTCATGAGAGGTCGGGGAGCACACGCTGAATCAGGTGGAGACACGGTACTGAAGATGGGAATGGTACTGGATTAAGATTATATTGGATTTGTTTAGAAGGAGGTTGGAGCAAGAGATGTGAAGCGTATAAAAAAAATGATGTTTAATAAAGTAAACCCATAACCTTTGAGGGCATGCAATCACAAGCAGCTTTCCAGAGGTCAAGAAGTTAGTTTACACAACTCAGGCCATGTCTACACTGCCAACAAAGGTGAACTCTTAACTGGAGTCAGTTGAGTAAATATCCTAGCAAAGGCAAGGCAGGCTAAAATTTCCCTGTGAATCATCGAGCAGAAGTGAAGTTTCTTGTGATGTGAGCTTTTGACTCAACCTGGTAAATCACACAAAAATTGCATCATGCTTCATTGTCCATATGTTGTCTACCTGATGTTAAAACCCATAACTTCTCAAAAAGTGAAGAGAGAGATCTGTGTGGAAGAGAAAGAGGCAGCTTTTGCAGGGATCTAGGTAAGTATTAATCAGTCTTATTTGTAAAATCTGGAGATCAAACCATAAATTCTTAACCAGATGTGAGTGCCCACACAAATATGTAAGTTTTCTATAAGCCTAGCTTGGGAAAAACCTAGGCTTTCCTTTTGGTTTTGCTGTCAGTTCAGTGTGGCATTAATAAGGAGATTAATGACATAATCAAGTATTTTACAGCTTGAGGGCTCATTAGAGATTAAGGCGCCCCTGATCTACTAAATGCTAGTAAAGCCATTTCTTCAGAAATGAGTAGAGCAGCAAAAATATATGGGGGAACATCCTACATTTGCTAAGTATGGAGACAGAGGGTTCCTGCTGTGAAGGGCATGAGGGGAAGCTGTGTGAGAAGTGGCTGGGGGCACTGGGTCTGTTCAGCCTGGAGAAGAGGAGGCTGAGGGGAGACCTCAGTGCAGTTACAAATCCCTCACCAGGGGAAGAGGAGGGGCAGGCACTGATCTCTGCTCCCTGGTGACAGTGACAGGACCCCAGGGAATGGCCTCAAGTTGTGCCAGGGGAGGTTTAGGTTGGATATCAGGAAAGGGCTCCTCACCCAGAGGGTCACTGGGCACTGGAACAGGCTCCCCAGGGCAGTGGTCACAGCACCAAGGCTGGCAGAGCTCAAGGAGTGTTTGGACAGTGCTCTCAGGCACATTATGGCATTCTTGGGACGTCCTGTGAAGGGCCAGGAGTTGGACTTGCTGACCTGATGGATCCCTTCTAACTCAGCGTATTCTGAGGTTCTGTGATACAATTTGAGGCTCTATAGCACAGTATGAAGATACCAAACATTCTTTTAGGAGTTTGTACCTACAAAAAAATAGTATAAAGTAATATTGGAATGCTTGGCTGGAAAGCACTGATACTCATGTGTTGACCTGTGTAAAACTAAAACTGGCGTTGCAACAATGCATTTTAGCAAATAAGAGGGCTGTATGAACAAATATGTACAATGAGAAACAATGCTAGTCCCAAATATTCAGAAATCTCTAAACAGATGACAAAAGAAGTCACAGAAGTCACTTAAAAATTCAAGAATTTCATCAAGGAATAAGTGCCAGTTCTAATTAATTTCTAATTTGCTGCACAATTCAGCAGTGTTTTTCAGCTTTTAGTGAAATCCCACCAGAACTTTTTTAAAGAAAATGATAACTGATATTCGTATGAAGTTTCTTGTTTCTGGCACCTCATTTGAAAGTTTAGACAGCAGTATTCTGAGTTTTGCCATAAAACTGACCCTTGTCAAACCAGCATGTTTAACACAAACCAATATGAGAGTACAGTGGAGTCCTGCTTTTTTAGCCTGAAGCTAGAAAAAAAAATAAACTAACTCAAAAAAAAAAAAAATATATATTAATAAAATTAAAACCAGAGGCTAATGCTCCCTCCTGACAAAGGAAAGGAAGACTCATTCTAACTCTGATGGCCAGTTTGTGTCGTATCTTTCATTTCTTTCTGTACAAGACCCCCAAAACTGGAGTTTATTCGAACAGACCGAGCTTTTATCCAAACTCTTTTCTTTATCTCAAATCTTGCCACCTCCTACTTTGACAGATGCAGCCTTGCCCACCCTGAGTGTTCCACCGAGAGAATTTTTCTGACTCATCTGCCAGTGCTGCTTCACCTTTGCGTTGTTTGTGCTGGACACTCCTCTGACCTCCAGAGCACCAACCCCAAACTCCTAAGGACACTTTGTTTGCCTGTCAGCCTTCACTCATTGAGGAACATCTGCTGCCATTCTCCAGCAGGTACATTCCTTTTCATGATGCCTACACAAAGCACAATGTGGGCTACTGATGTGTCTGGTTCTAGCCTGCTGTGCTGACCAGCATTGTCTTCTTTCTTGGCATATAAAATGATAGAGCTATTAAGGGTGGGGAAGACCTCGAAGACCATCCTGGATCGTGCCATCTCACCTTTCAAGCATTTTGAGGGTTTTCTCTCTATTGTATATTATACTGGTGTGGGGTCTCGTTCCATGTTAAAACTCCTAAGCACTGCCACCACAGAAAAACATCTGTAATAACAATAGTTAACCTTTCAGGACTTAGGGCCAAGGACTTGCAGAATAAAAAGTGATGCAGTGATGTTATAAGAGGCAAAGTTCTATCCTCCACTGGAGACCAGTGCAGAATGCACTGTGCCATCCCTCCAACCCAGAGTGAGTGTGCATGAGCAGCTTTATGCTGCAATTCTTGTAAACCTTTTCCAATCCTTCCAGAGGGTTCTGTAAGAGCAAAAAATTCTTGGTGCCTATTAAGAGAAAGTAGCAGTAGGAAGTTGTTAGCTGTATGCCTTGTCAAGAAATACCCATCCCTTCAGAGTGCAAGGCCAGGCAGATTGTACTGGGTCTCCCTGAGAAAGGCAAGCACCTGAAACAGAGCCAAACTCTGCACAGCTGTTGTTTCTGTTCAGCAATTCCTAATTTTCCAAAATGCATAAATATAGTACTTTTATAAAAATCATAATAGTGGCTACAAATCCATAATGAGGTTTTGATGTTAAATTATTATCTAAATGCATATTTAATGCTTATCCTCCAAAGCTTGAAGTCTGTTGTTGCATCTGATTCTTTTTCCTCAGAGGATTTTTCATAATCATTAATAGGAAAAAAAAAAAAACCAAAAAAATCTTTTACAATGGTAATGAAACACGTTTTTGTGACAAGACCAAAGCTAGTGGGCACCAAAGCATTGAAAGTTTTAATTGCAGGGAAGTCCTTTGTTCTTAAATTTACTTATCTTTCCAGGAGATGAAAATAACCTTATATTGCTTTTACACCTTGCCCTTTTTGGATACTCTGAAGCTTATAAAATCGACTCCACTACTTTGAGTGTGTGTTTAAAAAAAAAAAAAAAAAAAAAGGCAAACCATTCTACAAAGCTACAAAAAGCAGAAGCTGAAGTCACAAAGTTCCTAAGACTGAGCACTCAGGCTCATCTTTAACTTCTTAACTTATATTTAAGTTTGAAACATTCATCATATTTCTGAGATGTTTGAACTCTGGGATTACAGAGTTAGCTAAGATTCTGGGTCTAAGGCTGAAAATTATGTTTCCCCTGGAAACACATTTATCTCAGAGTGTAATTCCTCCAAGGATGGAACTTCTTGTTGAGCTTCTTTCTTCTGCTGTGCCAAATTGGTACTTGAGCAATGCTGTGATGATGATATTGTAACGAAGCTTTACTTAATCTAGTTAGGGCAAATTAAATTTGAAAGGAGAGAGGTGTAGGATGCTGTGCCAAGTAATTTGCTCAAGGTACTGAGCAGATCAATGAAGCACATGTCAAAAATGTGTGTGTCTAATCTTTGAATGGATGTGCATAGCATTCATGGCCGTGATATTGTACCCTCCCCAGGCTCAGGTAAAGCAGTGTCATGGTTTAGGAATGGTACTTCCCAATTTAGTACTCCTAGCAAAAAGATTGGAAAAATCTCTCCTCTCCACCACTCTCCAGTGGGAGGCACATAAGGCAGGGATCATGGGTTGAGATAAGAACAATTTACTGGAAACAGCAATGAGATTAAAAAAACCCAGCAAGAGCAACAATATTAATAACAAAAGTATACAAAAGAGAGGGGGATTCACATGCAAAAGTGCTCACTGAGAACTCTGGGTGACAATGAACGGGTGGCAGGCAGCTTCCCCTGCCACACTTTGTCAACTGGAAGCCCTGCCCTTCTCAGCAGCAAGAGTCCCTTGTCCCCAGCAGTGATGTGGGGTGTTATCAAATGACATTAGGATCTGGACACACCCCCTTAGCCAGTGCAAAAAAATTACCACTGTCCTTGGTGGACATTCAGCATGCTGTGTTAGGAGTAAGGTGAGGAAACCACAGCCTTTGCTCAGCTCGTGGAGCAGAATTGTCACCACACATACCTGTCTGCATTAAGCCACTTCTCCTACACATTAGTGCCTGTGCCAGAGAATGTTTTGGAAAGTCTTGGTGGCTATAAGATGGGGCTGTTGGAGCCTGTACTTGCAGGCAAGGTGAGGGAAGAATGGAGTGTGTGGGCTTGTGGAAACGCTGAATGCTTGCGATGGAGAGGACGTGTGGAGTGAGGATACCCTGCAGACAGGTTACAGAGTGTGCCAGTGCCTGCCTGTTATCCAGCACACAGAGCACAGTTCTGCCCTAGGTGGCTTCAGGCTCCAGCTAGGCAGAAAGCCAGAGGAGGACCACAGCTCCTGACCAACAGGAGTCATTCATATTTTGACAAAGGCAGCCAATACGTAGCTGCACTCCCCTATGACTGAGGAAAAAGTTTAATCCCATGCTAGGAAATCAGAGAGAGTTGTTTCTCATGAAGAGACATCATATCGATCCCTTCCAGAGGGATCTAGATAGACTGCAACATTGGAGGAATATCAGTGTGAGGGAATTTAACAAGTCCAAATGCTACATTCTGTGTCTGGGATGGAGTAACACCTGGCACAGGTATAAATTGGGAGAGAAGAGTCTGGATCCCAGCCCTGCAGACAGGGATCTGGGGGTGCCTGTCAGCAGCAGCCCAAGAGAAGCCAGCAGTGTGCCCTGGCAGCCTGGAGGGCAAACTCCATCCTGGGGAGCCCCAAGCACAGCTCAGGCAGCCCAGCACCAGAGCTGATCATCCTGCTGAGTCCAGCCTTGGAGGGCAAACTCCATCCTGGGGGGCCCCAAGCACAGCTCAGGCAGCCCAGCACCAGAGCTGATCATCCTGCTGAGTCCAGCCATGGAGGGCAAACTCCATCCTGGGGGGCCCCAAGCACAGCTCAGGCAGCCCAGCACCAGGGCTGATCATCCTGCTGAGTCCAGCCTTGGAGGGCAAACCCCATCCTGGGGGGCCCCAAGCACAGCTCAGGCAGCCCAGCACCAGAGCTGATCATCCTGCTGAGTCCAGCCATGGAGGGGCCTCACCTCGAGTGCTGTGTGCAGTTTTGGCCCCACAGATGGGATGTGAAGGTCCTTGAGTGCATCCAGAGAAGAGCAGCAAAGCTCATGGAAGGGCTGGAAAGGGCGTGCCATGAGGAGCCACTGAGGATTTTGGGCTTGACTGGTTTGGAGAAAAGGAGGCTGAGGGGTGACCTCACTGCTCTCCACAGTTCCCTGGGGAGGGTAAGAGGAGACAATGGCAATCTCTTCTCCCTGGACCCAGTGATGAGCAGAAATGGTTCAAAGCAGTGCTGGGCTAAGTTCAGGCTGGATATGAGGAGACATTTCCTTATGGAGAGGTGCTCAATGCTGGAACTGCTTCCTGGAGAGGCAGGTGGTGCCCCAGGCCTGGCACAGTTTAAAGGCATTTGGACAATGCCCTTCCTCATATGCTTTAATTTGGGCAGCCCAGAAGGGCTGTGGGAGTTGCACTAGAGGAGCATTTTAGGTCTCTTCCAAATGCAATATTCTATCAAACTTATAAATCATAGAATAACAGGCACAGAGCATTGCATATCTACAACTCTTGTGCCTACAACTGCAAGGATTTCTCAAAATGAACACTCTGTGTAACACAGCTTTCAGTACTTTATCAGAAATAGAAATAAAGGCTAGCAGTCATTTTAGTTCCTCATGTCATTTATTTACATTCCTCTCTTTCCCTGTATGCAGATATCAGTGCCCTACATCTATATGGAATTATGTTCCCACTCCCATCTAGTCTACAGCATCTAAATGGCAGGAGTAAGACTAAGATTGTGGTTCAATCAAACCATATCTTTTATCTCTGTCTCCAGGGAGCTTGTGCTGGCACTATTGAAGGTGTTTGGCCACAACTGTTTGTTTCTCTTGTCATATTCTCTTTCCTTACAATGGCCTCACTTCTAATTGCAGAGACCTTTTCTTCCATGCACACAGGACTTGCAGAGACACTCTGTTTCCCCAGACTGAGTGTTAGTGAAGTCATATTCTCTCATTTCCCAGGTGATGGGCTTAGGGATTTGTCAGAGGACAAAATATTTTGCGAACAATTTAGTCAGTGCCACTGAGCACATGTCAAATCATGGCCCAGACCACCGAAAAAGTCTGTTACGACACTTTAAACAGCAAACCTCAAATCTGAAACACATTTGTGTCTGCACAGTTTGCCCCAGACAATCACCTAACGATTGAGCTGTACAAGGAATCTTGTCTTGTACTCCTGCTTTCATGTTATATTACCTCAAGTGTTCAGTTATTAGTTTACCAGATCAGGTTTCTCTCACTTTCATTATTTACAAAGGCTCAGCCTACAAGGGGAAAAAAACATAACATAAAATTTGAGGAATTCAGGCCCTGAACCTGAAACAGTAGAAAGCAGCACCTAACCTGAGGCTGTCTCATCTCAGTGTCCCTCAGACTCATCCACAAAGTTCTCTAGGGGGCAGACAGAGAGATGCTGGCAGATAATATTTCATTGTGCCTTTGATGCTGTACATTTAAGTAAACCATGACAAATGGTCCAATGGCAGCAGGACTGCAGCCCAGGACACCCTAGGCAGGGCTTTTCTTGCTAGCACAGGGGAGGGCAGCACACAGCAGGGTAATGCAGTGGAATGCTGCCTCAGGATCAGTCCAGCCAGGAGAGCAGCAGGTGCAGCATGAACACATTCCTCCTGTCTCAGGGATTTATTGTCTCGTGGCGTGGTACAAAGAAAAAGAGTCGCAGGGGCATTTGGAGCACCCCTGACACCAAGCTGCACTGTGCCTGAGAGCAGCAAAAAGCATTTGCTGTTTTGAAACAGGACACCAAGGAGCAGGCATGCCTGCCACTGTATGGATAGCCAGAGCCTCTTCCCAGGCTTGGGGATCTCAGCTCTCCTTCCTCACACTGGGCAGGAGTGACATCTGAAAGCTGGTGAGCAAAACCACTGCACAGCCAAACATGCCAAGGCCAGCACAGCCTGAAAACACTCGTGTCCTTGTGGCTCCAGGCTCCAGTTACAGACCCATCTGAGCTCAGGAACAGGAGGAGAGGAAGTGTGAAGCAGATGGACAGGTTATAGGTCACCTGAAAGCATTTAATGAACTGAATATGTCATACAAACGAGAGTCTAATGCTGAGAAATATTTCTGCCCCTGCTCTTGCTCTGCCTTCAGACTGTCAGTGGCTGCAGTTCCTGATGTTTCTCCCTGAGCTGTCATGGACTCTCTGCACACTTCCTAGCGGCACAGAAACTCCTGCTTCTCCCTTGTCCACACACACTAAATCAAGCCTGTCCCAGTGCTGTGTTTCATTGTTTTCCTTCAGGAGAATAAGGACAACTTGGGCAGAAACCCTTGCGCCTCGTGAAAATTAGGAATAGAGATCTTCCTTTAGGCCAAAAGGAAGATAATTTTTTCTGAGGCCAACCAAGCATGCAGCAGGTGCCCTCAGGCACTGCTGTGGTACCAGCAGAGAGCCCATCTGTTGGCACTGAGAAACTGCTCTTCCCAGGAAAGGGTGTCTGTAGTGGGGAAAGGTACTCACCCAGGGCTTATTGGACACATGGAATGCACAAAACCTTCACATTGGCATTGTTCCAGTGTTATTTTGCCCATTACCTTCTACAAATTCCTTTCTGGCTCTTAGTACCTTGCTGGTTAGAAGACCTTCACCTTGTCTGCATTAGAATAAAAAGTAAATTTGCTGTTGAATACTAACCCGAAAAGAATGGAGATAATGCCTCTTTAGCCATGTTAAGAATATCAGATATTAAGCTGTTGTAACTTACAACCAATACCTATTACTTGATAAGAGTGAAACTAAATCCACTCACCTACACCTGATCATTTATTTTTCCATATGAATTAACAAAAAGCAAATTTTGAATGCTCTAACCAGCATTCAGACATCAACAATTGCTCTCAGCATCGTGGTTTTATAAAATGTTTGCGAAGTAAGGGGAAATCTTGGATGACTTTTGAGAGGTATGAACTCCCATACATATATCTATGTATATACACACATACATACACACTCTTCATTAGTTCTAGCAAGGCTGTTCAAACAACCCCCATCTTCAAGGATCACGTTTTCATTATCCATGTCAAAGCACCAGAAAAGAATGAGAAGGGTGACGTGGTATTAGAAACAAGGTCTTGTGTTTTCGACATAAAATAGTTAAACTCGTGTTTTAGATGTTGCCAGACATACTCTGAGACTTTAGCCCAGGCATTTGATACTCCAGCTGGTCACTGTGCATGAGTTTTCACATCTTCAAAAGAGAAATAATACATCCCTAACTTGTGTGGTGTTTCTTTCTCATTCCACAGGGGAAAGCTTTGAGGTCCAAAGTAAGTTCAAACCGAGAGACAGAAAAATATTTTCAATGGAAGTAGAAACCACCAAAGTCTACATAGACACTATTTTTCCCTTAAAACAATCAAGCAAAAACAAAGTGAGAGGGAGGCTTTCTGTGCAGAATGAAACCCACTAAATCTTACTCTGTTGTGGGTGTCCTGAAGCTGTCCTCAGAAGTCTGGTTATTGCATCCTTGGTGGGAATCTTTCGCCTCTCTTGCATCTTCATGCCTTTCTGGAAAGATGGCCCTGCAATCTAGGATTGCTGCCCACAACTGAGGTGTTAGTACATTCACTTGGAACACCATGGGGCAGGTGGGGTTAGTTCAGGTGTCAGTTCAGATCCATAGGTGTGCACTTACCTGCCAACTCTGCAGTCACAAGCTTTTTCTTCACTCTCTTCCTTCTCTGGATAAGAGCAGGATCAGTCAGCTATCCTGGCAAGGGAGGAAGGGACAAGTCTGTTGGCCACTGAGTCACTGGAAGATGTCAGGTAAAGACCAGAAAGTCTTTTCACAGATGTCATATCTCTGCCATCGTTCAGTCATAACATTATGCCCCCAAACAATATCAAGCTGTAACCTGTGGAAGGATCAGACTTCTACCCTTAGACTTAATTGTACTAAAAAGTCACTGAAATGATTAATGTCTACACAAATTATTGTGGCCAGAGGTTCAGGTGTGTATATCAGTGACCTGATGCACCCTTCATGTAACATTAGAACTCTGAACTTGGGACTAAATTTAAATAACAAAATGTGTTAGACATCACCCAGAGAAGTGATGATCATCTGCACCCCTCCTGAAGCAATCAACTTTTGAAGTTGACTTTCAGAAGTCAACTCTTGAAAACAAGTACCAGTTATTTCTGCAAGAATACATGGCCAGTGTAAACATTAAAAATGCAAAATAACAACAATGAAAAATAACCTTTAGTTATGCCTGTTCACTACAGAATAACATCACCTTAGACAAAGAAACCAAGAAAGCAAATGGCTTAACAAAAGATGTCACGGTTAGGAATGCTAAACAGGACAGTTTGCACTGGTTAAATTTTAGTAGGAATGTATTCAGTAATCGAAAGTCACAAAAGATTTATTTTACTAATTGTTACGCCTTTGTTTTTCTCTGTGTCAGGCTGTTAATTACTTGTTCATGGTTTCAGTTGGCACATGCCAGTTAGGATTTTGACCCTCTGCTGGTGATTCTGCCGGGGAGCAAAGATCTCCAGATGCTGCAATTGTTCTTCCTTTGGCCACTGAGTGCCAGCAGATAAAATGAATGTCCTAGCATTCCAAAGTCCAAATGAGGGAGCCAGGACACCTTCAGCAGCCTTTATTTGGCTGTTGAATTGAAGTGAACAGTAAATATGTGATATACTGGATTAGCACTTCAGCAAATTACTTATTAATTGGGATACTGGAAATTAAGGGTCATCTATATTATGGTCCCACACACATTGCTTGAGACAAAGACTTGGGTTTTACACATCTCTATGTGTGATAAATTTGAGGGTGAGCAGGCCTGTTTCTGCTGTCTTACACAGGTTAGAAAGACTGAATTTATATCTCATGGCCAAACTCAAAGCTAAATACACCTTTCTCAGCATTAAAAAGGCATCCCACAAAGAAAAGAATAGATTTCCCTCAGCTCAGATATTTCTCATTCTTGCCTCCTAATCGTCAATTTAAAGATGTAGTGATTTTTACTTTTATTTTGGAAAGAATTACAGGCAGTTAATACATATGTAGAATATGTGCCTAAATAAGGAGGGAAACAAAGAAAAATAGGCATAAAATAGCCAGGCAGAGTAAGCTGAATGAACACCATGTTGTAAAGATGGCCAGTAGAGTTGTTCAGTACCTGTCCACCACAGTTGCCACTATTTACAGCCAATAGATAGTTTAAAATCCAAATGTATACAGTTGGTATTCTGGAATATATATTAAATTTGGGTGCGAGTAAAGTGAATTCTGTGGTAAAAGACACAATAAAAGCATTGCCTAGAAAGCCTTCTCCTCCTACCAGGATTTCGTTACATCTTTTGAAATACAGGAATTCTTGATGCATTTCACATTCTGTCTATCAAGTATCTGTCTTCCCTTAATGCATCCCATATTACTACCTTGGCCTCATGCAAGAGAACACAAAACCCTACAGATATTTGGCCATTTGTGAAGATCTCCTTCTTACAGAGCTTTTCCTACTTCTGGGAGACAAGGACTGGTACTCATAGCAAATTAGAAAAATGCGTTGTGGGTACATTAAAGGTCTGGTCTTCTGTGGAAGCAGAAGCTTAGCCAAGCAATGTTCCACCTCCAGAAATAACATATATATACAATTTCACTTACATTAATGAGGTCTCCACACAAGAAAAGCAAAAACTTGTTTCATTTCAGTAAGAAGTTTGTGGAACAGGATATACTTTGGGGCCTGGAATATATCAGCCTCAGAAACAGGCAGTCAGTGCTCTCCTCCTCTTCCTCCAAATCAAAAAGCCAAACACAAAGGCAGAGAGCCACTAGGGAACGTGTGGCAAAGGCAAGTGATGTTCTTTGTCCCAAAGCCACAGTCAAATAGGAGACAGAAAGAGAAATCCCATCAGGTGAGATCACAGTTGTTGCTGACCAAAGAGACTCAATCATTCAACCATTAAAAACTTTGAAACTTAAGAACTGGTTTCTTAGCAGGTCCCAAAGTAGAACCATTTGCATGATCACGGTAGTTCACAAATTTTAGCAGCCTGTGACATAGTTATTTCATCAAAGGGGAATTAACCAGGAGAGAGTGCATGTGCTGTATCCCTCTGACAAGAACAAAGGGTCAAATCAATGGCATCAACTGCCCATCTCCCAGCAAAACCAGCAGTTATAAATCCCTTTTTATTCTTAAACTGAGTCTGGAATCCCACACCCAAGTTAAAAGTAACTAGGGCTGACCCAATACACTGTTAAAAGTTATTGTTTGTCTATACAAATATTTATTACACTACAGATATAGGGAGGTGTCAGTCTTATTGACACATTACCAAGAATTTAGTGATGATTATCAAATATTCTGATTAAAGAAGACAAAGAATGCTATTAGACCACACAGAAGCATCATACTTTAACAGTATTGGCCACTTACAGGTATACCAAGGTCCCAGACCAGCAGCCAAGACAGGCAATCAACCTCTTTCCCTTCTAAAAAGAAACCATATAAAGTGTAATTAGTATAATTAGATGGTAAAATGCCAGACAAACTGTGTTTGTAGAGGGAATGAAGATTAGAAAATCGGAGCATCCTCTGAAATACCTCCCAGTATGAGATAAGAAGACAAGACTGAAGTTAAGCAGTCCTCATTGAAAAGATTTAACCACATCAAAACTTTACAGCAATATAGTTGTTTTTTAAAGTATTTTTTCATTGTGGCCAAATAAAGAGATTGCAACACTAATGAAAAATTAATTTTTACGTATAAGAAGATTTAGAAAGAAGCATTTATTTTTATGATGACAGACATAAGAGACCTGTTTTATGATGGCTTTTTTAATGACTATGAAAAATACTTTCTTTGTAAGAAAACCAGGTGAACAAACCCAAGAGGGGACCATACACATGCTGCACTTCTGAAAATTTTTATGTTTGCTTTAATTCTGCTCACTGCAGTTATTCCACACAATCAGAATAACTGCCCCAGCTGAGACTGGATACTCTTTTCTCTAGTTAAAATCATGAGACAAAAAAGGCCACAGAAGTTTCAGTGGAGTAGGATGAGCCATTGGCTCACAAAGTAATGCTATCAAATAGTTAATTTACAAGAAGATAACCCTGCACACCTATGTAGAGATGTTGTTAACACACAGGCAGGCAGTTTTACCTTTACAACACTGGAGACATCAGTCCAGGTGGAGCTGAGCTTAAGCCAGCTCAGTTTGCCATGGTTTCCACTATGCAGCAGTTAACATTTGCCCTTCTCCCAGAGGTGATGCTTCCTGCTTAGCTTATCCTACTTTTTCTGCTCTGCATTGCAAAGCACAGTTCTGAATTTTTAAAGCATTACAAGTTTCAACTGACAGATCTCCTTCAAGATTCTTCTATTCTCCACAAAATGAACTGTGTGGTCCTTTTAACAAGTGTTAATGAATTAACATTCTGCCAATGATGTCAGTATGTAATTTCTCAAGTGTATGATATCTTCAAATGATTTAGACATTGCTAAAGCCCAAAAACATATCATTCAGCTCATTATACAAGTATACTGTGATAATGTATGTAGAATTTCAGAAAAAAATCATAAAGGTCCATAACAGCTCTTGTAATAGAATTTGGTATACCAAAGAGTAGAAAAATTCACAGTAAAGGATTAAAAGACTGTTAGTATCAATACTTAAGTTTTACTGCAGCACTCTTTCCTAAAGCTGAATGCATGTTATGCATGCCTACCTGCCCAAGATGAAACATTTTCTTGCCTCTAAAAGTAGTCCAAAATGTAAATATTGTTTCATAGGTTTTTTAGTGATATATCTTATCAGCAAATTCACGTCAATGGATGCCCTGTTAATCATAGGGAATATTTCATCCAGCATAAATTGTTCTATTGACTGAAATGCTATTAGTATAGCTGCAGATTTCAAAAAGGTTCCTGTCTTTAAGCACATGATTATGGTAAATGCCATGGGAAATGCACAGTGTATTTTCTTTTACACATGTACACCAAGGGCTGATCAAAAAACCCTCAAAAATTAATTTCTGAAAACGTATTTAAATACAAAGGATCTGAAATTTTTGCATTCTCTTCCATTGTTGCCTTAATTTTACATCTTTTAAATCTACACGTATGTTTATGAATATTACAAAATATGTTTATAGACTTTGGCATATTGAAAATGTAATTTTTGGCAAATTAATTTAAAAATTATTTTAATTTTAAAAGCATTTCAGAAATTAGTATTTGAAATATGGACAAATTATAATCTTACCCTCACAAAAAAAAAATGGAAACGGAGGCTATTAATCTATACCCCCTCCTTTTGTTATACTTTTTTCAATAGCTCCATATATTATTTAATGGCTTTTGTAGAGATACACTTACATGAGTTCTGTATCACATTACAGCTGATGAATGCCCAACACACAGGTATGTTATGAAAGGTCATCAGTTACAAGGGAAACTGCATAATGTATGCCTACTGAATACATTTGCCAGTTCCCTACACTGTCTCTGCATCTCCTTTGGCAGCAGCAAGCAGGGAAACTCGGAGCACGAGTGACCTGCAAACATTGTTTAACTTCAGGGAGTTCCTGGGAGGTCTCTTGGCTTGGAGGTCACATTCAGCACAGGCAGGGTCAGGTCCAGTGGGCATCTGGGCTCCTCTCAAGAGGAGACAATGAAAACGAGCCCCAAAGCACTCTAATGCTACATCCTCAAAAGACCACTAGAGACGTGCCCAAAGATTTCCATAATTATTTCAAAAATTTCCCGTCTCCTAAATTTTTCAGGTTTTCTTACTATGGAAAGAGCCAAGGAACCATTCTGCCTGTAGATGAGAATGAGGATGAAATGACCACGATTCCTGCTGTAATTCCGTTCTGCAGCAATCTTTTTGTACTCTGATTATGAGAACGCCTTGTAGCTTGTCCCTGACATGAGGGATCTGCTCTCTTTTGCTGTCCAGTTCTGTTAAGAACAAAAAGCAATTGCCTGCACTGTCTCCCCTGCCTCTTGCCACTGCTAGCTCTCACACAAACATCTTCCAGTCTGACCTACTGTTTCATGGAACTCTTGAAGCATAAAAGGGTAGCCTTAGGGAGCTACAGTCACTCTTACTTCAGTTGGGAAGCGTTTCCACATGCCAAGAAGCATAAAAGTATGCAAGCAAACATATGCTCCATCATTCATTACAAGATCATGTCTGCACACACTATTTAAAAACTGAAATTTGATTCTGAAAATACTCAGATTCCGGAGAATTTTGGATTAGATTAAGCATTGCATAAACTTCTCTTGATGGTTTCGGCCAGCATGCTTGTGCAACCCTCCACAGAGCCGAGCCTTGAGAGCCCAAATCAGGTCAAGTGAGGCCGAGCACGTGGGGAGAAGAAGGTGAGGTTAAAAGCAAAGCCACCCCGGCTGCCCACGCTCATCTTACCTGTGAAATCCAGCAGCCCAGGAGGGTGCAACGCAAGTTGCTCTTTTTCCAGCCTCCGCAGGCATCAATCCCATTAGGCCTGTGCCAGTCTGCTTCATTATCCAGACATCTATTTCATTATGAATATCTGTCTAGACGCAGCGGAGATCAGAGTACAGCCCCGCTCGCGGGCCAGCACGCAGAGCCGCGGAAAAGCTGCGCGGCGGCCTGAGCTCACCTCTGCCAGCAGGGAAAAGCCAGCAGCAGCAGAGCAGCTCAGGACAAAACTGAAAACGAGGACTTGACAGCATGTCTTTGCATCCCCTTGCGTTCAGGGAGAGCGGGAATTTAAGGTGTTTTCTCCCCCGTAACAACTGGTAGGTTTTCAAAGAAGAAAAATATTGAAGTCTGGTTAAAGAAGAAAGCGGGTTTTGTTGCCATAGTACGTCAGTTTCCTGTGGATTTCTAAAGGATAAAGAGGAAGAAATAGGGGTTAATAGCTTAGCATGTGTCTGAAAGCATTAACACCTTCTCAGAGTAATATCTGTCAGCAGCAGTAACGTTGTTAGTGGCAGCGTGCACAGTGCAGCTGTAGGAACAGTTGTGCGTTTTATCACCTTCATTCTCCTCAGAAGCCCAGCCCAACAGCCTGTGTTAGCTCTTTGTTTTACCACACATTGTGTGTTGAAAAAGAATCTTGTGATAGTCTGGCAGCCTTTTCGTAATCTCTTGCTTCATTACCTTGTGGACATGATTGAATCAAGTAATGATACATTTACTCTTTTTGCCTACAAATTTTGGAAGCAAATGGTCATTGTTGCAAGTCTACTCTTAAAGTTGTATCTAAACACTTCCAGAAATGCCTAGCCATGGTTATGCACACATTAAAGAATACAAATTAATTCTCCCTTTGTTGACTTTGACTACCAATTTCATTAACTTAAAGAAAATAATTCAGTTGGTGTCATATTTTGGTGCTTGTTCGCTAATGAGTGTGACACTTTACATAGTTCAAGTAAAGGCCATCTAAAAATATTTTCTGGGTAACTGAGCTTGTCTAGTGTGCAAAAACAAACACTAGAACACTTTTAGAAAATAACAATGATGATGCTGACAGCAAAAAGACTAATTGCACATGAATCTGTAGGGGCAGTGTCTTATATGATGTAATTCTCTCCCTAGAAATGAAGAGCATCTAAAAAGTATGTTCCCTTTCCTGCTTCAGGTTCCCCTTAGGAACTGAAAAAGTTGAGCTTTTTTTGGGCTAATCTTTTTAGAACATAATTTAGTAAAACTTAAATAAAAATTTAAGCCCCCAAAGAGAAAATTAAATTAGGACACTTGGACTCTCAATTTTACTCTTTCAGTCCTGGATTCGGTGGTATCTTTTGGCAGGGATGCATTACTCAGTTATTATTCTTCCTGAGTGTACAGTTTAAAGGGAAAAAATATTTTGTCTTCACAAGAAATCATTGAGAAAGAAATATTGCAACAAAACCCCATTGGTTTCAAATTTGTCCTTTTCCTTCCCCCCCTTATTTTTTTGACATCTCTATTACTAAAAATTGGCAGGTGCAAATACCATTCTTCACAATCCTTAGTGCCTGCCTTACAGATGAAAAATCCACTTGTTCTGCCACAACATAGCATCTTCTTCCTTCTGGCAGCTGACAGTGCTCACAAACACACAGTAGAACCTGAACCTCTTTGAATTTGCCCAGTAAATGTCTATTTATTAAATTCTCAAGTCAATTTTGAGCATCTAATTGGCTAGATTGCCCAATGCAGTAGTTCAAAAAATTAACCTAAATTTCTATATGAATGGCTGTTTTGACATCTTTATATAATTGCCAAGCGATTTTGTGTTTTGTGTTTTTTTTTTTTTTTTTTTTTTTTTTTTTTTTTTTTTTTTTTTTTTTGTTTGGGGGTTTTTTTTTTTTTTTTTTTTCAGTTTTTTTTTTTTGCTTATTTGTTTATTTTATTTGTTTGGCTGGGGTGTTTTTTTTTTTAGATTGACTGTCAGTGTCTGTACTCTCTTGTCTTTACCCATCCATAGTCCAGAATGTCCCCGTTTGGGCACATTTAATCTCCTGACTTCCCACTAGTAAACACGCTTTCTTACCAGCTCTCAGCTTGCTGAGCAGTTGTCACCATTGGCCTGAACATCTCATGCTTCCCCTACTACTAAAGATGGATTAATAACACCTACCAGTTTCCACCAATTTTAATGTTTTCTTCCATCCTTCACTCTTTGAATGCACACATTTAAAGGAGACGTTGGAAAAAGTTATGGAAACTGTGCAGCTTTGTTCCATCCAATTCTGGATTTCTATCCACCTTCTGATTTCATCTTGTGTTTCAGCAGCTGCACAGGAATCAGCACAGCTGTTAACTGGAGTTTCTGCTTAAATGTTTACAGCTCTTACAGCTCTGAATAGTTTGAACAATTCTGAGTATCTTATTTATTTTTACTCCATGAAACCAAGAAGTTTGGTGTTGCCTAATCTGTAAATCCCCAGATTGTCTGATATAATGGGATCCTCAGGTTCATGACAGCAATTATAATGCATTTCCCAGGTTGTTTCTAGAAATCTTCATTTCTTGCAACTGCTGTGTGCTGTGTAAAGCTCTCTGACAGGTACTTGAAATACGATGTGTCAGGTTCAAAAAGTGTAGGGCTGCTTTTAAACCGTATTAACAGGATTCTCTCAGTGGATGATTAAACAAATACCTTTCAGTTACTTGAATACATATTAACAGCGCTAGTTAAATTTTATACGAAGAGAATGTTTGACTGTCAAATCAAAATCACATTTTTAAGGGTGCCTGGGCAGTGTGAATGTGTCTCTGAGTGCCTACAGTACAGATGCCTTTCTCCACAGCTTCAGCATTGCTTTCTGTACTGCTCCTGACACACAGAGTGCCTTGGCTGGACAGCACTCACAGAAGGGAAGACTACTTTCCAAAAAAAGAAGATTATTTTGATACCCCTCTCGTGCAGTATATAATCTTATGTGTAATCTTATGTGTTATTGACTTACCATAACCCAAAGCCTACAATGAGTACAGAATTATTAATTTCCTTGTGGGATTTTGGATGGTGATTTCACTACAGCATCTGAATTCTTTGAAAACATTAATGAACTGATCCTCCCAACATCCTTTTGAAGTTAGAGGATATTTTTATCACTACTTTACACAAGGGAACGGAATATTTAAGATAAAAGCCAAAATGTTCAGAGTGTCAGCTAATTTTGTTTGCCAATTTCGAAAGTCTAAGGTTCTGAGTTTTCCAAAAGCTAAGGGATTTTTTTAAGCCTTTTAATATGTTCAGAGCAAAGAGCCTGATTCCACCAGTTGCTGCTGTGAATGCAAAATTGCACATGTTCAACATTATTTGATATCAAGCTTCAATTGTCTCAAAACAAGCACCCAAAACGGAGGAACTTGAAAAAGTTTGTTGTGAGTGGTGAGCCCATTTCCTTAGAGGAACCATCACTTTGGCCAAAAACCAAAACAGCATCCTTTCCCTTCCTTTGAGACTTTTGCAAGACTACTTCCATCTCATGCAAGAAATGAGGTTTTGATAGAGCTCTACTCTCTCCACTGAATGCCTCCAGATCATGACCAAAGCAATTCCATCAAAAGGGCTACATATTGAAGAAAAAAATATCAATCTTACCTGTCTAAACTGGAGGTAAATTGCCTGTGTGCAAATGGGAAGACTTAGAGAGACACAAATTATCCAGGAACTGAGAAATGGGAATTGATTCATTCTATAATTTCAACATATTTTGTCATATTCAGTGTATGTTTCTGTGAGTTTCCATAGCACCTTTCACGAGTTGTGTGAAGGCAATACAGCTCTTAAGAGTTTTCTAGTGAAACCTTCAATGCTTAAAAATGTCTTAATCTTTAATTAATCTTTAATTTCTTAATCTTTAATTTCTCAAATGAAATATCCTAAAGCAACCACAAAATTAATCCCCCTGTATCTTTCAGAATGTTCAACATATATTTTCTCTTCTACGTGAACAAGAACAGAAGAGCGTCACAGAATGTTAGGAAGACTAGGAAATGCATGGTTTAAAGGTCAGCTGGAGGGAAGACAAACTGTGAACCAGATGAAAAAGCAAAGCCAGACTATACAGTAAGATTATGATGCAAGATGAAAAGATGAAAATCACTACTTCCAAGTTTTACAGCTGTTTTGGAATATTTGTGGGTTCTGGTTTTGTTTGTTTGTGGTTTGTTTTAGTTTGTTGCAGTTTTTTTCTGTCACTGTCCAAAATGGGAATTCCTAATTTACATGAAGCCTTTACCCAGCCCCCCTATTTGTTCTGAGCACCTGCAGAACCAGCCTCTCTGTATTCAACAGCTCCCCATAACCATTTCTTCCTCAGATTTGAGTAACCAGTTTTGAACTCAACTCTTTTGACATCCATCACATTTGAAATTCCAGACTCTGTCATCAAATATGCTATTCAGGGAAGAAATGCCATGTGTTTTGAACCTGCCATTTAGCTCTCATACAGGAAGAAAGAGTGAATAATTGTTGCCTAGTCCCCTTTTCCATGACTCCTTATTTCATATACCTTGAACATAACTCCTCACTTCCAGGGTGAAGTGCTCCTAAACTACATTACTTGTATTCAGGCTGCTCACTGCTTTAATTGCTCCTCTCATCCATTTTATACCCTTTGTAATTCAACTATATTTATTTGAAAAGTGTAGGACGACACCAAGATTCAGGCAAGGAATTTACACAATGGTTTGCTCTCCATCCATTTTTGTGCTATTTTGACCACAGAGACGATGTTTTCATGGCATTTTACAAAAGCTCCAAGGTCTCTTTCCTGAGTAATAATATCTATTTGAGAACTCCTTGCCACGTACAGTTTGGACTGTTCTCCTTCTTGTGCATTATTTTGCATTCATTGACATTGACATTGAGTTTCATTTGTTATTTTGTTGCCCAGTCCTTCAGCAACTGCCGTGCTTCTCCACCTCGCCATAGTTAGCTTTGGTTTCAGCTAACTGAATAATTCAATTCCAATAATTTTTGTCAGTTGACCTTAGAACCCCTTTCTGAAATAATTTTTGAATATATTAAAGCCTATGGATCTAGCACACTTACCTGGACTGCACCAATATCCTTTCCTCTGTTCTAAAAACTGAATATGTATTTGGTTTTGACTTCTAAAACACAAATTAACTCCTACATGGATCCCCCCCCTGCCCTTTCCCCAAATAGTTACCATGAGCTATCTTCTGGCAGGTTTTGAAAATGTAAGTGGACTACACTGTGCTGTTACATCTCAATCATAGCTCAGAGTCTGTGAAGCAATTTAATAGATTTGTGAGACCTGATTTTCCTCTAATGAAAGACTAGACAATTACATGTTTTCTAACAGATTTCTTATTATATTCTTTATTTCTTGTATAGAATACTAGAGCTGAAAACCCAACCAACAAACCAAACCAAAAGAACAATACTGCCTATTTACAAGTCATTGATACTAAGAACAACTGAAGCAATAGGTTTTATATTGTAGTTATTCAGCTTTTCTAAATTTGACCTTTAGTGCTTTTGGCTGGTGAGACATCTGTATTATTACTCCTTACAAAAATTGTCTATAAAATATCTTCTATTTGATCTTCAGTCTGAGAATTCTTTCTTTTCCTTTGAATAATAGAATGATTCAAGTCAGAAGAAAGCTTGTAAGGTTCATCTAGCTCAGCCTCAAAGTTTTCCAATGCTCAAAGCAGGGTCAACCCTGAGTCCCACAGGCTTTTGTCCAGTTCTTTCTTGGCACCTCCAAGGACAGAGATTCAGCAGACACACGGGCAGCTTGTTCCAGTGCTTAGTTATTTTTACCATTGGAAACACCTCCAGTTCAATTTAGGACCACTCCTTGATCTTCCACCATGCACTGCAGCAGAGTATTACCCTGTCTTCTCAGCCCCCTCTGATCTACACTGCTCTTGGCAGCCAAGCTGAAATTAAACCCTGCTCCCTCAGCCTTTGTCTTCTTCTCCAACCCTGCACCACAGAGGCTGCAAAGGTTCCTGCTGGTTATTTCCTTTAGCTCCAAATGGCACTCCTGCTCTTGGTGACCCCTGCTGCACCCCCCATCTTGGTGACCCCTGCCAAATTGATTAAGGTGCTTGTGGTATTTTCAACCTCAAATGACAAATTTACCTATCTCTTTTGGCAAAAAGAAGTTCTGACAAGTCTCATTTAATGTGTCTCAAGAATTCCTTTCAGATTTCTACCTTCTCTAAGGTTTCGATCATGGTCTTTTTTCTTTGACTACCTTTTTGCAACTGCCCTTAGACAGGTGAATTATTTCATTACTTTTACTTTTAGCAAATTATTTTAAAATTTTATTTAAAATTATTTTTTGTTTTTCCTCATGTAAATACAGATACCATGTTTTTACTTCCAATATTGAAAGACTCAGTTTTTGACTTCTAACTTTCTGCTTTATTTGTCTTTTTAAGTATTTGTTCCCTTCCCCACAAAGGTTGATTTGATAGATACTTCAGGTGAACAGCTTCAGCATTTATCTGCCCCTTACAGATTATTTTTAAACATTTTTAGTTTTGGTTTCCCCTCCCCTTCCCAGGTTAAATACTCCAGTGTTTTTTCTGGGCTTCCTCCCCCCACCCCCCCCATTTCAGGTTACAAAAGCTACTGAATGTGAACACATCAAGAGTGATGTATAAACTTTGAGGCATCACCTGTGTGCTGCTCAGGCAGTTTTTGGTGTCTAGAAGTGTAGTCTGCCTCATAATGCCAGGAGGGACTATTGGATCTACACATGATTAAGCCTTTAATGACAATGGTGTTTTCTCATTTTTAAAGACTGTTTTCCCTTATGTCACTGTCTTGATGCTGTCTGGGATGAACAACAGGAATTTGCTATTTAATTTCAATACAAATGCTTCATGTTAATCATATAGTTAACTCAATCACTGGTTTCCCAGTCTCTTCAGAATACAGAACTGCTATTATATCTAAAGTTACTCTAGCTGAATATCTTTTTGGAGACATCTTTTATGTGCATGTGCTAGCTAGCAGTGAAAAAAGCATTTTCCCCATCTTACTGTAATACTTTGTGAAATATGACTACAAGTATTCAGTTAAAAATAATGCCAGCAGTGTAGCGGACTAAAATTCAAACACAAAATGAAAATAAGTTTCAGTTAAGCTCTTCTAAAGCATGATTTATTCTACTGTTAGATTCAATCACTCGCTTGTAGATCTCAGATGTACAATAGTCATGCTACATAAAACCTTTAGACCTGATGCATATAGTACAATTACATTTAAAACAACAGGGAGCTCAGCAATAACTTTTTCCAGGAGCACTACATAGTAGAAAAATTAAACAGGCCATTTACCATTACATTTATTCTCTATTAATTCAGCTCTTGGAATTTCCTGCAGGGAATACGACATACTTTACACCTCCAATGGATGAATTTTCTAAGAACGTTTACTTTCTTTAGTTGTTAAAACTAATTTCCTTATGGCTGTTTACAGACTTACATTTTCAAAAACCCAATCAAAATGAAAGAAAACTAATGAGAAGTCCAAATGTTTTCCATGGTAGACCACCTTGCTAACATAAATCTATTTTTGCATTATGTTGTCAGGCTCCCCAATAGTACCTGCTGTCTCCTGCAGCCAAAGTACCCAAATATAAACGTACAAGACACTCACTTGCCTCAGCAGAGGATATCCCAAAACATTTCTTCCAATGAGCAGATGCCTCATTACCTTCAGACTGCTATGGAAACTTCTCCCAGCACCGTGAATGACTTTTCCTAATAATCCTATTAAAATCTTGTGCTTTGTCAGTTTGACAGGACAGCAGACACAATTATTTTGCGTGCGATCTTAATCACAGGATATTCTGAGCTGGAAGCAACCCACAGGGATCAGCAAATTCCAGCTCCTGGTCCTGCACAGTGCAGCCTCAAGAATCACACCATTTCAAAGAACCTGTTGTCAGCCACTGGAAAGACTGATGCCTCGAAACACTTTGGGATGCCTGTGGGGGGGTCAGGCCTTGCCATGGTGAGGCAGTGAACTGCTCCACAGCCCTTAGCCCTGCAGCCTCTGTCCCAGCCTGGCAGTGGTGCCAATCACCAGAGACAATGCTCCACTCTGCCCTAACCCAGCCCCTGAGTGGCTAAATGACCAGAAGTCCCCCCTGGGGGAAAGGCACAGGGGTATTTAAGGCCAAACATGAGGTAAAGCTTTCATCTTGACCCTACCTTCACCATGGAGTTTCTATCTGAACACTGCTGGAACCCAGAAGTGGGTAGTTACATCTGTGCTTTTCTCTTTCTTCTTCTAATTCCCTCTTCTTGGAATTCCTGAGTAACCAAAAATCAAAGGGGTTTAAAGTTTGCTAAGTTGAATGGGCCAAGTTAATGCTCTGAGAAGCATTTATGTTGATTTAATGTTGTTACAATAAGCAAGTAAATGAGTAATAGTACAAACTATACCCTGCAGCCTCTGCATGTTTTTGTAAGAATTTCCCAGTGGGACAAGATCTTTAACATCCTTTTCACACTTGCAACACTGACACAATTTAACCCTGCATGGTACAACAGTGAAATCAACGAATTGTGTACTTCAGATAAATGCTATTACTTAGATCAGTTTGAAAAGACAACCCAGCAGGTAGCAAAGTACATCGGCAAGGAAATAAACAGGCTATATCATACCTCCAGCTGCTTCCCAAACACACTTTGCTTTCTACCTAACTGGCAATCTGACAAAAAAACTTATTAGGCAATGAAAAGTCATGAAAAGCTTTGTGCCAGTAATGTGTGTGGAATGTGCTGCAGAGGACTTCCTGCTTATGAAGTCTAGATGTGTTCACAGTATATAAGAAAACAAATGTAGGTACAATTAATAGTGCAGAATATTACTCAATAGCAATCTGAAACACCAAAATCCCACGTCAATCTGCTGTATCTTTGGAAACAATTTATGCTAGTTATAAATGGTAAATATGTATCTAGTGAACAAATCTATAATCAGCTTCTGATTGATTCACTTCTCATGTCAGTTTTTAATATTCTCAATAATTTTTTTTTAGTCTCTGCAAGTGTTGCAATTGAGCCAATTCCACTCAAGGGTATGCAAAAGACATTAAGAAAACATGAGATTGATCAGTTTTATGTTTTGACTGACTATCAAAATGGTGCAAGCACAAGCTTGTCTAAAAACTTCTCAAGATTGCTATGGACACCTATGTGTAAGTCTTACATGCCACAAGAGCAATGGAAGTTACAACTACATTTATAAGCAAAATCCAACACGCCTCTTGTACACATGATATCAACAGAAGCAGCTCCCTGTGTACATTTTACATTAAACACTGAGAATTTGAAAGAAAATCCCACAAATCAAAAATTGTCTTTACAACTTAAACCGCATCAGGTGCCAAAATAATAAATTAAAATTAATTCCAACATCTTGTTGTTCATCATGATAGGGAAATATTAAAGTGACCCTCCCTCTTCATTCTACTGAAATTACATCACCAAGTTCTAGTATTTAGGCTTCACACAAGCCTTCTCCATGGCCAATATTTTCTCAGTTCTCATTACACTACAAGATCTCAGGCTCACCACAACTATATCACCCATACTCCTTTTAGAATGTAACTAGGACGATTCAATTTCTCTCATCCTAGTATTTTTAACTGGTAATGGCTGTTTCTTAAGAAATTATTTCTTCCTCTTTGAAATTCCCAAATGAAGACCGCTTCTGCAACCTTGTCTGCTCCTTCCACAAGCGGTCCTGAAAGCTTTTGTAGGCAGCTCCCATTTCTTTCTTTGGAAGCTTCTGAAAAATGCTCCTCCAGTGCGTCAAGAATAAATTCTGCAGCATAATTCTTATTACTGAACTGATCAGGTTGGAAGCTCCTTGCTTCAGACAGTTTTCTGACACCACTGAATCTACTTACTGGACTTCTTCCTCTGGCTCTCATGAGATTGGAGAAATTCACATGCCTGCATTTGCACAGACCAAAACCACTAGAAGGACATGCTGAAGGCTGGGCAGGCTGTCAAGGTTACAGTACAGCTATACATAAATTGCTCTGTCTCTGAATATTAATAATTTTCTAGAAGACATTGTAAACAACATGTACTTATAACAATATCTGTCAAAACTGATTTTGACATTTTTTGTAAGAGAAGAAAGGAACATTTTTGGTAGAAATACATTTCACATTCTATTGTTCTTAATATTAAAATTTATTTGAAGTAATTAACAAAAAATCATATATACAGCTGAATTAAATTGAAAAAACAGAACAGGAACATTTACAACCAAGTAACAGACTAAAAAAACAGAAAGACAAAAAAAATGAAAAAAATTTTTGGAAATATTTTTCTGCCTCTTGGAATTCTGTATGTCACCAATGGATGCTAACAATCTAAGAACATCTAAGGCATCTTAATGCTAAGCATGAACATGTTCTAATATTAGCATCTGCTTAACTTACTTCCAAATAAAAAATGATTTTAACATAAGGCAGCTACTCCAATGAAAATAATTTAGGGGGTCAAAATATTATTTCTAAGATTTCCACCACGAAACTCTCAAAGCTATTTACAGGAGGAAATCACAATTCACCCTATTCTTATCTGCTGTCTATCAATCCTGCTTGAAATATGATGGGCTCAGAACTAAATCCTATTTTTTTTCTTGGAAACACGAAGTAAAAGACTTTTTGATGTCCTTGATTTAACATCCAGTGGGACATTTCCTTGAGAAAGGCTTCTAACAAAGTTTCTTGACATATTCTGTTCTTGCTTCCTGCTCTTCATTTTAATTCCTAGCGAAGAAAGAAATGTTATTAGAAATAGGGAGACATTCATTCAATAAACATAAGTAAAATTTAGCCTACATGCACCTCCTTTTCAGAACATGTCTAAGAATTTTTACACATTTCTTTCCTTTACAGAAAGCCTAATTTTAATATGCAAAAATGTAATCACTCTTAGCTAAGTAAGCCACTGTTTTAATTGTCTAGAAAGTCCCATGATTGGACCCTGAGCTGACATGAGATGCTATTAAAAAGGCACAATGGGCTATAAAAAGATGTAGAAATACATAAAAATGTTATTAATCCTTCTTATTGTAGAATAGCATTGAAAAATGAACACAATGTCATTAGAGAGTTTTGTCTTTTTAATCTGAAAACAACTCTTCCTCTTAGGTATTTGGTTAAGGTCTATTCTGCTCTTGTAATGCACACTCTTGAAAATAAAGTATTTCATATTCGGTTAAACACTGAAGAATTAAACATTAATTCTCATTTCCAAATGTGCTTCTGTCTTACACAGTTTCTTAATTCCAGAGTAGTAACTGAAGGGTGGTAACTTCATAACCTGGTTTGTTGTAGCAGACACTGACACTGATATAACCGTGTATGCAATTTGCCAAAGAAGTAACTTGGTTAGGCAGAGTTTAGACTCAGATATTCAGTTTCCGGAAAGCCTCTTGTAATACAACCTCAACATTTCTCATGAATACAGAATAAGGCAGTTTCATATGTACTTGCTCCCTCGCAGCAATTTTTTCTTAAAAACATGTATGTGCTGTAAAACTGGTGTATTGCCCATCCCACTGGAAAAAGCTACACAGTGGAAATGTCTTCTTCACATTGCTTTTCTATTTCACAGGAAAAGCAGACTAAAATTTTAAAACTAATATTGGATCTCATCGAAATAACCCAAGAAGATTGTTAAGTGCATCTTTGAAGATAGGAAATGGATGCAATTGGGTAAAGATGAAGGAAAATTGTACAGATTTAGCAAATTAAAATCTGCTGCTGGTGCCAAGCAACTTTCTAGTGCCATGCACTAGAAAAGGCAGAGGTTTTTATAAACTTGTGAAGACATTTGTGAACATTGGCTGAAAAAATGATTTCTAACTGATTTTACTACAGAAAAGACTTATGCACCTCAGAGAGAAGCCATATAATTGAGGCAAACTTTCACACAATAGAACTTGCTAATATTATTGTCAGTATGTTACAAGCAAAATAATTTTTACTCTGTTATTGTTTTTGCCCAAAATAGCCCCAAATTTTAAGAGCAATAAATCTCAAAAAAACCCTGTTATCTGTTAAAACAAAGTGTGGTGCTGGAAAATAAAGCAAAGAATTAAAAACAGGTATGGAAATTATTAGAGAATTTTATTTCTTGATAAACCACACTTGGGCAAAGACAAAATTGCTAATAAAGTTCACCAAATTTCTCAACAAGCACATAAACTATTTCAGGTGGAAGACCTTGGCTGTCAGGGAAAAGGTTTTCCCAACAACCTTGTAATAATATTGAATTGAATTACGATTAGATCCTATCTATCTAACTGACATTCTGATTTTTTTGTCCATAAAAGGATATACTATTCAAACCGATGGCTTAGTATACTATCACAGCAATACACTCTTAAATCGACAAAACAAATCGAGTAGCAATTGTAATTTTGCACTTGCTGTCCCATCAGTGTCACCAAGGCAGTGCCATCCGTCCCAGCTGTGACACTCACCAGCCACTTGGGGCACTCTCAAGGCCGCGTGGCTCAACAAGACGTCCTGGCGAACGCGCTTGGCGGAAACCGCGTCCTGCAGGCTGCCCAACACCGTGTTTGACGTGGAGCTGGAAAAGGTGCCAGAAGGGAGTTTGCTTTCAGTACAGCCACTGCTAGCAGCAGTTTAGGCCTAATGTAGAAATACTTTCAATATTATCCAGTGTTCATAGAGTCAGGAGAGAATGCAAAGAATAAACTAATTTATTATGTATATCCATGGATGCTATTCCCCCTTTTCCTTTTTAAAAATTTACAAGAATGCGTCAACTGTGAAAACAAGAACTAATGTTGGCACTTGTATTAAAAGGCAGGACAATGTGTCAGGTTTTTTTTGAAACCACAGAAGCCAGTTTGATGGCCATCACATACAAATTATACTAAGAAATAATCTTAAGGCATGTTACAAAATCCTGGAAATGACCAGGCTATGTTTATTGAACAAATCACATTTTTTTATTGCTACAATAACTTTTCTACAGCCTCCAACACAGTTGGAGGGGGTGGCTTCATAGCAGACAATACTTTTTAACTAAGCTGCAAGAAAACTGTTACAGCTTCAAATTCATTAAAACAAAACCTCTATATTTCATCCATAGTACTTTATGTGATGGACTTAAGGTCTACAGTGAAAATTATGAACCTATCTGATCTCACTCTTTTGCAATTGCCTCACAAACTTCCTCGGTTCGACTCTGCAAGACAGCCTCATAAACAAGCTAATTGTATTTATGTCCCAAGTTCCTATGCTTGTCCTATTCCTATAATAAATATGGTATTATTTCTACTTTATAGTCCCCTAACTCACACTTTCTTAATAATAATTTTCTGCCTAAATGAAAATATATAGCAAGCAGCAAAGACTAAAGCTTTCCTTGTGTCAGTCCTAAAAATCTACTCATGCATGCTTCTTGCAAGAGAACTTATGCCAGTAAGAATGCAACATTATTTGGTAAAATAGTTTCTCTCATGACTGACTTGCTTCTAATCCCTAATCCTCAAAACACAACAGTTTCAAATTATACTTCTAATGTGGACAATATGACTGAAACTTAGATTTTTATTCTAACATTAGTAGGAGATGAATGACTGGAGTGAGCCACTTCAATCAGGGAAAGCATGGGAGACAAAAGAGGAAAAAAGTAAAGAAGAGAATGGAACAAAGGCACTCTGAAAAGTAAAAGAGCATATTCCTTTTCTCCTTCGCAATTGTGTTTTCATTCCTTCTCTTCATCACCAACTGTTAGACAAAACCACAAAGATTTTCAGTCTCCAGATAAGTTACTGAGGCAGAATGATCTCTGTAAAAGGAATAGAAGTGGGATTTTTCTGTAGTGTACTGGGAAATATGTTTGAGACACCAAGGAAACAAAGTGAGCAGAAAGAGTTAGTCTTTTGGGAAGAAATATGTATGTATATATGTTTTAAAATTATTACACAGTTATTACAAAAAAAAAGTACTTCAAAAGCCTATCTGAGAACTTTTACCTTAAGACTAGATAAATCAGGCTCCAAAAGTTCCCATACCTCTCCCTAGAGAGAATGTAGAAAAAACTAGCTTGGTTTCAGAGAACAGGTGATTTATGTTGCTAAATGCATAATCGGCTATTTGAAAATGTGAGCAGTGCCTCTTTTCTTATCCTAGAGCAAGGGTTTAATCCTCATCCTAGCAAGACAGTTTAGAACAGTAATTGAGAACAACCAGAACAGTAACATGAAACTAGACCAGATGAATCTGATCTTCTAGGATAATTCTCTATTTTAAAGATGCTAATAAACAAAAAGGCATTTAAGTTTCTTCCGTGTCCTGTGATCTACCTACAGACTTGTCCCAACAGTCTTGAGATGTTCTTTGTAAGACCTGTGTGGTGGTACTCCACTCACTGTCTAGCAACAGGTGACCCGTAACATGATTTTAAAAGAGGTTGTCTCAATTTTTGCTTTTGGAAATAGGAAAATAAAAATCTGTTTCATAGCTAATCAGGTTTTGAGTACATAAAAAAAACCCCGAGAACAACCAACCAAAGAAATACACACACAAAAAACTACAATTCAACTTATTGTCTATTCAGTTTCAGCTTTTCTGGTGCCCCTACTAACAAGCCTCTTTTAGGGTCATAAACCAGAAGTGAAGATACAAAAGTTCTTCCTAAAGCAGATTGCAAAACTTAAGTCACAATATATGAGACTGAAAATGAATTGTCAGAAATTCAAAGTTGATCATGTAAGTATTGTCATATATATTTTTTTCCCTCCTTTCTATTTTGGTAGTTTCTAAGATGCTCCAGCAAAGGAAGAGCATTTTCAGAAAACTTAGATTTTTAATTGATGATGAAATTTCTCTTTTCAAAATTATGTGCCATCTTTCTATTTTGAGTAGACAGCAGCTACACAAGACATGATATTAATTTGTAATTATTAAAACAGAAGTTCTTAAACCAAGACTAAAGAAAAACAATCTACTGTACCCAGAAAAAACAACAACAACAAAAAATTAATTGAATTCAAACATATTTGAATCAGAGAAAAGCAAGTCCAAATGACTTCTATAAGATGTTTTCAGATTTGAAATAGAATAACAAAACTGAAATAAGAAGAAATGAAAATTCATTTTGTATAGAAGGGTTAGTTTAATCTTACCTTAATATCTTTCTTTTTCTCTGAGCAGCCGAAGTCATTGCCATATACGAGGGCTTCTCAAATACTGCAGCAGAATTTTTGTTTCTTAAGGAAGAAAGATCAAGTCTGAAATAAAAGAATTACATTTTTATAAAACATATTCTTGGTAAAAGTCAAGTAAATTTGTTCTTAACTGTAAATAAACATACAGTAAGTTGAAAACCCAAACTGGAAATTAATTTTATTAATGTTATTTGAGGTAGCTTTGCAGACTTCAGACATACACAGCAGCTTTAAGCATGGCATTTCACAGCATGGTGAGGTTAAGTATCCATTTTACAGACAGAAAACATAAGGCTTAGAGAAAGTAACTTGCCCGAGTTACAGTCACAATCAATTTAAAAAATGCTGTATTTTCGTTTTGGTACACATCTCATAAAACAGGATAAGCTTTCAACTTCATTTGTTGTCACAAGCATCCTACTGTTTTCAAATATTGGCAGAATTGACTTTGAAGTTGGTCAAAATTGAGGGTATGATTTTTAAAATGTTGGGTTTATTTATAAAACAGATATAAATGGAAAAACCCAGCTGTCAAGATAGACAGGATCAAATTACTTGGTAATATTTCTCACCCATATAAAAGGAAAATACCTTTGCACTATGCTATTGCTGCATGGCTGTGGCTCCTTCACAGACGAGAAAGCAGACATTTCAGTTGTTTCATCTGTACCCTCATAGAGAATTATTGTTGAGTTCATGACAGCTTCATCACACTCTGGGATGACATCATGTGTAGTGTCCATAATGCTGGCCTTTTTGGCTGGCACATCTGTACTACAGGCACTGACTTCCCCTAGGCCTGCAAGGTGCAAAGCCTTCTTCACCACAGCCTGAGGACAGAAGCTTTGTGCTGGCTTTCTGCAGGAGTCTGGCGTGTAGATGATGGGGTACACTTCCTTGGCAAGAGAATCCTCCAGGTGCTGGAAGCTGCATGGGTTGGAGGCAGGTGGACTGGGAGCTAGCACTGGAGAGTCCATTAGCTTCCTCCTCGTTCTTTTCTGTGGTGGTTCTGTATATTCTAATACTTGTTGTGTATTTTTATTCATCTCTTGTGATGGCATACCAAAAGAGGTGCCTGTGAAACATAAGTAACAATGGTTAGCACATCTAACTGCGCATACTACTTAAATCTGGCTTTTTCCCTCTTCTTCCCTACTGAGACATCAGCAGAAACTATTACAAATATTATTGATTTCATTTACATATCAACTTGATCACATAACTGAAATTATTTCTGTTGCAGCATTGTCCAAGACAGTATTTATTGTGACACTCAAAGTATTATAAACATGCATTAGTTGGTGTAGTTAAACCTAGAGCTTATAGAAATAATCACATCTAGGGCCTGACACACGACAAGAGGGAATGGAAGAGTAAGAGTACTGAAAATTATTGCACTACCATGACAAAGCCCATATTTTAAGGTGGTACAATCACAGTAATCTAGAGCTGACTCCTGATCACAGCCATTTTTTTCCCCAGCAAGTACCATGCAGAATAATGAGAGACTGTTGAAAAAGGAATGACACAGAACCATTCAGAAGGACAAAATTCTCTGACACTGCAAATGAAAAAGCAGGCTTTTGCAAAGGGGGAAAAAAGAAGTTACTAGGATTCTGTCATTCTACTGTATCAACTGTGGAGAGCGAAGTTCTTGACTAACAACTTCCCCCACCCTCCAAATTAAAGCAAGCAATACAGTGTAATTGGCCATTCTCATTCATCCTGATTGAACCTACTTTTCTTGAAGTGTCGTAATGTTTTTATTTTCAAGCAAGTGGTAATAAAGGCAATCACCACAGTAAGACAGAAAAAGCCTTTCTTTTGCTCAAGCCTTCAGTGAAGGAGGGTAATTTTAAAACACAGCTCACTGTTCAAATGGTGACTTACACAGTTAATAACAAAAAGACTACAGAATTGCTTTTTTAAACAAATCAAGAGCAAGGGCTGTCAAAACTCCAAGTGCTTTTATATTTAACTTACAGTGCAAATTTAAGAAATGAACCCTAATATCCTTAAAATGCCTATGGATTGGATCCCCTTCAGCTGGCAGACACAGATTCATAGTTCTCCTTTCTGCATTGCCTACTTCATGCCTGTGAGCAAGTAAACTGCAAAAAGAACTCCTGCTTTTTAAATTGATGCCAGTTACTCGGGAATTAGCTACACTATTCCTAGAACAGTGTTGATAAATATTTATTTCTTCTAAATTTCATTCTATTTTTGCCTCAGACTAAGAAAGCTTGTTTGAACTCCTCAGTCTGAATGCTTCTATAGTTCTCTGTCATGTGTTAACAGTTAAGGCATTTTAACTGTTCCAAAAACATTCTTTGAACACGACGGAGATTGATTAAAAACATGTATGTATTGTATTATTTCACCTCCACAAGCTTGATTTGTTACAGAAAGCAAGGCTTAAGTAGTTGTAGCTTTTTCTCTGCTTACCATTTCTCAGGCCTCACTTAATTTTGACCTCGTCCAGTTGCAATCCAATTTACCAAGATGCTTTAAAAAACCAATTCCCCAAGTACCCTGAGAAATTAGATATCTTGGGGTAAAGGGCCAAGTAAGATCCTCACTGAAGAAAAGCCAGTGAAGAATGATCTTGGTGCTGGTTTTGCCTACACACTTTGGTACTAGACATGCCATATGATTGGACACCCAGCTACATGAGATGATGCCCAGTTAGAAGACACAAAATAGAGCTGTAAGGGACAGCCAAGGATTTAAAGACCACAATAAGACCTAGACCTATTCCAGGAGGACAGAACAGGTAGTATCAAAGTGTGTACAACTAGCAAGTAAATTAGATGGTTAGATTTAGGCCAGAAGTCTACTCTATGTTGCCAAAACTTAATTCAATAATGACATCATTGAAACAGCAAGGCAAACATTCATTCCTCACTCAGGGGCTCAGTGGCAGAATGAACAATGTTTAAATTGTCCTGGGAAAAGTAGTGTGGACAACTACATGAACAATTACAATTCCATTGCATTGCTTCCACCTTTGAAGACAGACTAAAATGGAAAACTTGAGCCTGACAGGACTACCTGACATGAAATAACTGAGTAGTGAATTTTTCTCTGTGTGCACCTATGTACAGCTCACTTTACCTATGTAAAGGACCTTTTCTTTGTTAAAATGCGAAATATATTATCTTATACCACGTCTAATCCACAGACAGCTTTCACGAGGCAAAATGCAGCAGGTTGCTGAGATGCAATGCTTTGATTGCAATCTAAATACCAAGGTAATTCAGGATATTCCCCATGAGTAGTGGTAGTAAAACAGGGCCTGAGTGTTCCCCAAATAATCTTTACCTCCACCCAAAACAAAATAGGCCCACTGTGATAAAGACATATTTCTCCAAGACTTGGTTGGATTTAGTAACAAACAAGGAACTTATTTATGAACAATTTAAAACATCTACTCACTGACACTATCAAAAGTGCTATGCTTCATTATGTACTTGCTCTTCAATTTTGTTTTAATAAGTACAATATATACCTCAATGTAACAAAATAGCAAATCTTTAAAAAAATTCTAGCCATCACAACCAAAAATTGAATCCAAACCTTTTTTAAAAAGACTTTTGACATCTTATATTCTTAAATACAAAAAGAAGGTTTATATAATCTAGTGTCTGAAATAACTATCCATTAAATGCCTCAGGACACATTTGAAATATTCATTTATTAGTTTTTACTCCTACTTATATGCATCTGAATGTCTCTTTCAGGAAAAATGATGACTAGAATTCTATTAGCCCATTGTTACATTAGGACAGGGAGGTTTCAGTTTCAGAAAGTTTGCTTACTGTAAGACACTGAGGTTTTGCTAATGTCTTAAAGTTACTAGAAGGAAGCGTGATGGAGAAACATTTTGGTGGGAGTGCCAAGGTTTAGAAGCTTCTACAGGCCTAAATATTGGAAGCATTTTAAAATAAACTGTAAATACTAGCATTTAAATCATTAACTAAATACGTAAAGAACACAAAAGTACTTCCAACATAAATAATTTGATGAATTCCATCCTAATGGAGAGCACTTTGTACTGTAATACAAGTAAATGAATAACGATAGTTGCAGGAATTCTATATAAGGCAAATATAAGCTGTTAGTAAAAACAAAGACCTATTTTTAAAATCCATTTATTTCTGGAATAAAACTCATTGTAACACCAAGTTAAAACACAACAAGCTTTTCTTGTCATTAAAATGTTGGAAATAACGTAAAATACTTAAGACCTGTCACTTCCCATAGCTTTTTGTGAAAATATTAGGTTGCTCTTAACACAGCAAACAGGTAAGCAAACATCACCAGCAATATCACATTTAACTTGGCTTCAGTAACTAACATAAACCAAATATGATGTGACAAAAACAGCTCCAAAATCCTAATTCCATTTTAGCTTTTTCTACTGTATATAGTTCCAAACAGTTATGATCTCAGGTGAATAAAAACACAGCAAGAAAACCATTTAGACCCACAAAATAAAGACTTGCCAGTGTTTCTATTTCCATCTTATTAAGGAAGCAAGATACTGAAGCTAGTTGCTAACTTTTTTGCAAGTGCTTTTAATAGCTACTATTGAGGAATTTATGTAAAAGGGACTAGACAACAGAAGCTGCTACAGAAACCCTACTACTTCCATAAACTTCTAAATACATGGTACTGAAGCTGATACAGTGGAGAACCAAGTAGGGCTGTTCATATTTCTTTAAAGAACAAATCAAAATAGCTCCTGAATGGATGTCCAGTGGTAATCATTAAGTATTGTCATTATTTTCCTACTGAAAGATAAACAACATGCTCCAAGTATAAAAAAAATTATCAACCACGTTCCAAATAAGGCAGGGAAATTATGCTTATGGTCTGTATTTGCTTCATCTTTTATAGCTACTTCAATCTTTTGCATCATTATCATCATCACAATTTAGTAATATTTTTTATTTCATATACAAAAATGAATCACTTATATACTTTACAGAAAAGACGCAGTTAACTTGATGAAGTAGCTTAAAAGAAAAATTTGGAAGTTTTATTTCCTTAACTAGTACTTTCAGCTACAATGCATCTCTTTAAAAAGAAAGATTATTCCAAATATATTTTAGAGAAGAGATCACATATTTGCTGATCCTTAATTTCAGGCTGATGTTTATAAACAAGATAATTGTCAAAATTCTTTAAGATACTATTTAAGAGATTCACTCAGAAATCAAATATGAAAGCCATCATCCACTGATCAACCACCCCATCCGATGATATGAGGTGGTTTTGGTCCTTAGTTTGCTGTATCATTTGTCCCAAAAGACTACTCAGAAGTACTGATTTATCTGACAAAAAACACAGCAATACCAGATATTTACAGCCCTGTGCATTAATATGAGAAGCAGAATGCACTATGTGTGAAACATGAGTCACAGGAAAAGTGAGCAGAGCTCATGGCAAAACAACTCTGATGAATTGAGTTAGCTCTAATTGACATTAGGGACAAAATAATGGCCAAGACTTGTCTTCTTCTGAAACTCATGCTAATACATGCATAAGGGGATTATTTCTGGAAACTGTGCTAAATTAAGTCTACCAGGTTGTTCTGCTAAAGTGAAATTAAATATTAATATATTCATTTCAATAAACATTTCTGGGCTACCACTGATTGATCAAATTACAATTCTAATCATATGTTTTCATCCTTTTAACAACTGACTCATGGAATTCCAAATGGCAAATGAGGTCTAGTCAATGCATTTCAATTATTTAATATTCCTGTGACCCAAAGGCATCATCACTGTGATGGCAAGTTTCACAACAGGTTCACAAACAACAGCTGTGAACTGAAAACTGAAAAAGGCTCAAATCCAGTCTGCATTCTGCAAGTCCCAGGGATCAGGTGTACTGTTTTACACAGCATGAGAAAAAATACTTAGAAGTCACATAAGACAGTATGCAAGAGCTGCTTAATAAGAAAAATCTCTTATTCAAGACATATGCTTTTCCTACTTTTAATCAAATCTTTTACTATGCACAACTCTACCCCGATTTTTCCTGCCGTCCAAAAGAAACAAATGGACTTTTCAGATCAGAATGTTTGTGACAAGGGGAGGCAATTTGTTTTCCTATAAATCAATTCCATTCTCTCAGTGGTAACATAGAGTAAGGCTCCTGGAAATGGGATGCTTGAAACAGTGCCAAGAACTTCCCCATTCAAAGAAATACTTGCAAGTACCAGTCAGAGCTCTCCACCCATCAGTCTGAATTCTGAATGCTGTATGGCTCCGCATTAATGAACACTTAAGAATGGGTGCCCAAATATATTCTTAAATGAACTTGTTTCAACAGCTTGTGCTTTCTTTGAGATGAAGTTAAATTGTTCATGACATTGCACATTTGTGGTTACATTAAGCATACATAAGCTTAATCTAAATTTTTAATGTAAGAGTCAAAAAAAAGGAGAAGATATTGGAAAGCCTGCATTTTCTGTAAAAAGCAACAAATTTAACTTATAGTTAAGGTCAGAATTTTACAAAAGGTGTTTAAAGATTTCAAAGGCTAACGGAAAAACGAGATAGAAATAGGCCCACTCCTGCAGTGAAGTGCTACATGTGCCTTGGCTTATGAAGTTAGCTTTCACTAGAAATCAAGAGTTAATTCACAAGAATTGACTACTCTGGTAATTTGACCATAGAAATAGACATCAAATGAATGGCCAGAAAACATCTTTATCTTTTCCTCCTTTACTATGACTTTATACTGTTTAATATATAAGAGACCCTTTCCTAGGAAGTCTTCATTCAAAACACTTAGGCATTACTGCAAATCAGCTGAAATTCTTCACTATTTTGAAACTCCTGATAGGAAGAAGGACCTTATAACAAGATAATATCAAAATCAGCTCATTTAATAAAGTAAGAACATTTAGAATTATATTCCAAGA
>WAAE01015794.1:0-30676 GCA_013400495.1 Nicator chloris | reverse complement strand
GAATTTTTTTTAAATGGTCAAATTTTGCAAAAGTGTGTCAATGAAGTGAAATAAATAGCCATGAATTTCTCAAATTTATAGTAATTTCACTTTTTTATTAATCAGATTTTAGGCAGACTTTTTGATATTCTTGTTTCTTTTGTAGTCCCTTCCAATGACAGAAAATGTATAGATATAATTCTATAAGGTACACTTTGAAATCCATACCATTTAAGTGCCTTTTTTGATTTACTTATCTTCCTTTCCCCTTCTATCTGTTTAAAAAAGCACTATATGTTTTTAGTAACATTTTTGCCATTGTGCTTCCTTTTGCAATTCTTAGTAGATATTTTTTCACTTCCTGCTCCAAATCATTGTGGGCTGTTAATGTTTGCTATGTTTGCTTTAGAGATGGCTATAACTCAAGCTAAGACAAAGTGTTTAATCTCTGTGTTATCAGTAAAAGCTTGTAGAATATTTTTAGGCACACTTTTTTTTGGAAACCATTAGGCAAATATCCTACCAAATATTTAAGTACAGGTATTTTCTAAGCATTTTTAAAGGTGAGCCCACATGAAGAAGAATGTAAATTATGCCCTTCCAGAAACCAAAATATATTTCTCAAGAACAAAATAAGAACTTCTCTAGCTGAAGTTTAACTTTGTTGTTGCTTCTTAGGTTGAGTTATTAGGCAATTCAGGGGAAATAGTGAGGGCCTTGCTAAGTTGCTTTCTTAGGGAAAGTTGAGTATGGTAGTGAGATAAGTTTATTTATTTTCTCTTTTCATAGGGAATGCCCACAGTTTTGGCTCTTTTGAAGAGTTTCTTTGCTAAGAAGTCCGTATTTGTTTTTCAGTCTGTCCAGGATCACAGGATCTCTGCCTATACTTCCCCCAGCTGCTGGTAACCCCCTGGTTTTCAATCAATACTTGCATGAAAAAAATTTACTTGGCTGCTGCTAACCTGAGTTAACTAATTATTACCTTCTGCTTTTCCTCAAAGCATTCTCCATACATTTGATTTGATACCTCCTTAATCCATCTCAGTGGAATGAATTTTGACTAAAGAGTATTCAGAAAAATATTTATGCAGGAGATTGGAGGGCAATAACCTCAAAGTGCATGGAAATGGCCCAGGGCTGTGAGCAGAAGTAAACACTTAATCCAGATCAGTTTATAGCTGAGGAAGACATAAACTTTCTGGTTTTGTCAAGCTCCAAAATTCATCTCAATCAATCTGTGAATCAACCAAGCATCTATTTTCTCTGGGTTAATTAGCATTTGTTCAGACCTTCCCATGTGGTCCAGTGACTGAACAATGGATTCTTTTGTTCCAGCTCTCCTCTTTACAAAGAAGGCTTAATTACCTCTCCCAGTTAGCCAACATGACATTTAGTTTTAGAGAAGTTTCCAATTGCCCACAGATCAAGGATAATCTTGCTGGCAGATACCAAGAACCTTCAGCATAAGAAGGCTTAATAGACTGGAATATATTATAGCTGAAATGGTGAGAATTGTGGAAATTAGTTATATGGTATTCAGTCTCCTATTCCTGGTGGAGTGTTCAACAGCTGGAGAGTTAGAAGGGTTAGGTTTATTTTTGACTGTGTGTTAAAATACAACTTAATGAAAAACTGTGCCAGGACTTCTGGAGTTCTATGTGTAATGAGAATTAAAATTGTTGCTGTTGTGCATCATGAGCTAGGTTTGAATTTTTGTGGTAGTGAAGTCATAAGCATTACTTATTAAAGACTTATTTTTAGTGATGTACTGAAAGAATGCTGTGTCTAGAATGAATCTTGGGGGTTTTTGTTTGGTTTTCTTTCTTATAAATTAAAAAGAGGCAATAGTCCTAACCTCAAAATACTTGAGCTGTGTACTTTGATAGTGTATGTCATCATTCCTGTTCAAAATGGCTGGAGAAGACTTATGAACATTTTTTTGTCCCCTGGTTTCCTAAAATTGCTTTCATGGTTTGTCAGCAGTGAAAGAAATGGATGCAACAATGGAAATTCTAAATGAGTAGAAATATTTTGCAGCCTCTCATCCTTGAGTAAGGTCTTAACATGACTGAGATAATGAGAACCATTTTGATCTTGTTAGTAATCTGAATACAAACAGCGTTCAGAATTTTCATGGTTTTTATTAAATTATTTTGTATCCACAAGTATCAAAATAAGGAAGAGTTAGATGACTGTGTCTTTGAAAGTAATGACTTTAATAAAAACAGATCCTCTCTTTAATAACATTGGTCTCCTGCACATTTATTTGTGCTTTCTGTAAAGGTACACATCAGATCTGTAAAGAAAAATAAAATCTTTATTCATAACTGCAATTCTGCTCACTTATCAGCAAAATTGAAAACAAGCAGAAGTCAGGGTTTCATGAGACAAAAACCCCCCACCTGATATCAGTTGAAAACATTTTGAAATGATCATTATGTTTAAGTGCTTACCTCAAATTCATGTTACAACACTACCAAGAGGAAAGAAGAGTGTGATAGCACTGTTTCTATCGTAAATTAGTATCCAGCCTGCAGCTGTGTAGCTCATTAAAAACTGTGTCATTTAGGGATATTTTGAAAACACAGAGGTCCATTAAAGAGACTGGCAGTGTATGGTTGTCAAACAGACATGCAATTATTGTCATAATATTGCCATCAATTGGATAGGAGAAATTACATGATGAACTGAGAAGCTGTTTTATATCCTTTTGAGATTTCCCAGCACAATTTTTCCTTTGTTCTGGCCAGCCACCATCCATCTTTGAATCTTTGAATATGAGGACTCAGAGTGTTTACTGGGAACCTTTGCGAGTACTAATTGCAACTTCTTCAGCTTCTGAGGGCTACAATATTTTCCTCCTGCTTTCACACTGCCAATCTACAGCCATTTACATTGCCCTGTCCCAGTGACAGAGGTTAGCTTCTGGTTGCTCATTAAAAATCTGGCAACACAATTTCTTGACATCCACATTACTGTCCAGAAATGTCCTCTTGTCGTGCTGGGGTTGTTGGGAATAACTGAAGGTGGGAATCTTGTTTCTTCCCTCCGTGGCCGTGACAAAGCACACAGTGTCCAACTCACACAGCCAAACTCTATGGCTGTAGTTCACGTTGTTCATGTGTTTTAGCTCTACACTGATGTGATAATTTCCAAGAGCCAATAAAGTCCAAGACTGAGTAAAGATATTCTATATATAAGATATAATAACAAAATCTTTTGTGTTCTGGAGAATAATCCATTTTGACTAATCTCAAACTTGAAGACAGTCTCACCTTCTCTGTTTTGATGGTATTTTTTCAGCTCAGCTTTTTGGGAAGGATCAATGAATGATACTACTCTTTGTGCTCAAACCCAAGACTGGAAAGGCCAAAATTTGAACTGCAGAACTCCCTCCTACTTGCACTCTGCTTGCATAAAGTTAGATGATTTGGGGGCTGTGAGGCCGGGTGATTCTCAGTGTGCCTAAATAAGGGTACTCTTTCAAATCTGGTTGCCCTCCAAAACTGTAATAAGACTGAAAACCACATAAATTTAAGCAGAACTGTGTGGTGTTGAGCGATGACCATGCCTTGGTTAAGAACATTAAAGATACAAAAAATACACCCACTAACTTTCAAAATTATGACTTGTGACACATTTGTCGTTTGTCAGGCTCACAGCATCAATCAAATCTTGCAGCCAGTGACTGGAGTAATTATCTCATCCAGTGCTGGATTTAATTATTTTAAGAGACATTTTCAGGACACAAAAGATGTAAAGCCTTTTAAATCACAATGATATGGAAACAGAAATATTCATTATACAATGTCCTTAAGATTTTATGCTTTTTGTTCATAGCACATTGACTTACATCACCTGTCGTGCTACAGAGGTGCTGGTTACTAATGAACACATACCTGACTCTGTCATTACCACTTGGGCCAGAAGTCTTTCTCTCTTTCCCTTTAATGGTTCTTCCTCTTTCTGACAACTCAATACATTGTGTAAACACAGATTTTCAGTTCTCAGGAACTTCTGTTTTGTATATTGCCTGCTCGACTGATTTTTTCCATCCTTCAGTGGTCTCTATATTCAGACATTTGAGTGTAGTATTTTGTATTTGAGCAGGACTGCAATGAGTATTTGATGACAAATAGCGTTATAATGTCCCCTTGCACAAATGCTTCTAGCACCTTTCAAAAGGCATAAAGTCAATCTGTCCTACACAGCAAGCAAAAATATCTACTGTCTACACTTTGTTTCTAGTTAGTAAACATCAGAGTAGAAACTGTGTTTGGCTAAGTCGTGGGTGAAATAAAATTTTTAAAAAGGGGAATGATTGTTGTAGTTGGGACATAATGTTATTTGAAATGGTGGAATTTTTCTACCTTGTTGAAGAGAAACCTTAAGCAGGGAGGAAGCTACAATCTGACTCAGTGCTCATTTGCCAGAAAGAAGTGTCAATGTTTTAAGAGTGCAGAAGCTGAATTGTTTTTTATTCCCATCTCTTACTATATCCATATGAACTCAGGAGATTAAAAGGGATCTAACTTCAGCTTTTGAGATGGAAAGGGGGAAACTGCTGGATTATACCTCCTGTCCTGTGGCTGGCATTTTTCTCCCTACTGGGATCTGCTTCCACAATAATTATTCATTATAGTAGTTTTTCATTAAGATTACTGGGCTGCCACTGCAGTTAGTATTGACATTGAGTGAGTAGTTTATCTGAGTACTCAGTATGGGGGTGCAAAGTGAGATCTGACACAGCTGAATTTCAGATATCAAGACCAAACTCACAGACCAAACTGATGATGACTGACCAAAAAAATCACCTCTTGGAGAAAAAAGGAAATAAAAAGAGGTTAGCTGCAGCAAAATTCTGACTTGACTCAAGAATGACCTTATTTGAATGTGTCAGGGGAGGAGCTGTAATGTGCCGGATTGGCTTGTTGTGGATATCTAAACAGTGACAACCTCTTAGGTTAGGGTATTTTTTTCCCTTAAATCAACTTCAGCATTAATAAAGTGGGGTTTAATAAGGCAGTGATAGCTTGTACTTCTGATCATCTCCATTCCTTATTCTTTTGGGTTTTGTACCTATTTGTCATCTCATTTTTCTTCCCACTTACCCCGGTATGGGATAGGATTATTGGGACTTTTTTCTACATCTCTTACAGATTTTGGTCAGTTTACTTGGATAAAGGAAAATATACTAGTTTCAGTCTGTTATTATTTTAAGAGGACATTTTAATTACCTCTGTCCACTTACGTTTATTTTCCAAGCCTAATAAATCATATAATCTCAGGGAGAGTTATTTACATATGAGCACTACTACTCTGATATCATGCTTGTTTCTACCTACCTTGAAATCATCAGCAGTGCAAATTTCATTTGATCATATTATTCTGATTCTGAAGCCATTTGAGCACTTCCCACAGGGACTGATTTCATCAGAGGATTAAGTATGAATCTGGTTTAAACAACACCATTCCATTTTGTACTTACCTGCTAACTAATCATATATCCTTAAAGACCCTTTATGCTAGAATTTTAAGTACACAGCTTATTTTACCTAAGTCAGAGACTAGCTTGTGTACTAAAATTACATTTTCTTAATAGTCATGTTCCCATAAGCTGGTCATTTGGAAACATGGATGTAGGGTGGAAAATATTTTGCAACCTTAATACAGCGACTAGTACCAGCAGGAATGCATTAAACGCTGGGGTTTGGTTCTGTTGTCCACTCTTGCTAGCACAAGATCTCATAAAGCCTCTTCAGGAGATTGGGTGGCTAAAATCTAGCTACTGTCTCACCCTGAATATTATCTGCAGACCTACGAACAAACAGGAAACCTTGGCTTTCACTTTTGCAAGGCCAAACGAACCCAGCCTTTGTGAACCTCCCAAGGAAAACACACATAACTGGCAGTGATAAGGACAACAGAAAGAAAACATTAATTACTTCGAGCCGCATTAGAGTGGAGGGTTCCTGCTGTGCTCACCAGTTACTTGTTCTTCACAGCTGCCTTCTCAGCTGGGGGCTCTAAATCAGCACTGAGAGAAGAGACAGAAATGACCATAATGTATTTCTTTATGGTGACAATTTTCTTCACAATGGTAGAAAGGTAGTTCTCATGAAATACTCCAGACTTCTGTTTTCCAATTGAGTAGTTCTTATTTTTCCCTATCACTGCATAAATTCAGTCAACTGAGCTCATCTTGACTCTATTAGGAGTCTGATCTCTAAACAGCTTTACAGAAAATGATAAATGCAGAGACTGACATCGCAAAACTGATGCGTTTTGTTTTTACTCGAAGTGTTTTCTACTTCCCTCCCCTCTTACACAGCATGCATTTAAATGATGCTTGGTCAAATTCTCAGATGCCAGATGTAGGATGGGGGAGGGAAACATCTCTGAAATTTATGTTAATCCAGTGCCAGCTAGAAACTGTTTGGTCAGGGTAGATCCTAAGATCCTCTTCCCTGAGAGATCAGAGATATGAGAGATAGAACTTAGTCTCAACAAATATTAAATATTTACACAGTAGCTTTATCTGTCTTAAGAAGTTACCCATATTTTTTCAGTCAATGCAGAAAAAAAGAGTATTTCTAGGACCTGTTACTCTTTCACCTGAACTTCAGCAATCTACCTGTAATTAAATGAGTTCTACCTAATAAATTCTTCTTTTCTGTCACTGACTACAATAGAAGGAGAGTTAATGGTGAGCTCAAATGTAAAATTCTAGATTAGGTGACACAAATCTGTCCTGAGGCTCTGTTTACTTGGTGTTCATCCTTGACAGAGAAATCTTTGTAATTTTAACAATGGTATTTCTGCTCTTTGTGAGTGTGGTGTGATGCACCTTCTTATTTTAATTGATAGATATTCATCTGGAGATACAGCAGAACCTCCTCATAATGCCTTTCACGTATGTTGATGCTTTAAAAGTTAGTGAGGGATGGGACACTACTAAGTAGACCTCCAGATTGTCCAACATGTCTGTGGTGAAAATATTCTACATCGGGCCAAGGCATTTAAAATGTCCGGAAAGACCTTCTTTCTTTGTTTTAATGTCTTTAAGTGTAGGCTGATGGCATGGAGTTTGGTGGTAAAGGTTGGGAGTGTAGTCACAGGTTTTGAGGGGGTGTGGATATGTATATTTTAATTATACATATTTTAAATAATTGATATTAGATTTTTCTTTGTAAATGCATCCTTTACAAATATACCACAATTTTCGTTAGCTACCAGATTTTTTTCAATTCTTCTACTTGTACTGGTTTCTTACATACCTGGTGTTACATTGTGATGTACACCTGACATTTATTTCAAAAAGATTTTGCCTAATCACATATCTACCTCAGCATCCTTGGAACACACTTTCGTGTCATCAAGGTCTCAGATTTTGCCCAACACTGCTAGCAAAGTACTCAACTAGCCAATCTTTTAGATACAATTGAGTGCCTTAGTAACACCTTTTCTAAAAACTGTAGAGAAAGCAACTCCTACAATCTGTATTTTGGAAGAACTTCCTGTCAACTTAGGATGTGTTTTTCTGAGCAAGTTAAGTAATGATCCTTCCAAGAAGGGTCTCCATGGCTCTTTTCTGTTAATAGTGAAAAAGGATGAAAAGTACAAAAGGTGTGTATCAGCAACATGTAAGAGGCAGCAACAAGAACATTAGCCTTGGGAGACCCTTGCTCAAGGATGAGTTTTCTATATGTTACTGGATGCATCCTTTAGACCCAGATCTAGCCAATATCTTTACTTTGGTAGTCACTGGGAAAAAAAAAAAGGCAAAAACTGGTTCTGGTTTCACTTGGGATTTCCATTTCATTACATGACTGTCATACAGTCTGGCTTCTGATTTCTAGCCAAATCTTATGTAACTCTCCACACCTCACTGAGATAGCTTGTCAGTGCAGCATAAACAGCTATTCTTATAGTTGTTGAAAATTGGGAGTGGGGGGGAAGTATATCAATAATCTTGTAAGGCTTACCCTCTAGACACCAAACTCAGAAAAAGAAAAACAAATCCCATGACACTTTAAAGTGTCATGGCTTTATCTATTTATGGTTTGTATGTCAGTATTTTCACTTGGATTTTTTTCCCCATGGGGCTTGAACATATAATTTTATCTCATGCCTGTTTTCCTTGTAGCCTGCTTGATCTCAGTGTTCAGAGCTCTTCACTTGTAGTCTGATGTAGGTAGATAAGAAGTGCCTCACTGCATAAAGGAGCCATACAGCCTGAAATTAAAATCCTCTCTTATGTGCCAGCAAAAAATTTCATCTGCTCAAGATGCAGGCAAAAAGGAGGAGAGAACTCCTGACTGAGTTGAGCTTACAGTGTCATGTAGGGATATACACGTGCCTGGCGTGAGGGAACAGTTCCCGCAGAATTTCTGGCTGAGGCGCTATAGTAGAGAAACAATAAAATAACTGTATATCTAGTAGTAATTTTTATCAGATGTCTCATAATTAGCTATATGGGAATACAGTATTCCTATATAAGAAATTAGGAGTGCTCTTTCACTGTAATAATACAGTGTTTCTGAAGCCCAGTCTGTTGCTGGACACTCCCTTGCATATGCCACTTTCATGTGTACTGCAGATGTCAAAGAGTGGGCTCAGAATTCCTGGTTTTCTTTGTGCATGGCTAAATTAAATCTGGAGATGCTGCAAAAAGAAATTATTTGAGATTGTGTTTTCAAGAGCTAGAGTATGATGTGCATACAAACTGATCCAAATTCTTGTGCTGTGGTTGAATCCTCACGCAGCAGAGACTGACGAGAATATGAAATATTTTCAAATCTGTTGTATTTAAAAACTGTAGGAAAAGGGTGGAAGTTCACTTTAAATTAGAGTCGAGGGCATGGAGAGAGAAAGCCTTGTGAAATGGTACAGAAAGTGTCAGGAAGAGAGAGCTCCAGCACTCTGTGGAATCAGGAGAGCAACACAACAGATCACGCTATTACCAAGGGGGAGGTCATAAGCGCTAGTAAAGAGGGGAGGGCACATATTCACACCCCTGTTCCAGCCTGTGCTTGCTGGGAGGAGTTCTTTCCCCCTCCCCGGAGCGGCTGCAGATCCGGCAGGACTGCGGGGAAGGAGCGCTGCTCCCTCCCACCCAGCCTCGCCTCCTCCGCCGCTGCGGCATCTCCACGACTTCGGGGGTTTCGCAGGGCTGAGCTACCCAGATGCTGTTTATTTTGCAAAACGTGGAAGATAATTGCATTCATGTATAAGTACACAGAGACACGTTGTGTATGCATTCGTGTGCGTGTGTGTGTGTGTGTGTGTAATATTTTAAGCTGTCTGGCACATTAATTTAGCCACCTGTCCTAGCCCCTTTCTGCTGCACAAATTAGATTGTCTCAAGGGAGCCTGTGCAGCTGATTGGGTCTGCCTCGTTACTAAGGCAACCCTTCTCCTCTCTGCTATATGCTTTATAGCTCAGATTCACTAGGCAAAAAATGGAAGGGCAAAAAAAGTGCTTCAGACCCTGGGGATACCAGTACTTAATAGATGCTCTTAGCAGACTTATTTATTCAGACAAGAACACAGTTTCTAAATGTGGGAGAGTGGTGAAGCAAGTAAAGTCAAACATATATGAAGGGGCTGATAAGGACCAAATTAAAGGCTTTTACAAATGCTGTATGAATCTTAAATTAGCTCTGCTGTGTGTAGTTGATGCAAAGGTATCATGACAGGATATATCAGCATCTGTTCCTTTGAAGGTCATCCCTGATTAGGAAGAACAAGAGAAACTCTTTATGCCAAAAAACCCACAAATGTAGGGAGGAGTCCTTATGTCAGACTGGCTACAGCCCAAATGATGTATTATGATCATTTTTCAGAACAAAATTTTTAGTTTGTTCCTGCTTCCTGCTTTTAGATGATTTGTATTGATTGAATACACCCACAGACATAGTGTGCATTTTATGATGAAACAACGCATGATTTCGTCTTTGAAGAAGGCCTTCTTTATCTCATTATTTCTTCAGTGACAAATCCAGGAACATGATAAGCACAATAAACATGATTATGCTCAAGGATGGATAATGGATTAAGGTAATTATACATGCAAATGAGAAGCAGGGAAGGGTTTTCAGCTGTCAGTCCTAACCTTTCCTGTGAGGACTTGTGCTCAAAAGTATAAATTTGTGTTTGCATTGGCATAGGCAATATGCAGTTATCATCTGTGATGTACCTGTTTATGTCTTCATCTTGTGGCCAGTCCATTAATTGTAGATGATTGCCTCTGTATTGTTATGCTGAGGGGATCAAGGGAAGGGTTGTTTGGACATTCAAAACTCTGTGTGTGCATAGGATTGCAGTGAAGAGATTCCAAGGGTGTAGATTTGCTTATAGATGCATTTAGACACTTGTATCTCAAGGACAGGCTCATAGATGTAGCTCTTCACAAAAACAAAAAAAAAAAAGAGGTTCTCAAGGAAATACAACAAGTTGGATTTTGGGGCTAAGGGTTTGTTTTTTTCGCATCCTATTAAATAGCAAAAAGCATAGAATCATAGAATGGCTTGGAAGAGACCTTAAAGACCACTTGGTTCCAACCACCCTGCCAGGGGCAGGAAGACTTTTCGCTAGACCAGGTTGCTCAGAGCCCCATCCAACCTGGCCTTGAACAAATCCAGGGATGGGCAGGCATAACTTCTCTGGACAACCTGTTCTTGTGCCTCACCACTCTCACAGTAAAGAATTTCTTCCTAATATCTAATCTAAGCCACTGCCGCTTGTCCTGTAAGGACACGATTTGTACACGCCCTTGTAAAAATTTCTTTCCATCTTTCTTGAAGGCTCCCTTTACGTATTGGAAGACCACATTTAGGTCACTTCTGAAGTCTTCTCTTTTCCAGGCTGAACAATCCAAATTCACTCAGCCTTTCAAGAATCCACAGCCTATCAAATTCCACCCTCTTTTGCCAGACCTGCTAGCATCACGGGCAACATCCAGCTCAAAATAGAAGACCTGACAAATTTCATTGCATTTGACTTGGTGAGGAGGAATAAAATTTCAGGGGTTGATAACCTGTAGGACACATTATATGTACCTCCTCATGATTCCTTGGGAAGCAAGATAATATTTTTATCTAATTTGCAGTAATATAAGTGGTTCTGATTATATGAAACTCAAATCTTGTTAAAAGTTAATTACAAAATTTGATGCCTTTCCACACCAGGCTGCACAGAGAAAGGTCATTTCCAATGCAAGTCAAAGTAAATAAAATGTTAGTGGATCCAAACTACTCCAGTATTCATCTCTCAATTTTCCACATATAAATTTAACTTCTGCTTCTCACTTCTGCTTTAACCTCTTTCAGTTTTGGGGTTTTTTTTAAGCACTAAGAAGAAAATAGTTTTATTGTCAGTGATAGTCTGTAATCTGCCTATTTTTTCCTGAATTTATCACAGTGTAAGCTTTTGTAGTTATCTTTGGTTCTAGCCTTGACAGTTTGAGTGACTCAAACCATGAACTCAGAAAGTGTATTGTCTTTTGATAATTTTTATCATCTTGAATCACCTTGCATATTCTCTTTTTAAAAAGTTCATTTGTATATGGAAGGAGAATCTCCATTCAGGCAAGTAAATATTGTAAGTGACAACAGGTGACGGAAAACAAAGCTGAAAATTAATTTTAAAATGCCACTGTGCTATGTGAAGAATTAGGATCCTATACCACTTGATATTCTACAAGAATAGCTTGAAATTTAATGTTTTAATTTTCATTATAAATTACTTACACTGTGTTGATTAAAATTGCATCTCACAGATGGTTTTAATAGTTTAACTGGTTGGTTACATCGGGACAGAAGAGACTTTCTAATAAAACTGCCTTCTGATGTAGGTTTCCTTGGCATCTGAGAAGTCAAGATCCAGTTGTTATAGATTCTAATTAAAAGATTAAGGCCACCCTCAAGGGGTTATGACATCTCATTTCTAAATGTTATTGAGCATGAATATCATAATGCTGTTCTCCTACATCAATTCATACACACATTCAAATATCTGGGCATACGTTACTTTTGATGGCCTTGTACTTCACAGTGCCTGTTGGCACACATACCTCCAAAGTCCCACACATTCTATAAAATACAGGATTTTTCTGTATGGGTTAGAGATAATTTGGGCAAAATTGACACCCACAATGAGCGCTGAGGGACCTGGTACATATTATTGCTAAGACACTGTCCACCTTCGAAAGGTCATGGAGAACAGGAGAGTTGCTTGAGGACTGGAGGAAAGCCAAAATCACTTCAGCCTTCAGAAAGGGGAATAAGGAGGACCTAGGCCAGTTAGCCTCACCTTAAACCCTGAAAAGGTGATGGAATGGTTCATCCTGGATGTTATCTCTAAGCACATGGAGGAAAAGATTAAAATCATAGCCTTCTATGATGAAATGACTGGGTAGATGAAAAGAGAGCAGTATACTTTGAATTCAGCAAGGCTTTTGACTTAGTCCTCCATAACATCCTCAGAATTAAGCTCCGGAAGTAGGGGTCAGATAAGTAGACAGTGAAGTGTATTGAGAGCTGCTCAAATGGCAAGTCCCAGAGGGTCAAAATCAGCAGCACAGGGCATAGCTAGAGGCCTACAGCTAGTGGTGTTCCACAGGAGTTGGTACTGGCTCCAGTCTTCATCCAGACATGGATGAAGGAGCAGAGCTTACACTTAGTGAATTTGCTGATGATAAAAAACTAGGACAAAGTGGTTGATACACCTGAAGGCCGTGCTGCCATTCAGTGAGACCTGGACAGGTTGCAGAATTGGGTGGAGAGGAACGTAATCAATTTCAACAAAGGCAGGTGTAGAGTTCTGCACCTGAGGAGGAATAACCCCATGCGCCAATGCAGGATGGGGGTTGACCTGTCTGGACAAGAGGGGATCTTATCAATGTGTACGAATACAATCAAGGAGGCTGTCACGAGGATGGGGTAAAACTATTTTCAGTGGTGTCCAGGGACAGGACAAGGGCTAAGCAGCACAAATTGAAATAGGGGAAGTTCCATCTCAATATGAGGGAATACTTTTTTGCTATGAGGGTGACAGAGCACTGGAACAGGCTGTCCAGAGAGGTTGTGGAGTCTCTATTTCCAGAGACATCTGGATGTGATCCTGTGCCTCTTGCTCTAGGTGAACCTGCTTTAGCATCAGGGATGGACCAGATGATCTCTGGAGGTCCCTTTCAACCCCAGGTATTCTGTGGTTCTGTGATATGCATCAGTGAAAATTGTAGGTGACCACAACTATACTTTTTGCCTAACAAAATAGTTTATGTGTTTGCTGAACTTCTAATTAACTGGGTCTCAGGAAATTGCCCTGTTAAATCAAGAAGAATACAGAAATACCCTTATGTTGTAGTTTAAGTCCAGACAGCAACCAAGCCCCACACAGTGTCTTGCTCACTCTAAACAGCAGCAGGATCAGGGAGAGAATCAGAAGGGTAAGAGGCAGAAAATTCGTGGGTTGAGATGAAGGGAGTTTAATAGGGAAAGCAAAAGTGACACATACAGGCAAAACAAACCAAGAAATTAATTCACTGCCTTCCCATAGGCAAGCAGGTGTTCAGCCATCTCCAGGAGACCAAGGTCCCACCACCCATAAAGGGTTATTTGGGAAGACAAACACCATCACTCCAAACACCCCCTTCCTCCTTTTTCCTCCCCGTTTTATATATTGAGTATGATGTCATATGGTCTGGAATATCCCTTTGGTCAATTTGGGTCACCTGTCCTGACTTGTCTCCTCCCAGCTTCCCAATCACCCCCAAATTCCTTGCCAGCGTGGATGTACAAGAAGCAGAAAAGGTCTTGGGTCTGTGTAAGCCCAGCTCAACAACAACAAAGAACATCTCTGTATTATCAACCCTGTGTTGAGTACAAATCCAAAACAGAGTCCTGTACTAGCCACTGTGAAAAAAATTAACTCTACCCCAAAAAACCAGCACACCTTAGTAGAGAAATTTTAGTTTAAGGTTGAATTTGAACTCTATTTCTGCTCAGAAAGTAGAGCAAAAACAAACAAAAAAAGCTTTCGAAAGTTACAGGTGATTTAAGTTCACTGTGGACTAGAAATTAGAGAAATTAGAGTCATATGGATCATACCACCTATATATAATTTCTAGCCTGAAGTCTTCGTTAGATGAAAAAGCTGACAACTACTTTCAGGAAAGTGTTTAAAGAGGACCACTGCCAGATTATTGGGAGACTAAAGAAGTAAATGGTGACTGTTATGCTTTTCCTCTGAATATTCTGTAGGGGGGAAATAATCCTCAACACTAATGCAGTTTGCAAAAGGGATATCTGCCACACAAATGTATGTGTTTTACTCCATCTGTTAAACTGTAAATGAGGCTGCAGATCTGATTGTCTTCCTTACCAACTACATTTAATTCTGGATGAAATATTCTGATTATTTTGTGAAGTGCAGGCTGACAGTGTAAGTCTGAAGGATAGGTAGAACTGTTGAGTAAGAGGTGTGCTGTGCTCATGGAGGTGATTCAGCAGAGCAGTGTAAAAGCTCTGGCAGTGGTATCTGTGGCCCCAAGAAGGTGAGAAGTAAGACAAGCAACCTGCACTGGTGAAGAAAAGTGTCCCAATGGTTGTGCTTTGAGGATGGTAGCAGGAAGCAGGTCCCACTGTGAAACAGTACGGTCCTGGGAGGTATATACAGGGAATTAATAGGCAGAAGACTTTAACTTCTGTAGACAGTGTTGCTCAGAGAGATACCAAACTACAAAATCCAGTTTTATTGGATATTTCACTGATGTCCAATAGGTCTTAGAGAAAACCACAGAAAGCATGTTACATGCAATGTCCCAAAGAGCACAATCAGTCACAAGAGGATGTAAAGCTTTAGATTAGGTTAAAAAAGCTGTGACTAAGCTTGGAGATTCAGCTCTGAAAGTTAGAAAAGAAATATGTATCTGGAAGCTGAAAAGACGTTAAAATGAGCACAACTAGGTAACAACATGATTAATTTCCGCTTGCAACAACTATCTCTAAATTTTATCAAGGAATGGTTTTGAACTTGCGCCTTAGTAATTTGTACATTATTTGGCTTAGTGTAGTACAAAGCATTATGTGTTGGTCTGGTATATAGAAAAAGGCAAATTAGACATATTGCTCCTTGTAGATATTCCATTTAATTAATATATTCCCTTCCATTAGGGTAAACTGAAAATCTTAATTTTCTGTGGTTAATAGGATACAAATTATGCATGTTCCATTTCCAGTGATCTTAAATGAAATCTAGTTTATCGTCAGGTAAGTCTGTGATTTTTATGAGAGAATTAATGAGTCACCTTGTAAGAATCACTCTTTTTCAGGGCATACTTTTATTGGGTTTNGTGCCCCTGCAGCCCATGGAGGTCCACAGAGGAGCACAGATTGACCTGCAGCCCCTGGAGGACCCCAAGTTGGAGCATGGAGGTGGTGACCCCATGGAAATCTCATGCAGAAGCAGGCTCCTGGAAAGACCTGTGTAGAGAGAAGCCCATGCTGGAACAGGTTTGCTGACAGGACTTGTGATCCCATGGGGGGCTCACACTGGAACAGCCTGTTCCTGAAGGACTGCAGCCTGTGGAATGGACTCTATGCTGGAACACTTCATGAGGAACTGCAGCCCATGGGAAGAACCTACCTTGGAGAAGTTAATGGAGAACTGTCTCCTGAGGGAGACACTTTATGCTGAAACAGGGAAAGAGTGGGAATCCTCCTCCTCTAGAGGAGAAAGGAGCAGCAGAGACGTGTGATGAGCCCACTGTAATCCCCATTTCCTGTCTCCCTGTGTTGCTGTCAGTAGGAGACAGAGAAATCAGGAGTGAAAGTGAGAGCAGAAAGAGGGAGGGATGAGGGGAATGTGCTTTTGAGACATTTTTCTCATCATCGTACCCTGATTTGATTGGTAATAAATTAAACTACTTAAAAGTGTTGAGACTGTTTTGCCCCGATGGCAACTGGTGAGTGATCCCTCCCTGTCCTTATGTTGATCCAAGAGGCATTTTTTATAGGTTCTCTCCCCTGCCCAGCTGAGCAGGGGTGTGATAGAACAGCATTGGTGGGTACCTGCTATCCCATCTGCATGAACCCACCACAGTACTCTGTGCCCCAAGGAATTAAAAGATACCTCAAGTATCAGAAGATTTTTTCTTCATGCACTCTGTTTTGATGTAGCTGTTTCACGAAGTTCTGTCTTATGTAAAATGTCTAATTTTTATCGGAGGCATTTACTGTTTAACAATACAGAATTGTAAAGAGACAGGGGCAGAGTCCTTAGTCCAGGGTTGCTCTGATATCGTTCCCATAATGTGATTAAACACTACTTTAAAAAGGTATTTATTGTCTTTCTTGCCCCTTCCACCTACTGCAATCCTACGAGGAAACTGTTGTACAGCTTGGTTGCTTTGCTATCTAGAAATACATAATTCCCAATCAGTTTGCAATAATTTCTTTTGTGTCAACATAATCCTTTAACTTCTGTCTTCCTCGTGCTTAACTACTTGGTGCCTCTGTAGAGATCAAACAAACCCTTCTCATCCTTTAGGCCTGTAAAGTAGTTAATCTACTCTTGTAGTTAATCTACTCTTGTAAAGGTATCCTTTTCCTGAATAACCTAAATATACGTCCAGGTACATGAGGAATCAGAAGCACAGAAAATACAGATGGGTCTTAGTAATGCCGAGAATACTTACATAAATATTTGCTTTGGTAATTCCCCATGCTGAGACATACATTCTGACAAATCATTACATTTGTGCCCCAGGTTCAGAATTGCACTTTTTTAAAATCTGAGGTTAAATGCTCACTTACAGTCATTCATATATTATCTTTATGTTCATTGTCACTGCATAATGGCCTGTCTCCCCTTCCACCTTCTTAATTCATGTAAATTATGGGCACTTTGTAATTGCTTTTAATATTCTTAGCATGGTTTAGTTCAGCTTAACGTCTACTGAATCATACTTTTCTCCTATACTTTTTGAACTCTAGAAAAAAAAATTTGTAATTTTTCTGTATTTTTGCCTGCTTTTTACATGGTAGCTATTCATCCTGTGTTCAACTCCTCTTTGAATAGTTTTTCATATTTTTAGGCAGCTTCTAGAAAAATGTTTGTACTTTCTATTTGAAATCTGATGTTTAAATCGTTGAACTTTTCGGTCTCCTTAATTTCTCAGTGTGTTTTTCCCAGTGAAGATAATTGAATTATAGGTACAATTAATCTTTTTAATTATTTATTTAAGGCAAAGAGAGTTCAGTTCATCATCACTGGATTTATGTTCATTTTTCGATGCCTGGTTCTTTTAAAACACACCAATTAATTAATTAATTGTTTTTAAAACTTATAATAGTTTCATCTTTTGGGAGTTTTTTTTAATTATTACCACAGTAATACTACTTGACTTCTCTCTTTTTGCAGTAACAGTTTCTTAACCTCATGCAGCTTTTGCTACTATTTACATTGCCAGTTCTACCCTTATCTCCACTTGACCACTGATTTTAGACCAAATATCATCTACTACTCCAGAAAGATAGATCCATGGGGTTATTGTTCATTGCTTTAATTTATAAAATCATTATCACAATCTCATTTCATTTACATCACTTTTTATATTCCATTCTGCCTGAATTCCATGTAGTATTCACCAGTTTGAGTCTTGTCTCACATACAGTTCTGACACATTTCTTTCAATCCTGCAGTAGTGCATAACTATGGGACATGCATGTATTTCTAGTAATTCACTTTTATGGCTCAGTAATCCTGCACTGGTATATCAACAGCATAATTTCACTTTGCACCATCCAAATTTTTAAGTGGAATAAGCACAGTATTTCATGGCCTATATAACTGACTATAGACACTTTGAAATGCTTTCCAAAGAAATATAAATGCATTCTGGGAAAGTGGTCTTGCTTTGCCAAAGCCAGTACTTGGAGTTACATAAAATTCATCTTTTTCATCTGATTATCAAGAAAAGGTGTAAAATTTCTCTGTACTGTATAACATATCTGTACTTTATCTTAAAGAGTACAGTTTGATGTCTTAGATGTAGTCAGGAATATGGTTGCTAACAAAGTAGGAAACACCTTTCTCCTAGTCTTTCAAGTTACAGGACGAAAATCAGACAGTGAGACAGTGACCTGTTCATTATGACGGTAAATGGTCCCATTTAGTCCCTAAAGTTTATTCTTCACTTTGATACTCTTGTCTATAGAATGTATGAATGGACTTAGACCTTGGATGAGAAATAAACAATAAAGACTGTTCTTGACTTGGCTGTCTCTACATTTCTGTCTTTTGTGTCTATCTGTCATGTATTTAAACATTACTTTGGTGAGGCTTTTTTGAATCAGAGTGATGTTTGAATGCTATTGTTCAATATGAAGAGCAAGAGACAAAACAACGGACACAGAATGTAATTTAATATTGATACACTGTAAGAGTTTGGCAGAGTGATTTAATTAAATTCTAGTGGAAAGGTACTTAACCTTTTCTATTAACCAGAAATTTATGCACAAAATGCAAAGACAAAGGCAGTTTGCATTAAACACTAACTTCTTTTAACTAAAGAGCTGTGGAGAGATTGATTGCATTTGCTTAAGAGGGAGCAGTGCTGCAAATGTCTTAATTCAAGTGGCTTCTATTTAATTGCCAAGTGGCTCCAGAAAAGGAACAACTAGCTGAGAATAAATGAGGCTCCTTTGTTTCTGCTCCTTCCCAAGGACCCATGTTTATAATTGAAACACGCAGAAGGTTCATATATTGAAAGGGTCTTGAGCTTATCATTTTGGTGTCTAAATAACTATATCCAGAGAGGGAGAGAGAGAGAGAGAGAGAGAAAATCAGGGATGCAAAAAGACTTATAAGTGTATCTCTACCCAGTACTCCCTAGACCACAGAGGGAGAATATTTCAGCTGTGGGAGATGGTTGTCTTTCTCCAAAGCCCAACATATGCTTTCCTGTCAGGTATATTTTCTTTCACTGGTCACAGTTACTAAGGAAACCACCTCTCCTGTGTGAAGGCATCGTAGGTGCCTCTTTTGGGGGCTTGAATCTGGGACTGCAGTCAGCCACAGCTTGCAAACTGAAGCCTGTACTTCAGCATACTTAATCTTTGACATGATCATAGATACATTATGTAATATGTTGAGCTTCTGCACAAGGGAAGTGGCTGAAGGACGAGTTCATCAGGGACAGAGGGCCAGGAAAAGCTCCCTCCCTCCTTGCTCTGCAAGAGCAGTCAGCAATGCAAGCCACAGCTTATGGGACACTGGGAAAAGACTAACTTAAGTCCTCTTGGGAACCCTGATACCAGACCAACAAAGTAGTGGAAAGAACATAAAATACTAATCATAAAAGATATCAGAATAGTAACTGTAACAAAAATCCTCAAACTCATGAAGTTATATACTGATGAGATGGGCTGACAAGCTTAGGAATATATGAGCTTGAACTGTCTCTGGTTTCATCATTCAAATCATGTTGCTGACCTACGAGCTCCAGTGATTCAAAATGAGGTGACTTAAGAGATCACTGTTGCTGCTGTACATAGCTATTAATTTAAAATCCCGTTGTCCTCACACGAGCAGAAGAGGAACTCATGATTCCAGTGAGGTGTGTCCTTTAAACAAGACAAAGTATGTACTGATATGTGGCCTAGTACACTCTTAATGAGAATATACTGAATATAAAATACAAAAAATCTGCATCTATAAATACCTGAAACACCAACACTGCTGTCTGAAAGGTTCTGAGATTACAATACTAATGAATTCATTGATGGGTAGTTCTGAGCACCGTGTAGCAAAACTCAGTTTGCCTTCATCCCTCCATGGCAATGAACAACTCAGGCTGTGAGCTACAAATATTATTGGTACTAATAAAGGAGAGGGTTGGCTTAGAGCGTAGTAATCTGAGATCCTTCTCAAGCATGCCATAGTTAGTTCTCACAGATTTCAGTGGAAGTTCTAAGTTCCCATAGTCAACATGGGAACTTAGACCTCAGCAAGCCAAAGTTACCTCAATGGTTAGTACATGTGCAGTCTCTTTGAGGAGCCTGCAACATCTGTTTACATGTAGAGTAAAAATAAACATTCATGAAATCACTTTCTCCTACCTTCTCTTTAATTAGATGGTAACTCTTGAGTTCTATCTTTTTGTGTGCTTATACAATGACTACCACAATAGGTCATTGATTTCAGCTGTGGCCTCTGACTTTGCCACAGTGCCACTGTAAACAGTTTATATGTTTACATTTGCCTCCTTTCTGCATTTAGTTTTCAGTGTTTAACACATCAGTTATTCTGAAACAAATTATATGATTTGCAGATAGCGCACAGTAGTAGGCTGCTGGACAGAAATTCCTCTTTGGGTTCTGGATTTTCCTACCACTTTCAAAGGTAAAATCCAGTTGTAATAGTCTCATCAAGAGAGAAGACATCGGAGTCAGTTGTACAGCCAGATAGTTATAATTTCCTTAGATCTTTCCTTCATTCTCCATGGCTAGAGATTTAAAAACATAAATAATTAAATCAATTTAATTTGAATTTTGCTATTCATAGATATTGCATCCAGAACTCAATATATTCCCTTTATAGTAGATAATAATCCCTACTAGCCTTTCCCTTTGTGTTTGCTCTCTTGCTTGTTCTGTGGATATGTTCTCTCTGGATCACTTGAAGCTAAGTGTGCAAGAGTGCAGTTGAATTTATAAGCACAGAATGGAGTAAGGGAAGGGTGGTGCAGATCCTCAGGTTTTAGAAACAGATGATTTGCTGCAAATACTTCTTGATGCCTGCAATTTGTGCTCAGTGTAAACAAGGAGTTCTGTGAGCAGCTAATGAACTAATGAGGCCAGATTTCCTACAGATTTCTGTCTCTTGATTGACTTTTTAACATTATATTATGCCTAAAACATTCTAACTGCAGAACAGACCAAAAGAGGCAGTCCTGGTTCTTTACTCCCTTTTTACCATGTGTTACCACCCCATCAGATCTAGCAATTATATGGCCTCGAGATGAATTTGTAACCTTCATTTGTGTGTGGGTGTGTGTGTGGGTGTGTGTGGTGTTATTCCAACTGGATCAATGAGCTGATTATCTCTAAGATCAGAACCTCTCTGCCAAGTTTGAACTTTAGTCACTAAGCTCTAAAGATTTTAGACAAGTAAATGGATGTGTCTGCAGGCATATGCATGGGTAGGATGTTTAAGTGGAATGACTGTGTACTGCAGTCTGATTTTAGAGTAGAGTTAAATGAATAGCTAATATAATAAATGTGTCTTTGAAATGTCTCTATTGCCTGTGACAATTCATGCCTGAGAAATACAACATGTAAAACTTCAGGAAATTAAAGACACGGTTAACTACACTACAATTCAGGATGCTGATAAGCAACACATCAAACCTTCTGGCTGGATTCCCTATAATTTTCAGGGATCTGTGTGGTACGCATTCAATGCACTTTGATGAAATGAATATGTAAATGTCACTAGTGGAATATGTCAAGATGTTTCACTTGATACACATGCGTAACAGGCGCAGTTGAAAAGAGTTTATATTTTCGTCAAGCCCAGAGTAAGATCAGCATCTAGGTAGACTAGTAATATGCAGTCAAACTAAACAAAACACTTCCAGGAGAATAATAGCACAGGAATAATCAGATACTCTGAGGGTGATAAATGACCTTTGAATCATGTATGGTGGTACTCACCATACAAGCAGAAAAGCAGACAATGCCTAAACTTTGATGGATTTTTTTGAATTATCTATGTGTGGATCAACAAACTATCAAAGCGGTTTCAGCAATTGCCCTCAGAAATGTTGCTGTGTATGTTATACTTGATGTTGACCTAAAGCAATTTGGGAAACATTGCTTTAAGTGCATTTTCTTTGCATTTGTAAACGAAGCAGAAAGTGTGTCTGGACTATATGCAAATGCACTCTGATCTACTAACATCTGACACCTCACTATAGTCATGGTCCTTAGTGCCTGGCCAGTTCCTCTGTTCTCACTACATTTGTGTCATGCTCATCCCTTGCTCTGATAACCACTGGGGCAGCTCAGTGTTGTATCCTGGGTAAGTGCTCCTCTGGAGGGCTGTTGCCTTGCTGCTGCTTTAGCTCCGGCTGTGGGTGTGCTTGGCTGAGCCATTGCACAAACTCTGTGCCTCTGCTCTCCAGTTCCACTCACCCTGGCAGGTGGCCCATCCGTGTGCCAGCATCTGTGTTTCAGTCTGGTGCACAGCAGTATCTTTGGGGAGCTGAGTGCAAAGCCATCGTTCAGAGCTGGCATTTCAAGGCCTGACTGAAGGGCCAATTTCTGCCTTGTCAGCCACGCTACGTCTTGAGCTCTTGTGAGCCCACGGCTTGGGTGCCGGACGGATGCAGTGAACATTGCTGCCTTGCTGGTGGACTGCTTCGCAGTGTGAGGAGAATCACATTGCTTCTGTTTCAGCATCTGCAAAATGTATGAACTCAATATTCTTAAAACCCTTTGATCTGTGCATGACATGGGTTGTAAAACAGCTGGAAAAAGCCCCACCGTGACAATTACACCAGATCTGATGTACCCTTCAACTTTGCTGGCATAGCTTGAGTAGGGAGGCATGTATGCTGGCTGGAGTAATAGCACAAAGACATTTCCCATTGCACTATTATAATTTAAATTTAATTTGGTGAACAGATATAAGCAGTGGCACAAAAATAGTTTTTGTTAGCACCAATCATACCTGCACTAAAAGTATTTGGCAGAGTTATGCAAGATAACTCTTTCTATATACAGGCATGGAATATATTTGCTCCTTTTCACCTTCCACAACACTTTGTTTAAAAGGAAACTTTGGTACTCATTACTGACACAGGTTACTATTTTAATATCATATTCGTGCCTGTATTTTACTCACATTTTCTTCTTGGTAAGCAGAGCTGTCCCCTTTCAATTACCCTTCACCTCTGCCCTCTCCTGCAAGATCAAACATCAGACTTCTAAGCACTGGGATGGATTTCAGAGGGGCTGGAGAGTGGGGAGGGGTAGTGCTGCCTGGAGTTACCTGCCAACCTCTTAATTTTATATCCTTATAAAGGCATACCATGCAGTAAACATTAAGTAACATTTTATTTCTGGACTGCTCACCTTTTGCTACTTGTCATAATAATATCAAAGAAAGTTCTTTGGTATTATTTTACAGAGTAAATTTGCTTTACCTTCTTTGTGAGGAATCTGGAGGTGGCTAGTTTGGATTGTCACTGGCTGGGGAAATAAAAGCACACATATCTGTGCTGGCTTATTTGTCCTGCTGAGAAAAAATGCACTCTAGATCTACCTAGAGGCATATTAAATGATAACCAGGTTTCCAAACTTTTGCTTACACAAGCGATTACATTTAAAATAAAAATGCTATCTTATTTGGCTAGGTAAAAACTAAATGAAGGACAATAACTTTCAGTGACTCTTGCTTTCCCAGTCAAGAGATTTAGACAATACATTTTGGGGATTTTTTGCTATTAATACTAGGTTTTAATTTTAGTTTAAAATAACATTTTTTGGTGGGAGCAATAACTGACATCACGATAGCTGATGCCATAAGGATACTGTTTAAAAAGGAAGTTGGAAAACAAGGAATTAATCTATAGCTGACTGAGAGTAATGTTTTTCATATCCCTTAATCCACAAAAAAAGAAAAAATCAAATCCAAACCACCCACATGTGTAGAGCCTCTTTTAGAAACTGCTATCATACATTACTGCTTATGTACTAGAGCCCAGGGGTGCCGGGGTAGCACTTCAATCAGAAAGCAACAAGCCCCCCAAGCATTTGTGTAACCTCACCAAAAGAGCACTCAGCCCTCTCCCAGGATTTGTAAACCAAATGTCAATTGTAGTGTTAATATAACTACAGTTAAATAAACATTCTATCCTTCTAAAATACAAATTCCAGCCCATGTCTGTCCCAGGTACACGTTCTAGTCTACAGAAAACTGCAACAAATAAACTTTTACATGTTCATATTGAAAGGGAAGCTGTGGACATGCCTACGTTTGTTGCATTTTGATGGCAGCATTTCTTTCAGCAACTCTGACGCTCTATGCAGTTAGCTTTCTGGTCTTGTTGGTGGACTCTAATCTTCCGACTCTACAGAGATCCTTAGATCCTTACTTTTGTTTTATTTGAAGGATATTAATTTTTAGAGACACCAATGCATCTGTTGTGGCTTTACTCCAGCCAGCACTCCTCTCACTCCCCTCTGATGGCATGAGGGAGAAAATAAGAAGTGTGAAAGTGAGAACACTCGTGGGTTCAGATAAAGACAGTTTAGTGGAGCAGAAAAGACAGGAAAAAGTTGTAATGATAAGGATGATAAAAGATTTAGAAAACACAAATGAGAGATGCACAATAGAAATGCTCACCGCGTGCTGACTCACATCCAGCCAGCTCCCAAGCAGCAGCACCCAGCCATCTTTCTCCCCAGTTTATATGCTGAGCGTGGTGCCATGGAGCATGGAATATCCCTTTGGTCAGTTGGGGTCAGCTATCTTGGCTGTCACATTGCATCTCCTTGTGCCACTTGATGGGGTGAGAAGCAGAAAAGTCTTTGGTTCTGTGCAAGCACTGCTCAGCCATAATGAAAACATCTCTGAGTTATCAACACTTTTTCCAGCACAAATCCAAAACATGGCCCCATACCAGCTACAAAGGAGGAAGATAACTATCCCAGCCAAAACCAGCACAACATCATTTTACCTGTTATGTTTAGTTCTGACAGAGAGATGCCCTACTTTAGTCTTATAGGTCCAGATAAATGGGCTTATGCAGGCTTTGTAAATGCAAAGTCCATATACAAAAGGAAAGTGCCTTGGGGTCATCTTCTGTCAGGTGAAAACCAGCTGTCTGACATCACACAGCAGCTTTACACAGCAGTTTGAGACAGGAAGTTGCTGAGCTGGAATTAATGGGGAGGAGACAGATTGATTCTCTGTCTATCAGCAACCCAGAAAGGTAATAATGAGAAAAAAGAGAGAAGTCTACGTGCTCTGCTGGCTGTAATAAGTGCGGAATTATAAAACTTCAGCTGATGTTACTTTTAAAATAAAAATCAGAAGTATTTGCTACATGGTGTGTAAAAGTGCATTTGCTGTTAGCACACGTTTTTAAATCACTGGATGTGGGATATGAATACTGTGCTATGGAGAATTTAGTTGCCAGAAAGATATACTTTGGGAGGTTACAAATACCTAAGGTTAGAATGATGTACCTGTTCACACTCTCAAGGTAGGTTTGAGGAATGTTTTGAGGAAGCCACATGTCATATTTAGCAGTGATCTTCTTAGTCTGTGCATGTCAGAAGACTGCCCGATGAACTCAGCAAGTGCATTTATGCAGTGAAAATTGTGTTGCCTTTTAAAATCCTCTAAGTTGTTATAATCTATTTAATTTATTGCTATCATCTTGAAAGCCTACCACATACAGAAGCCAAACAGTCCAAAATACCCATGCCATGAACTAGAAAGCTGGATTCTTGAGGGTATTATTTTAACTTGGGATTTAAATGAAACATTATGCATATTGATTAAGGTGGCAAATAGAATACTTAGGCACCTTAAAATTGGAATCCTCTCTAGCTGAATCACCATACATGATGCCTATTTTTTATTTTCAGAGTAGTAACAACAAAAAGTACTAGTACAGAAGAATCCTAGATTTCTCTAATTTCCACTTTCATTGTCTAACCAAGTTTGCATAGTGCTTACCACTCCTTGTGAATTCTGCTATCAAAGTTTTCAGGCTTTTAAGCATTGACAGCAGCACAGTTGTGTATGAACCACTTCTGGCAAGGGCAAAAACTTCAAGAGCTGACATAAGATTCATTATGTCATTTGCTGAGTCTCAAATAGAAGGGACTAGAGACTCTGTAGAAAATTAACAGTACGACAAGAAACACTACACAAAATATCTGTGTCCCCCATGCTGTTCTGATTTGACTATTTGATTAGCAAACTCCTCAAGCAGAATGGTTTCAGCAATACTGTAGTTCACAGCTGAGGTGATTATTCAGTTCTCCCTTACAGCTTCCATTACAGATGGTTTCCCTAAAATTTCCTTTAGTGTGAAAATTTCTCTAATTGCTTCATTGTGCCAAGTGGAGTATCTTGGGAAGCTTAAAGTAAATGTATTCCACCATTTGGAGCCAGAGAAATATTTGAAATTACTATTGTTTAGTATTTGTTATTTTTCAAGTTCTTTCTTTGCTCTTTGTTCTTGAGCAATCAATGTGATTTTAATTTAGCCTTTTATCTTGAGACAAGGCATTGGTGGCGATGAGGAACATCTATTCTGATACATCTGTGTAAATAGTTAAATGATGTGCCTGATCTGCTTGGTTACTGTCTGAAGTAGTGTATGATACATTACCAAGTAGTCTTAGTGTGACATTTGTGTATGTTGTTTTACTTTTAACATGATTTAAAAACTGATTAAAAAGCTCTGCCAGACTTTTAATTGATTGTTGGCACTTGCACATACAAAATCTAGTGTTTAACAGTTGTATCAGAACAAGTGCTCAAAGGTAAATTCATGTTAAGCTTAGACAAATAGAAGTAATGATAATCTGTATGTGCCAATAATAAGAAAATCAATATTAATTAATAAATTGAAATTTCCAGCTACATATGTTCACAGTATTCTAATCTCCAAGTCAGACACTAGAGATTATTTCTGTATCTATGATAGATAGAGAAATCTATCTATGATAGATAGAGAAATCTATCTATGATAGGGCTCATCAGTCACTATTACTTGAGATATTTTTGTTTCATAACACTAGAGAGCTAAACTATTTCAAATCTGATGAGAGGCCAGAGAACAAGTGTGCAGCGTGGCCATATCCACAAGCAAGTGGCTTCAATCAGGAGGAATATTACCATTGTTACAGATTTCAGGAAGGATGCTAAAATGCCATCAAAGAACTTTGGATTTTTACTGTCTTTGGCTGAATTCAATCTCATTAAAAAATTATAGGATATTTTAGCAAAAATATCTTAGCGTTATCAATGTTTTCTCAGTCTTATGGTTGCTTTTAATTAAGAGAAAAGTACGTTTTTCATATTGGGGTTAAAAGTTTTCTGAAAATCATCCAAGTTAGGTTCTTTGATAAGCATTAGATTTCACTTCTCTGGTAAAACACTGAAACAGAAATTTTTACTATTCCTTTGCATATGGTATCATGAAGTTTAGCTTCTACAAATTTAGGCACATAAATAGAAAGAAACTTAAAGGCAAAAATTTTCAGACACTGAAAACCGAGCTATTGAGCTTTTTTTATGTTTCAAAATATTGATGCTGGGGAAAGGAAAAATACGTATTTTTCCCATTTAAGTTTTTGTTTAAGTGGCCTATCTCAACCATAATGTTACAATTCATGAAATCCAATCTGCATATATATTTTAGATATATAATTATATAAAATAAGTGAAAATCTGTTGTATATAAAATTTACTCCTACTGAGCTTTTACCAACCACATAAATACAGAAACAGTAATTAAACAAGGTTTTGACAGCACTAGTCATCTATTCTTTCAATTTCCTGCAGCTAACATATGAATTATCAGCCCTTGGACATCAGAATGGGATATGTAATTGATAGTTGCTTACTGCCATTTGTCACCCCACCCTCCTCCTACCCAGGGAACAACATTTTACATCAGTCAATAACTTTAAATTATATATGTTTTGTAGCACAAATCTGACTGATTTAGATCCAGTTTTATTTAATGCTTTCAGCCTTGAACATAGTCTACACATAATTGTGAAGTACTGAATTAAGATGAGAGCATTTTCTGGTGTATGCCTGGTTCTCTTAAGCAGGAATTATGAGGCCAGACTCCCATATATATCACTAATAAGATGCAATAAACAATTTTTTAACGTGAATTTGATAAACCCAATGAAGCCCAAAAGAATAAATTCCCAGAAAGATTCAAGATACTTTTATGTATGAAAAAGCAGACTTGGAAGAGATCAAGTATTCTTAATTTATTGCACCAATGGGGAAATAAGGTACTAAGCAGTCAAAGAAGGTTTTAAAAAAAGTTACTGGTTTTAATCACACTTAGTCTTAATTTTTTTTATCCTTTTAAGCTGATTCAATATATGTTGCATTTTTTTTAAAGACTGATGTGAATTGTGTATTCCTTCATGAAAGTTTTCAAGAGGAGGTGTGATGCACGTGCAGTACTAAATACGCAGAATGAAATCATGGTGATTTAAGAATCCCAATTATCAGGAGCAGAGCTTCCATGTGACTGGCCTTGAGGAAAACATGCTGGCATGAAAGGAACAGATGAGACAGTAAAAAGTGCTAGGAAAAGGGAACACACACAAGTAATCCATAGGTTTATGCCACATGAAGAAGGGGTAAGAATGCCTGCAGGGAAGTTATAGTACTGATCCCAAATGCATAAATTCAAGCAAATCCATCTTTAACTAGTTATCACAGCTGATAGCTGTGGTACAGGAGTAGCTAAGTAAAATTATACTGGAACAAATTTGCTTTGGTTATTTAACTTGCCTTTTAGGTTATTTCACTTTATCCCCTTATGTGTGGTTATAGGAAATTATTATGATGGGAGCATTTGTTGATGCTCATGTAATGACCATTAAGCAAGGATGAAAGAAAAGTTTTGCAATTAAGGTTCTGAAATGGTAATTTTAGAATTAAAATTTATTTCAGTCTACCATAACACAATATAATCATCAGCACAGTAAGCTATTTTGTCTGAAATATTTATCACTCTATACTCAGCTGCAATTATCTCTTTAGGACTAATTCTTGGGACCATGAAAATTTCCAATGAGGATATAATATAAAGCTAAGGCTTATGGTTACATCGATGTTATGGGGTAATGTCTTGCTCAATGTGTGTGAACACTTCAGTCAAACAGTTTACAATGAAGGAACAGAAAAGTGCCTCATACCAGTGAATGAAGCAGTGTAGGTGTCAAATATTGAATAGTTCTGAAAAACTGCCTTGAAGAAGCCATTAACTGGAATTTACATGGGTAAATTGACTGCTGGGTAGCTCAGCGTTTGTAGGTGTGTGGGTACAGAAAATTCCATGTCCAGTCACCAAGACTGAGCTCTCTAGGGCCAGCTTAAGTCTGGAGTCTTCACTATAGTAAAAAGGAAAAAGGAATTCAAACTTTAAAGCTTTGTTTGTAACGCTGCATGAACGTATTACAAAAAAAGATTATGCAGAAACAGGGTTTTTTATGAAAATATTCACTGGTTCTACATAAATTATAAGCAATACTGACACAGTAATTTAACATTACTTAACATGGAGAATCTTTTTTCTCTTTTAACTATCTGAGATCTGAGCCGCAATCACTATTACACAGCGAGTTTTCTGAGTCACAATAAATTGACACCAAAACATCATTTATTGATGTGTCATCTAATGAAATGAGAGAAGGTTCATTGAAATGAATATTGAAATAAAGACTTCTCTCATTGCTGAAAGAGCAAAAGTCTCTAATAAATCAAAATCAGTAGTATCAAATCCCTTAGTTTTAATATAAAATATGGAAGTTTTTGCCACAGGTGAAGTTAAATTTACTGCTACGGATGTTAGATGAAAAAAACTAAACTGAATTATGGAGTTTTTTTCTTTTCCATATGAATGAGTAGTAATTATATAGTCATGTGTTAACATGCAAGATCAGAAGGTTCTAGTAGCATACCAAGGCAATCAAGCTATCTTCTAAGGAATTAAAATAGAATGGACTCCCCCAGTATGTCAGACAAAATTAGTTCCCCTGTAGTCTCCATCTCCAAGTGAAAGGAGCTGCAGGTGAGGGCAATTGTGAAATAGGAAAGTTGGAACCAAGAACTAGAGCAAAGCCACATGGCTTAATAAAAGGAAAAACCCAAGCTCTGAGTGGTCCATTTGTTAAATGGGGATAGTTTTCAGTGACCCTAAGTCCCTAGATGGAATGGTTCTGGTTGTCATATTTGAAACATTTGTTCCATGACTACACTGGCTGGTGAGCCAAAATGTTCCTGCACAGTCTAACGATACCACGATTCATCCCCTTCAGCAAAATTTATTTTAATCCATTACACTTTTTGAACTTTTGCAGGAACTAGCTGGAAATGGAGTTGTTTTTGTGCTTTCTGAAACTTCTGCCCTCACTATAAACAACAGTTTTCCTTCCTCTTCCAGACTCTGCTATCAGAAAAGTGCCACAAAAAGATATGAAAATCATTGACAAAACCTTAGTGTGTTTCTGAAAGACAATTTAACACAGAAATGCAGAAGTAAAGTCTTTAGACTGTATGTTAGGACAAAATTAGAATCCTCTTTTTCCTCTCCTTCAGTTGACCACCAAATCTGATTATTTATATATCTGTCTACCTATATTAACATATTTAAAGTGATCAAGAAGAGACTGTAATTGTGTCATAATATGAAGATAGAAGGTCTTGAATTGTTTGTTTTGCTTTGGGTTTTTTTGTGGTTTTCTTTTCTTTTTATGTCTTTGTTTTGTGTTTTTGTTTTGTTTGGTTTTGCTTGTTTGTTTTATTTTGTGGGTTTGTGTTGTTTTGTTTTGTTAAAGAGAGTATGCAGAAAGAATATTTTCTGCTATTTATCTACCAGGTAAAAATGGGAACTACCCTCTAAATTTTAGGTATG
>WAAE01015793.1:0-13663 GCA_013400495.1 Nicator chloris | reverse complement strand
GAGCATGGCCAGGAGAGCTGGCCTGATCTGGCCAAAGGAATACTCAGTGCCACATTCCATATCACAGAAAGGCAAACCCAGCACATCAAGGGAGGCCAGTTGGCCAGGAGGGATTGATGGCTGCTCAAGGTTGAGCTGGACATTGATCAGCAACTAATGAGCAATGGTATTGTGCATCACTTGTTTTTCTTGTGTTTTATTCCCTTTTCTCTCTAATTTTCATTACTATTATCATTAGTAATAGCAATATATTATTTTATTTTGTTTAAATCATTAAGCTGTTCTTATCTCAAGATTTTTTTTCTGAGTCTCATCCCCACTGGGAGGGGTCTAGGAGTGAGCAAGCAGCTAAGTGGTACATCGTTGCCAGCTGGGGTTAAACCATGACAAATATTCTCAGATCTAACTTATAATTTTGAATCTTTTTAATGTACAATTAAAATAACAGGTGATATGAAGGTGCATGAAAATCCAAGTACATTAAAACACTCTTATCTTTATCAACAAAACCTCTTATTTCAAGTTGATTAGTTCCATTTTCCTCAAACTAATGCCAGTTGGCTTTGATTCTGTGGCCTCAAGCCTATTCTCACCAATTTGTTACCTCACTTAGAATGGTATCACATGAACAGATGTGTAATCTATGATAATGCTCCCTTCCCAGAATGCCTCTAGAAACCAGAGCTATCTCATTGCTACTATATGCTCAGGATCCAAAAGCTGAGAATTTTATATGTGTTACCCTCTCCCACATTTACATTTATTAAAAAAATGTAAAAAGCATAAACTGAACCACATTTTATGGTAAGCCAAAGGCAGATATTCTAAACTGCATACTTTGCTCAGTGGGGAAAAGATCCCTCAGAAGGGATGAAAAGTATGTGACGTATCCCTGTAATTTTGCTTAATCAGCAGCACAGTGCAGCTGAGAATATACAGACTGCTACTGTCAGAATCACATATTTTTTAGTACTGCCAAACATTATCTTTACCCTTGTTCTATAGTCCTCCAAGATTAACAGAAAATCAGCACTCCTGATCTATAAAATTATTTGCTTAGCTAAGATCTTTATCTGTTTGTGTTTGTTAGTTAAAATGTCCAAATTTTCCATTGGTTTCTGGTTTAGCTTCTTTATAAAGTAAAATTTTAAATCACTGAAATTACAATTATTTCCTCCTCAGTTGACTTATTTTTCAGAATCTGAAATACCATTTTAGGCAGAATGTCTTTGTCATTTTTAAAACATGCTAAAATATTTCTTAGATCTTCTCCCTGTATTTTTTTGGATTAAATTTTTTTGCCCTCATAACACAACTGCAAACCTGCCCCTTAAAAAAAGTATGCATTTCTGATTGAGACATTTTTGAAACTACATCCTTGCTGAGTTTTTTGGAGTTCATTTACCCATTTTTGAAGCTAATGATAGAGAAAATAAACACATGGATTCAATGAGGTTACATAATTTGTACCTTGATAAAGTACTTCCTCAACAGTTCAATGTACAGCTGTGCACAGTAAAAGTAAAAACTGTAATACCAAAGTTTAACTATAATTAGTACTGATGAGTTTTATGTATGAAACCAGAGATGTTCAAAAGCAGACATTGTTTTCCAAAGAACTGTGGCAAGAAAACTGTAACACAACTCAAACCAAAAATGTTACTCACAGAAGGAAGGTCATATGAAGACAAGGTTCTGGTGTGGCTGGATGCCCTAAAAATACTTTGCTGTCCTTAAAAAATTAAGGAATTGCTTTTAACAGAAATATACCCTCATTTTGAGAAAAAATCGGTAAAGTGAAAACCAGTGCCTGCCCAAACTGAGAAGATTATCTTTTTATTCAGCCATTTGATTTCAAATCTGTGCCTGTTTCATCCTCCTCTTCATCCAAGTTCCAGGTTGATTAGGGTAAAGACAGAATTTTCTCCCAAACCCAGAACATCAGTTATTTCAAAGTACTCCTAACAATATCCTTTATTTTTCCTGTCGAGAGAAGTGTAACAGTATGAAAGTTTTATTCCTTCCCCTGGTTATGTTGTCAGACTGGTATTTACAGTAATCCACAATTTCCATCATGCAGCAATTTGGATGTCAAGTCACTGCCCACTCCAGGCCTTTTACCTTAATGTGGAGCATGACTTCCAGCGAGTAAAAAGTTGTTGCGAAGTTTTTGCATGGCACTGGTAGGGAGAGAAAGGAGGTGACATTTTCAAAGCATGGCACAAAGTTAAGCTCTCACTCTGTGGGTGGGAAGAACCACTACCCTTGGTAAGAGTACCCTTGTTAAGAATTGTTCACTGATTTTATATTATGCCTTTAAGAACTTTGCATATAGAGAGGTATTACTGAGCACCTACTGTTGGGCTAAGGAACTAAGGCCAGCAGCAGTAGGAGTGTCAGTTTTCACTTCAATAGCTCAGAAACACAAGGAGCCAGCCTGCCCTTCTGTCTTTTGAGACATGATAGTTGTGTGACACGGCACTTTTATAAAAACCCTTTCATCTTTCTTTTTCCTTTTTTGATAATATCAAAAAAAAGATGCTCACACCTATAATTATGTAAAACATATGCACTCCCTTTGGAGTTATTTGTTTCAGCGTACCAACCTAATGTGCTCACAAATCACAGTGATGACTGATTGCTAATCCTGTACCTGCTATGGGTAAAAACAAGGGGAGAAAAGGGCAATACTCTGGCCCTAATATTAATAATATCCCATGAGTATTAGGACTTCATTTACCCATATATTGCTGCACAATCAGAGTCCTAGTTAATGCCAAATTGTCTGTCTACTATACAATTTCTTGAGCAGCCAAAATGTGGACAGGACTGGCTATAAATAGTGCATTAACTAAACACAGGCATGGAATATTTCTTCTCTGACTATGCATGAAGATAAGCAAATCTGTGTATCCTCATCTTAAGCCTGATGTTTGTATGTTTCTTACAGTTGCAGCAGGAAAATAATTACAGTACTTGCTTCTATGTTTACTCTCAGTGAGGAGAAGCAACTGCATCCTGTCTCACACAGGATTTTGTTCCTTCATTAATTAAAGCACAATTCAAAAAAGAGCTGGTCTAGCTTTCAGCTAATGAATAGAAAGCATGCAAAAAATAACCAGTCCATCTATGAGCTGTCAATTATTTGAACCAGGAAATGGAAATAGGAAAATGCTTTCAGATTTCAAGGAATAGAACTCACTATCATATATTAGCCCAAGTGTGAACCTGGGACTGGTGAAGCAGGAATGCGTATATCCAAATGAACATGTTAATATGAGTAAGATTGATTCAAATTAATAGCATTTGAAAGGAAACAGAATTGAAATAAAGATTGATTTTAAAGTATATATAGAGATCTTGCACATTGCAAATATACAGGTTTTCATTAAACGTGTTAGCTTAGATTCCAAAACCATCATATGTGTGTCATAGTAAAATTTGAAAGACTAATATAGCTTACAGATTTTCTGTAAGACAAAGTAGATCACGCTGAGTTCCATATTGCTAGATTTTTTCTGCTGCTCAAGCTTGCATTTGTTGCAGTACATCATTCCAACACTGCAAATTGCAATGTAGTAATTTTTCTAATCGTTGAGAAAGTGGCCAAACTTATCCCTTTCTATTTAAAAGGTAGAGAGCTTCCATAAATACAATCAAAATATTACTTGCTACTGCTTCTATTATTGCAAAGGCAATACTTGCACAAAGTAAGCCAGAATTTTTCATGGTTTATTCATCACTCTGAGAACTAAGTTTTGTTGTCAAAATTCATGCAGCTGGTTCTTATTTCAGAAGACTAGTGGTTAGCCCTAATGTTTAGCTTCCAGATTTTATCTGTAATGGCTCATAGTTATAGGAAAAACTAAATTTTAAAATAGATATATATGTTTTACTTGTGAGTTAACAAATTTGAGATAATTTTAAACATATTGTACTGCTCTATTGTGGGTACCTCAATAAAACTACTTAAATAATGCTTGTGTAAAAATGGCTTTTATTTACTTGCATTTGTTCATGAATAGTCAAATACTTGTACAGTAAATTGTTTCATCACTCAGTATTATTCAGCATAACCACTTGTAAGGTTTTTGGTGATACTCTGTTCTTAACTCCCTCCCTTACACAGGTTTTGTTAGTTGTATAAAATCTTTGAAGGATTTGTTCAAATGAAACCAAATAACAATTGCTATGTTCAAGTCTAGTCCAGAGTCCAATAGCATCAAGGCACAAAACCACTTTCAGTGTTTCCACTACATACAGTAATTTTTCCTTGAGAAATGTGCATTAAGTAGCAGTAGCCCTGACTTTATTAAGTCATATTATTCAAATCAGTTTTGACATTACTTTCTCATGTTGTTATTTCTTTACTTTAGCCCTTAGTGAAGGAAACAAATCCCTTAAACTTTAGACAAGTGACTAAGGTTTCTGAATATGTGTTGTACAGAGGATACCTCTTCTGCAGTGCCTGCAGATATCTCTAAGAGATGTTAATGTCCCAAATCAAGGGCTGTTAGGACAACAAACGTGCTGGAATGGAACAGTATTTAGGACATCAGTAACTTTTGCAGCCTATACTGTGTTCAGTGCTGACATGATTTTGCTGTTAACAGAGAACTGCCCTGGGGAGTTTTAAATAGTTCAGACAAGCCTACATGAACTGAAGATATCCCAGCAGCTGTGGTGTAGTTTCTTCTCTCAAGAAGAAAGGATAGTGGTGCCTTTCAAAATTGTTTCATTATTTTATGTGAGTACATTATAAGCAGGTTCAGTTAAGCACCTTTTATATTTAAGTGATCAAAAGGAATTTTTCACTATTTGCACAGACAGAGAAATCAGAGAAAAAGTAGATTTCTGTGAGGAAGACTTTTTTTGAAATTATAAAAAGATCATTAACACATAAAGTTAGACTATGGGTCTGGTGTAGAACTGGAGTGAAATTATGAGTAGCATTTATAAACCACTGAAATAGGGGTTTATCATAGAAGTGCTGGCACAGCTGTAACAAGGGTTAACTGAGCATGATTTTTGTGAGGCAAAACTCCTGGAGATGACACATGAAGTTAAAGAAAAAAGTTAGCAAAATATTCCTTGATGTATCTAAATCCCTCCACTTCTAGGATTATTCCCTATATATGCCTTCTGTATATAGTGGAAAACATTTCTTTTTTGTCATGCTTTTGCATGTATCAGTAGAGTATCTTCACCTGCTGACTTAATCCCACACTCATTAGCAAAGTCCATCGAAGGAGTTTTTGCAGTCTTTTTTTGTCTGATACTACTTTTTGAGAACTCATGCTATGCTATCTATCTGTCATGATATTTTAGCACCATGGTCTGAATTCAAAGAAACTGAAAATATGGAGATAGACAGATTTTAAAGGTCAGCACTACACAAAATTTCATGTCTGAAACAAAATCATGTACATTGCAAAAATGACAGATTTGTTTCAAAGTTTATCACCTTTTAAACTTTCATCATAATGAAATAATTTTTACTCTTTAGTATTGATTTTTAAAATTTTAGCCACTCCGTTTCTTCCTTTATAATTTTAAAGAAAACAATCCTTTGTTATATATTTGTACCCAACAACAGGCCTTTGAGAGCTCAGCATTGATGCGATATGACACAGAATATGGGAGATTAAACATCATTATCAAAAGTCCTTTTTTAATTATGGCAAGGAAAATGAAATGAGCTGTATCTGACAGAGCCCTTGGAACCCATTACTGTGCTGTACAGCAGCTCACGCTGACACCACTGAGGCACAAAACTTCAGACACTGACAAAGACCTTTAAAAGGTTCTGAAGACCATGTGCTAGTTGCCAGATACTTAATACTATCTTATTTCCATGATAACGTTTAGAAAATAATGAGTTTCTCTATAATCAAGAAATTTCGAACAGTAAGGACAGTGCAGCACCTTAAATGAGTTGTTCAAGAGATGATTTACATTGTCTCAGGTAAAAAGCTGCTCAAGACAGCCTAGTTAAATGAACTATACGTGTGACCGTTAAAAAAGGGTCCAGTTTTATTAGTGCAGTTAAACTCTCTCTCTGAAATGAGTGAAAATCCAAGCTTCATTTTATGGACCAAGATACATGTGTAAGCATTCATTAATGGAACAAAAGGATCTTTTTGAACTATACCTAAAATCTCACGAGTACAGAGGAAAAAATATATTTATTCCATGTACATGATTTCAAAAAAAGTGGTTTGGGGAATATGAATGACTTGCATATTGTCATTAAAAAGGCCAAAATAGGCAGATATTCCAATGCAGAGCCTAAACTCTGCTTCATTTTCCCCACTCATTAGTAATGTAATCCAAAAGCAAGAAAGTAAAAGAAACTGCTTGGAGACATTGAGACATGGTAAAAGCGAGAATATCCTACATGGAGACTTATAATGAACAATCCACAGTTTTTTAATCCATAATAAAAATCCAAGATTTTGTTTATAATGTTTTATATTTCGGTATCTATCAATAAAAAAGGAAATTAATGTGGACAATATGCTTCCTTACTTATCTAGCTCTTATATGTTACAGTACTATGTAACTACTTGAATTACAGAGCTAGTCTAAACTTCTCTTTGAAATTACTGGCCTAAAATTGTTTTGTGAAAATCCAGGATTTCTCAAAATGAAGTTCTTAATTTCATTAAGGCATCTTCATAAATTGTAATTTCAGAAATGAATGTTGCATTTTACAGTGTTTAAAATTCAGTGTTTAAATTTTGTTTTCTGACTTTCTATCATGAACCCCACTCTAATCTGCTTGACATCTATCATTTTGCTTTAAAAAGAGCTATAATGTCTACTATCTGTCTACATTAAAACTTGAAATGGGCATGGTTATATTTTATGCTTCCCTCTTGAAAGAAAGAGAGAAATTGCATTAAATAACCTCAGTCCTGCAGAACTAAATTGTAAAACTATTTTATGAAGTCTTTTAGGTCAGATTTTCAGAGTATCTCTTTAATTTACTAATTTTATCTATAAAATATTTTTGTATACATAAAAGCCAGCCATTGTTTATTGTTATGAATATAAAAATAAGAAAATATGTCCACAACTCCTGGACTGCCCTTACAGATTTGGATGTTAGCCCAAAGGGATGAATATGCTTGCAAAGATTTCCAGACTCAGGGAAAAATATTAAGTGAAAATGTTGTTTGAACATAGTACTTTCTGAGTGCTTCACATCCACAGTATGAGCAACAAAAACTGGAAAGAAACAAGAGATTTAAAATATTTACATTCCTAACTTGACAGCATTACACAGCAAAAGAGAAAGGTAGAGAATATAATCATAGAAACAAGAATGATATCAGGTGGAAAATACTTTTAAGATGACAGAGTCTAACCATATGTTGCCATATATAATATGAGTCAGCAATGCCCCGGTAGCCAAGAGGGCCAGCCGTGTCCTGGGGTGCATCAGGCACAGCATCACCAGCCAGGCAAAGGAAGGGATTGTCCTGCTCTGCTCTGCACTGGGGCAGCCTCACCTCGAGTGCTGGGGGCAGGTTTGGGCAACGCAATATAACCAAGACATTAAACAATTAGAGAGTGTCCAAAGGAGGGCAACAAGGATGGGGAAGGGCCTTGAGGGGAAGCCATGTGAGGAGCAGATGAGGTTACTTGTTCTGTTCAGCCTGGAGGAGGCTGAGAGAAGACCTCTATGCAGTCTACAATTTCCTCACAAGGGGAAGAGGAGCGACAGGCACTGATCTCTTCTCTATGGTGACCTGTGACAGGATGAAGAGAATGGCCTGAGGTTGTGTCAGGGGAGGTTTATGTTGAATTTAGGAAAATTTTCTTCACCCAGAGGGTAGTTTGGGCACTAGAACAGGCTCCCCAGGGAAGCAGTCACAGCACCAAATCTGACAGAGCTCAAGAAGTGTTTGGACAAAGCTCTCAGGTACATGGTGTTGTTCTTGGGGAGGGTGCTGTGCAGGACCAGGATTTGGATTCAGTTATCCTTGTAAGTCCCTTCCAACTCAGCATATCCTGTGATTCTGTGAACCATTAACCCAGTGTTGTAAAGCCCACCATGAAACCATGGATCCAGGTGCCACACCTACATGTGTTTTAAATCCTTCTAGAACTCGTGACTCAACCACTTCCCTGGGCAGGTTGTTCCAATGCTTGACAATTCTTGCCATGGAGAAATTATTCCATATCCAACCTAAACCCCACCTGGTGTAACTAGAGGCCATTTTTATTTGTCCCATCACTAGTTACCTGGGAGAAAAAGTCGACCCCCATGTCGCCACAACTTCCTTTCAGGCGGTTGTAGAATGACAAAATCCCCTGAGCTGACTCTTCTCCAGGCTCAACCACCCCGGTTTCATAAGCTGTTCCTCATAGGACAATTCACCAGGATTATTGTCCTTCTCTGGACACATGCCAGTGCCTTGGCACTTGTAGTGAGGGGCTCAGAACTGGTTTTCCACGTGCACACACAATATGCAAAGGTCTTACAAAATATTCCGTGTAATAGCATCATTAAAAAAAGAAAAATCATCCAGTTATTAATAATCCAAATACCTCCCAGCAGATTAAAGATATTTGCCACCTAAAATTTCTCTTGATTAAATATTATATGATTTCATATGCATTGTCTTTCTAACAATAATGCTTCTCTGACCCTTGTACTGTATTGCTATTAAAATCTAAGTATCTAATAAAATACAGTTTATGATTTTCTATATACCTTCTTTGTTTCTGCTGTTCTTTACTCAGCCTCTGTACCAGATGACTGTAAGATTAATATGCATTCTTTATAACCTCAGAAAAATACAGAACTATTAAAACAAAGTGGTTGATCTAAACTCCTGAAAATCATTGCCTCAAATAGTAAAATTCTTTACAGACATGGGAAGGACTAATTTTCAAAATTGTATAATCTCTTACCAATGCTGGGAATGGTTTTAGAGTACAGAAGGAGGTTAACTACCAAACTCAATTTTAAAAATATTGATTTTAAAAGATATATTGATTAAAATAAATATATTTATTTTTAATATATCCTGTAGGTGACATATTCTCTTTTATCTACTCCAAGCCTAGTGTAAAGGGGGCTGATAGTATTGGTTTAGTTTTTGGTAAGCAATGGCTGTATAACAACCACTGTAATCACAGCTGATAATAATTATAGCTGTCTCAGTAGGGAAGCCAAAGATGGATTTATCACGACAAGATCAACCATTTTTAGCCGCGTTGGATTTTTTAGAAGAAGACCACACAGAAAAGCTTGAAGGCTTTTGAAATTATGCATTTGTATGAGCTATATTTTAAATTTGTGATCTGCCTGTCATGAGGAGCGGCACATAGCTGTCCAGATCCTCTAGGAAGCCTCAGAGGAGAAAAGGTCTGCCTGCTTCCAACTCAACTCCTAACTGCTTACCTTGAGGCTTCAGTACAGGCCTTTGTGAATGAAGTCAGGCAGCCCATGAAGACAGGACTATTGATGTCACTCCTTTCACAAACACTGTAGGACAAAATCTGAAATGCTTCCTCTTGTTGAGTACCACTTCATTTCAGGAACAATTCTGGACTCATTCTAAACAGGAAAATTCATGACTGCTGATGCTGTCATTTCTCCCTCTGTTCTGTGAGTTTTGTGTATTTTGTCCACTTATAATTGGTCTTGCAAACTGCTGAAATTTTCTTGTATTTTATTGCTTTGTGTATAACTACTTTAAGTTCATGATCAATTTAACTTTAGGATCAAGAAATATGTAAGTATCTTTTCAAATTCTGTCCTTGTTTGGTTCTTTATAGAGATAGTAAATGGAATTTGTGTTAGTTCTGTAAACGTCTACAGCTAGTGAATAGCAAGAGCTTCCTTGAATTTGACAGTGTTCTGTGTTGAATTGGTTAGCTGTGTTAAATTGTTAAATTGCTGTACCTAAACAAATAAATCCCCCAAAAGACAAAAATAAAACAAAACAAAATAAAAAAAGCAGTTCGTTCTGGCCAAAAATATATCTGAGCTAAGGAGAATATTAATGAAAAGGTATGAAGAATTGTAGTAAAAACCTCTATGAGAAACTATTACATGTGACTGCAACCAAGGATTCATTCTCATGGCTTTTAGCAATAAGAACAAAAAAAGAAATTCCATTTGCTAAAATGACACCATCAGGTTTTCTGAACAAAAGAGAAAGGAAAGGAGATTAACTGAAAGATGAAGCAATCCCCTGCAAACTGCTTATATTGTAGTCCAGTTGTTTAAGCAAATTCTGAAAAGACAGAGGCAACAGCAGGTTTTGTATCAAATGTGTCATCTGTTCTCACACTGAAGTCACAGATTAAGCCACAGGCCTTTCCTGTCCCATTTATGCTACATGGGGTGCAGGTAAGGAATCCTAAACTTTGTTCTTGCACCTGTTTGCTGATGACATCATAAAGGTCATGGCATAAGGATCCTGATAATGACTTTGGGCTGATGAAGAAAACCTAATTTTAAAGAATTAAACACATAACTTATGTTATATATTCAAGTCATACTTTTCAGGGATAATTTTCCATGTCTTCTTTTTATCATAATATCTGACTTCTTGAAGATGGAGATCCTTAAAGCAGAAAAGAAAAACAAGATGCCTTTACCAAATTGAAATTTCTGAATATACAAATGATGATCTGGCATCTACAAAGTTTGTTTGAAGTAACAAAACTCTATGTATTGCCAACTATACACTCATGTTGGCAGAACTGGAAACAGTAGAGAATGGGATTCTGTAGGGCTGAGGTGTCAATGAGGAGAAAAAAGCTGTCCACATCATAAAATATCAAAGAGTCATTTAGAGAGATGGGAGTGAAAAAGAAAAGTATATCCAATAGTGAAACTAAAAAGGAGAGTCCTATGTCCTGATCTGCCAAACTCACAATCACCTCTAGAAGAATACTATTAATATAAATGGCTCAGAAGACATCCCAAGCAGTGCTCAATAATGTGACTGTAAATGTAAGAAATATTAATAAATCTTAATATATTAAAATAAATGTCTTTTAAGGTAGACTCAAATATATGAGTGTATTAGCAAAAGTTTTGACAGCATTTAACATTATTTAAAATTAAGTTAAGTGAAATGAAAAAATCTCCTTACATAGCTTTTCATTTTAAGACAGGGAATTTCTCCTTTTCGACAGTTCATGTGTTCTGAGCTATTTTTCCTTGTCTTTTCTTTTTTCAGAAAGGATTTGATTTTTTCTTTTTTAATCAGCTGTTGTGATCATTAACCAGTCTTGAGCACGCCCAGTTCCTTTGTCTGATCACATCTGTGTTTAGATCTGTATCCATCATTATGCTTTTGCCAAAAATGAGGAAGTGTAAGAAAATGTCAGTGTAAGAAAACGTTGGTCTTAAAGACTAGTTACATAGTTTGCAAGCTGGAAAAGATACCTACAGTAGATATACAGTAGATGGTATATCTCAATCAAGGACTGGGGTTGGCCCAAGGAATGAATCACAATGTACAAAAATACATAATTGAACAGAGATGTTGATAACATACTGTAAAGGCCAAGAGGAACCACTGAAGTACTTACTGAAGTGAACCAGACTTGTTTTGCAAGATCAGTCCTTCTTTTCTGCCCTTATTTTCTTTCCTCATTTATTATGTTTTTCTAAATATATTCCTGATTATTGCCACCAGCTAGCTTGTGCCATTTCCTATTTGAACATGTGGCCTAGAGATTCATGGTCTTGCACAGAAAAAGCCTTTTTTAACCTTCCCTCCTTCCTGCTGGTACTACAGGCCAGTAGACAAATGGCAATAATGGAGTTTGCCAAGGACTTACCCAACTGCACATTCACTAGCAGAGATAAGGATATATAATATCTAGCAGTAAGTGAATTTTCCAATAGTCTTAGGTATGTGCCAGGGCCCTGAGCTCTCCCTTCTTACCCAAAGCCGTGTTTGAAGACTTTTCAAAATAGCAGTTGGTTTACATTCTGTAATTGGTTACCAGTTTTTAATCGTTCAAAACATAATTTCTTTTCACAAGTTACCATAATACATTGAAGCTAGGAGTTTGAAAGCTCACCTCCTTGTGGAAAAAGTAGTGTTCCATTTTTGCAATGCCATAAAGAAGAACAAATGCCCTTTGTAACTCCATAAAGCATTTTGAATTCTCTATTATTATTCATGTACTGCTTCCTTTTATATTTCTAGGCTTCAACCAATTTTTAAGAGACCTGCATATGTGTATATATTCAAGCAGCACACATAAGCCTCAGGATAGATGGCAAATTATCTATGTAAGTCTTTAGATGTGTTTCAAAGAAACATGACACTTCATTTTGCTGTCTACAGTCACAGAATCTATGTGATTCACGGCATCTAGATTTTGTGAAAGAATACCAACAAAAATGCCCAGTACGTGAGAAAGACCACACCAGCAAATTGTGTTCTGCTCCCAAACAACATCCTGACTCAACCAATATTGAGGGTAAAATGCTGGTATTTTTATTAACACGTATTTTAGTCCTGTCTCAGCTGCCATTAGTCGGCCCTTATGAAGTTGTTAGTTTTTTATACGTTGAAACTCTTTCAGGGATTATTTTAGCCATGAGTCTCCTGCAGCACTCTTATTCAGGAGTGGACTCTTGCAGATGCATCTCCAAGGGCTGTGCAAGAAAAAAAGAACCTTTTGCTCTGGTGTTCGACCATATATACATGCAGACCCTATCCATTTGATGAAATGGAAGGAAAGGAAGCTAGATTTTCTGTTGTGTAGTTGAAAAAAGGTTTTTTGTAAGAGCTGTTTTTTATTATAGGAGTAATTACAAAGTACTTGTTAAGTAAGCCATGTAAGTAATTTGACTCCTTAGATCCCATTTTTGCTACTAGGAAATAGGAATTAAATATTTTCTGACAGGCAATAGCATCATGCAGAGCTTTGGGATTTTCTTGTGAAGAGGGCTATGTAACAGCTGACTCATTTTCTGTGATTACTCTCATGGAAGAAAACCTGTTACTGGGATGTCAGTAGAAAGCAATCATAAAAGGGACACAGACATAGAGATGAACATTTTATTCTAGAACTCAGCTAATACTTGCAGAGAGACAGTTTGTTATTCACTATATCAAAATTCTGTTTTTACAATGTATTCTATACAAATGTATTAATATCAGTGGAATGTGTTTATGCCAGACTGGCCCTAGTGTAAAAATCAATTTTCCCTGGATTACAATTTTTTTCCACAATAGTCAGCATTTGACTAACTGGAAATACTTTTTTTTTGCTCATGTGAAAGGGCTCTTTTCCTATTCTTTATAATGTTTAGTTTAATGCTCTCTTCTCATAGTAAGTTTATTGTAGTAAAGGAAGTGCTCTGTTTTCACATGTGTATTTTATATCCATTAAAGCTGTCTATGGTCACTATAAACTGCCCTCATAAAACACTGACAATGTCTTCACAGCATGTGATTATATTCTCTTCCTAATCTTCCATAACACAATCGTGCCTGGTTCTTTCTTAAACAAGACTGATTGAGTTGCATCAATCTATTCACTGTGTAACTAAGACTGAATTAAGTATTGACTAAGTCTGTGGTTCTGTTGCAGATTTCTATGCTAACTTGAACAGAAAAAAGTATACCATTGAGGATAAATATTTATAAAATATATATATTTATTGAAGAAA
>WAAE01015792.1:0-74931 GCA_013400495.1 Nicator chloris | reverse complement strand
AACTTCAGGCTGTTTCCTCTTGTGCTGGCTCCAACCTCCCGTCTGGTATTGGAGAGAGTGATAAGGTCTTCCCTGAGCCTCCTTTTCTCCAGCTAAACACTCCCACAGCTGCTCCTCACCAGACTTGTGCTCCAGATCCTTCACCACATAATTATATTACCTTTATTATATTACCCATATTATATTACCTTTACCTGCTAATTATAGTAGACCAAATGCCAGTTGCCTTCAAGTGAATGTTAAGCCAACTGAAAGCTCCAGGTTTTGTGTGATCAGGAGAACTTCACATAATGCCTCATTTGGCCAAATATTTCCAGGTGTCAGTATTCACAAACAATTTTTTTATGATGGTATAGCTGTGCCTTTATCCTTGTGTACCCTACAGAAAATAAGGCTGGACCTGTCTAACGGCAAGGACCATGACCAGTGAAAGAACATATTTATATATACCAATGAAACTTTGCACCATGCTTATTTGCATTTGCAGATTTGTGGCTCTTGGAAAGGGTTTTTGGGCTTTTTGTTTGTTTGGGGTTTTTGTTTGTTTGGGTTTTTTTAAATGTAATTCATTGTTCTGAAAACTTTCAGGATGAACTAGGTATCAGACTTTAAATCAAATGTCTCCCACAAAGAGAGCTAAAATTGGAGGAATAAAAGTTTAAAAATAAACTTTAACTCATCAAAAGATTTATGACAGGATTCCACATGAAGTATTTTTGATTAAACTCCTTGAAAGTCCTTTCTGGTACAAAATAGGGAAGCTATTGGATCCAGGAAAAAAATTGCTTAATAACTACACAATCTTTTGTCTGGCAAGTCCTTAAATGTAGATGTTTAAGTGTGCATTGCCTTTCCAATTCTTTTCACACTGTTTTCAGTAAACAGGCAGAACTGAAATGAGGATACCGGGTATTTCTCTAAATTACTCCACTTTCACAAATGGATTCATATTGATTTTGTGAATGCATCTTCCAAACAAATAATCTGTTTCTGCCAGCTAGATGTGCCAGGCTCTACTTCAGCTTAATTACCACATAAACATGCAAGAGACTGAAATAAAACCTTACTAGCTGAAAATGAAGAAAAGAAATTTTATCACATCTTGGTACCCTAATTTCTTCAAGCAGATCATAGAATAACTGACTGATTTACACTTTTTCCACCTCTCCCCATGAAGCACCCCTCCCCAGTCAAAATGTGAACGCTGTGGTCCCTGGTACTCAACTTTTACAGCAGTGCACAATTGGCTGTGTGTGCTCAGCTGTTGCTTCTTCCTAATAGATTTATGTGTTATCAATGCAAATCCCTTGTGCTATGAACACAAATCATGCTTCTCATGAGTTTAGAAATCCCTAAGATAATGCTGCCTAAATTATAGCCTTGCTGAAAATACCTTTCAGTTTTTGAACAGCTGTGTGTTTGCGCCCACTGCTAACTTAAGGCAATTGGATCATCTGGCTAAACTTTATTTCAAGGTTTGCTTTGGCAGTAGCCTGGCTGTTAAATATTGATGAATCTGTATTTGAAAGAAAAACTGTTTGTGCAGAGGTCTCAGCAGAGAGGGCAGGCAAGGAATATCATTTGGATCTGCAGAGCCATACATCTGTGTTGGACAGAGCCCGTGTTGTTGCTATGCTTGCTGTGCCTTATACGAAGGGGAGTGTTTGGGAACAGGGGGAACTCTCCCTCTTCCCCTAGTCCCTTCCTTGTGCACTGGCTGAGATAATTCCTCTCAGCAGGAGCTGATTTTTCCTTCCCTGGCAGGAGTCAGTGATGTTTCAGAGAGAGAAGCTGCCATGGTGCAGAGTGAGGCAGGGAAAAAAACCAAAAGGGAAACACAGAAAAATAAGGAGTACAGAGAAAGACTGCAGAATCCCTGAGAACATGAATATACATCTTCTGCATTTCTGCAGTGATTGCTATAAGGAAGTGGCCAAAGCTCTGGCTCAGAGTCCTATTCCCATCACTGTGTTTTAGGAACACAGGACTTCCAACACTCATCTCATTCCAGGTCTCACACAACACGGTTCTGAGCACCAGATTCCCATAGGTTTCCTGCAATAAGTTAATGTAGAATGATCTTTTTACAAAGCATCATCTAATATGTGGGTCAGTAGTGAGGTTTGAATAGATGAAATAAATAAATGAAAATCAAGCTTTTCAGAGAGAAAGTGAGAGTAAAAAAGGGAAGGTCCAATCTAAAGCCAGAAATTTGCTTTCAAAATTAATTTAAGGAACTTAAGGAACAAAGATGTATGCTGCAGTTCCCAGACTCAAAAAAAAAAAAAAAGGTAGAAAAGAATACTGTACTAGAGGAAAATAGGCAGAAAAATATCTTCTTTTTCCCCTGAAACTCAGATAACAACACTGGGAAAATGTCTTATCATCGGCAGCTGGCAGTGTTGTGCCTATTAGTTTCAAATGACCACTTCTAGTTACACTGCAGACACTAAGTAAATGGAAGTAAATGGAATCAGATAGTTAGGGTTTACTGGAAAACTGGAGAGACCTAACTTCTTAGAGTTTTCTTTTAGTTTAAATCTCACAGAGAGAGAGAGAGGGAGAGTTGTAACTCTACTACACCCAGAACGCAGGATCCAAAAAGATGGGAATATGTCATCCTAAAAGTTATTCAGCTGAATCTAGAAATTTTAATAAGATATCAGGGCTACATTGTGCATACATCTATTTAAAAGTCATTGCTACCTCAAACAAGAGGTTTATTGATCAATAAATACAGAACGGAGAACTCAAAGACTGTGGGGTTTTAAGTTCAGAGTACTACTGGCAACTGTTTCAGGTACCAAAACAAATTTTGCACCATATTAAAAATGTAAATAAAAAGAAGATGCTGTTTAATACAATTTTATGGGTTTGAAAATATTTGTTTGAACACCTGTTATAAAATTAGAATCTAAAAACTTTCTTACAGAATTTTGCTTTTTACTAAAATTTTCAGGGTTTAATACAGGAACAATGCAGTAAAAGTTAAACAAAATAGCAGAAAGGACTAGATTCAGGGATGCACTTTGAATTATGGGATCTCCTACATGAGACTAAAACATTAGCTTTTGTATTTGTAGCATTTAAAAAGCATTTTGCTGCATTGTTAGTAAGTATACCTAGTGCAGCATCGTGGTGAATGAGCATTGAAATTTTCCAGCAGAAAACAAATAGAGTCAAATTCCTACATATGTAAAACTGATGCAAATCAATTTCCTGTCTGGGCTGAAAATCAAAGCTGGTTTTGATCCAAGTACTGTGCATAAATCAGGTATTCATCATATGTAAATTGGTACTGTTTCACTCCTTCTCTTTCAGTCATACTACTCCAAAGGATAATTTTTCTCCTGTATACATATGTAACCCACAAGCTGATCAGTTTAAAGCTCAGCCAACTGTATATTCAAATCATTCATACCTTTACAAAAAGAAGTGAGTCACAGAGGTGACTGAAGTATCGTTCTGGTGGCTGCAATGACGTTAATGAGGTTCAGTGTTTCACTCTCTCCTCAGGTGTTTCCATCCAATCATAGTCCTCTAAAAAATAACGAAATTCAGCCTCTAAAAAGAAAATATCCCTTGAGGAAGTAACTTTTAAAATATATTATAAATAAACCCATGATACTGACAGTTATGACAGAGAAGAAAAAGAAATTTAGATTTTAAATGGAGTCATTTTTAACCTCAGTGTGTTCAAAATGAAAGGAGGTAATCTTTTCAGTGATTGATATATTTGTGGATGGCTTCATCTTTAAAGAACCTATTTCTTAAAATTTTAAATGAGTTCAAAATAAAAATGGGCAAAACATGGAAAAAAATCCATTAAAAACATATAGAAACTACAAAAAGTACATAGAAATACTGGGGTTTCCTGAATTAGTTTAGCTCAGATTTCAGATTCCAGCTGATGCCAAAGTTTGGGTCTTACTATGAATAACAAACATGAGAAATGCTGGAATTGATACAAGCCAGGCAATTCACTTCAAACAAATGAATATTAGATTCAGAACATGATAGACCATGTTTTGGCTTCATTCTCTGAGGAGGCAAGATAAGAGATCATTCTGCGTGCAGTGTGGCGGGCTGGTGTTTTATGGAAACGGAAAAAAAACAGCAGTGTATTTATGGCTTTCACGTAACAAAGACACTGCGTTTTTATTATGGAAGAGCTTAAAATAACCTTCAGCGTGAAGGATGACCCCCCTAGTGACATAGACCGTGGTCATGTGACCAGGTGGACACTGTTATCTAAATTGGTATAAGTCAATTTGTTCACTAATTTGGGCCAATCATGTCTGAGGGCTCCTGTAATTTATCAACAGGGTTTTTTTTTCCCTACTGTTTGAATAGTTCACATTTATCTTCTCTGCAAGCCCCCACAGCCCTAACTTCTTGCACAGGCTAGAAATAAAGTTGTAGTTGCATTCCTCAAGAATTATGCCCACCACAGAGTCATGCTTAGGGTGAGACATCATTGGACTGAAATGTATTCAAGGCTATTGACTGCTCTTCATCTTATCTGAGATGAGGTAATCCTGCAGGTACAGTGAAAGGCTTAGTGAGAGACTTCTCAGAAACTATTGGGCTGGCCAAAGTTTCATATACTTCATATAGTGCCAGTGATTTCCAATCCTGAAGGAAGAGGTTGATAACTGGTTGGAAAATGCTGCCTACAGGAGAAGTTAAGACACTTGAGGGTATCCTAGCTCCTGAAAGACACTCACCTGTGTCAGTGACTTAGGTTTCCCATGTCAGAAATTAATTGAATGCAGTGAAAGTAGATTCTAAGGCATTACATTCCCCTTGATAGTTCCCCTGAGCCCAGCAGGGAAAGCACAGGACTTGCTGCACCTCCCAGAGACAGGAAGAAAGAATAAAACACCTACCCATGTGCACTTCTGCAGGATGTTGGTTCTCCTGATCCACAAATTCTCAGCATCTAAACAGTGCCAATCTATATCCTCCTGGAGAATTCACATCTTGATTTCTCTGGGAATTCCCTGTCCTACCTCTGTTGGTGAGGAGCACTGGGGGCAGCTGATGCCCCTTTTTACAGCATTAAGACAACACTCCGTAATTCTAGCTCACTTTGCCCAGCAGTGGTGATCACACTCCTTGTAAAGTCTATTTAGGAGGCTCTTTCTTCTGGAAGACCATTCCAGGGATTTAGTGGTCAGTTCCATTTGATTTCTCCATTGAGTCCCAATGACAAGAAAAAGTAAGTATGGACCAGATATGGATTAGGTTACAAATGCAGGAATTCCAGGAAAAGAGGAGCAGGATTTGCCCATTGTTTAGCGTGGAAACAAGTCAACTCTTTTATGTGTATTTTAATACTTTGTGCTTCATCTGAAAAGCACTTGAAAATGTGACCTAAAAATTCTAGTGGCAGCTTCACCAGAGATAAGCATCACTTGTTAAGCTGATAATGTTCTTCTTCCCCCCCAGGAGCTTTGTGGTCCCAGACTCCTGAGAACAAAGCAGCACCATATTTAGTGTATTATTTACCTGGAACCTTGCCAGGCATGCCAGACGAAGAGGTTTATCATAACCCCTGTGCTTTCAATTGACATGTTGCCTGTTGATATAGAGGATGGTGTTTCTGAAAAATGATAGTGTGGGCCCCCTAAAGAAATTCTAAATATAGTCCAATTCATTCAAACCAGTGAGAGGCATGATATTGATTAGAGATGGACAAGTTTCTTCACCTTTTCTGAATAACACAGAATGGGGTAATGAGTGTGTTGGAAAGATGATCACTTTCTTCTCACAATACATTACCTTAACGTATCTTTGGCCTATTCCCAGGTTTCCTTTCAAATCCAATTTCCCCTCAGGACTGGAGAAGTCCCACACTAATTGTACTCTCATTTCTAGTGAGTTGGATGTTAGCAGAAGCTCTGTTTATTTATTACCCCTTCTTATGCCAGGAAAATATTCAGCAAAGTGTGGCATGATGATGAGGTGTTCACGTGGCAGCAGGTGTATCAGGTGCCCCAGCTGTTGTACTTTCATCTCTATCATCAGCTGGAATCCTTTCAGACTTTTACAGCTAAACTGATACAAGTGGAATGTAGAAGCTTGGTTTCTATAACAGGTCTAATTCCTCTCCAGTGTTTGATGGTGGGTTTTTTTCAGAGACCTTACACATATTTCTCACTTTCCTGGAAGGTGTAGGGGAAAGCAGGAGGGCAACACAGCAGCATATCCTTGCCAGTGTCTTACTGAGCACATATTTCAGCTACCTGTGTCAGTGACTTAGGAACAGTGCCTGATGTGATGCACTGGGCAGGCTACAAGAGCTCCTCAGAAAGCTGTGCTGAGTGTAGGGTGAGAGCTCTGGAGCAGCCCTGGCAGTGCACTGGATGCTTTAAAGCCCTGGGCACTTCTTGGAGTGCCAGCTAAACCTCAGCCATGCACAGGTACCAGGGATCTTTGCTGAGGGCAGCCACGTGTTCCTCACCTGTTGCTGCAGGTGTTGCATGACAAGAAGTAAATTTGGCATGTGACCAAAGTTCAGGTTTGTGCCACCTGTCCTGAGACCCCATACACAGCTACACACCCCAGCAGGGGGTGTGTGTGAGGTTTTGATCCAAGTACAAGGTGGTGAGTGAGGACTGGCCATGGATTGCCACAGGAGCAGGTGATCATCCACAGGATGTGCTGTGGCAGACCCCAGCCTGTCCTGGTGCAGTGACTATCGTGTGCAATGGAGATTGGATACATCATGCTACTGCTTCTGCAGGCCATTGCCTTGATGTTTGTGTGTCTCCTTCCTGAGAAAGCTGAAAACAAACCTTCTGCCATATATTGGATGCATATTGTGAAGATAGAACTGGTTTCGTTCATAGATTATTTTTTTTTTAATCATATCAAAAGCTACCAATGTGAAGTAATTTTGCCTTCTTTTCTGGGACAAACAAACAAACAAACAAAAACCAAAGACAAAAACCAAAAACCAAACAAAAAACCAAACAAACAAACAAAAAAGAAACAAACCTTTGAAACTTCTGGGTGTTTGTTTTAGAAAACTCAGGAAATGTCCTTTGGTTCCAAAATTGCGTTTTATAAAATCAAGCCCATGAGCTAAAGATGAAATTTTTGTTTACCATTCAAATAAATTGATCTCCCTATCCACATAAAATGTGCTTTGTTCTTTCAACATGATTATACTGTTCAGCTTTTATATTTAATTGAGGGGTTTCTGGCACATGTCAGACGGTAGAATGCAGAGAGAGAGAAAGCTATTAGCTCAGTCAGTCCCAATTTTCATTGTCTGAATTACTTTAAGAAGTAGTCACAGAGCAGAGAAAAGAAAAACATGCTGGGACCATCGTTGGATGAGCTGTTGAAGGAACAAGGGGAATACAGAATTTAAATTTTGCTGTTGTCCAATTGACACCCCTGGGCAATATTCAAAAAATCTGATTTCTGTTTCTGTAAAAACAATGATGGCCAGAACCCATTTGCCTGCCACCTCTTAGGAGCTATTTGTACCATGGAGCTGAGCTTTGATTAGTTTTAATTTTTTTCCTTGTTTTCAGAAAATTTCTTATCAGCTTTTGGACTATGCAAGAAAAAAAATAAAAAGTCAACTGACAAAACAGACAACAGATCAATAAACAGCAACAACAAACAGAGTGACCCCACAGAGCTACTCTTTTGGTGTTGTCCAGATTACTCTCCTGAAATCTGTAGGTTTAAATTACCTCTGGCAAAGGAACAAATGTGCCAATGACTAAGATATTTTGTAAAAAAATAGTCACTGTAAGTGCTGTCACCAGCTGCAGATGTATTTATGACCCAGGAGCTCCAAGTCACATGCCCCTCAAATGGAATTGGAGTTCAAATACTCCTTCCAAGCATTATTGTTTAATTTAATTAGATGTCTCCTTACTCAGTCATCCTGCTGCTGCGGATTTCAGTCCCAAGTGTCTGAACAAGTGTCTGCCCAGCAGACCCATTTGCCTGCATGAGGTAGCCAAACTCTACTTGCAGACAAGTGAGGAAAAATTGGGCAGTCTCAGGCCAGAATTCCCCAGTGGTCCTAAATTCTGGTGAAACAGCAAGGAAAGAGAATAAAGAAGTTCAGAAGTGTCCGTCTGTCAGCACTCAAGCACAGAAAAAGGACTGGCTCCTTGCTGGGGATCCTGGCAACTCCAACTGACAGACTGGACACAAAATGAAAGGTTGAAAGACCAAACTCTCTGGAGATGCAGGGATTAAAACTGTGATGTGGAGCAGCACGCCAGGACCAAGCAGAAGTTGAGGGAGCTCTGTGATGTTCTGATGTGTCCCCAGTCGGAGGTATAGCAATTGCCCTGGCACATTTCTGCATGATCAGGACTTTGCTTCCACACTGCCTGGGTAACCCCAAGTCTTTGTGGAGAGAAGTTGGGAAAGAATTCCACCTAATTTCTCAGTTCAATATCAGCTAATGAGTTTGCTGGAGAACATCTTTTAAGGCTCTACTTGGGCTGCAGATAAAGAAAAAAGGTCTATGGGGAAAAAAAAGCGAGATTCCTTGCCAAAGTAAAACTTCTCCAATGGGTATGTATATGAAAGTTTTAAAAAGTGGTTGTACCACAGGATAGAGAGAGAGAAATCTCCTTTGTGAACTACAGTTAGAATGTTACCAGAGAAATCCACCATCCCCTGGCAAACCAGAAAAAGCTGTTACCAAGAAATCTTTGTGCAGAGGTGGGGATGTTGAACACGCAGAGCAGCGTGTCCTTTGGGGTTTGCATCCAGCTTGTATCATTTCCTTATTGTCTCTGAGCCTGAGCAAGCTAATCCTCCATCAAACTCCCGTCAGGTAGACACTACAGTTTTGACTTGGAGCACCTGCTCCTTTCTTGGAGTCCAAGAAGGACTGGGATTATGCTCTGGCTTATAACAGTCTCAGTACCCAGTGTCTTGGGTTTAGGTTTTTGCCACATTCACTTATTCTGCCTGAACCATCTACTTGCAATTGCAAACTTGACTTTTAACATAATTAGTGGCAAAGCTCTGCTTTTTAATGTCAAAAGATTTGTTGGCTGCTTTTCCCAACCTGCTGCTCCCAGTGCTTGGAGCCTGCATTGAGCCTGAAAGCCCATTACTGGCTGTCATCAGTGAAATAAGAGAGAGAAAAAAAATGCTGATGCACCATTTACTGCAACTGGAAACCACTTAATTAATAAACTAGTTTTATGTGTTTAGTAATTAAAATTTAATTAATTCATTTTCCTGATAAGTGTACAGAAGGGGTAACTACTCCTCTAACAAGTGCTTTATTTATTGTTTTAAAGGCATTTGGATTTTGTCTTATGAGAACTAAAACATTCTCTTCATATGCTTCCCTTTTTTCCTTCCAACTAACTCATGAACTAAGAACTGAATCAGTAGAAATTATGCTCGGAGCTGATGGCTCATCTATTTCCTTTCTTTGGCTGCCTTTACAAGTAGGCAAAGAAGGTGCTGACTTGGCAGGCTTCAGAGCCAAGACTTTTTAAGACCAACTAGTGATTTGGAGTTCTTATGTTTTATATGCCTGGCTTGAAGCACTGTAGAGGCAATTGATTTTCAGAGGAATAGCACTCAGCACTTTGTAGAAATCCAGGCCCTTTCTAGCACTTTCAGAGTTATTGAATACCTCTGAAAATCTGGGGCCAGGTCTTTGAGTTCAGGATCTGCCAGTGAAAATGTGGGTACAGTTTTGCTCCACTGGCTCTGAGGGCCCAGGGTGCCAAAGCCCTTTGGAGGAGAGAGGTTCTCTTCAGATATCTCTTTCCACCTGCTCATGCTCCTTTTGTTTCCTGCTGTGTTTAGGAGCTGGGGGGAATTTTATTTTTGATGAAAAGAAAATGCATGATATATGCTCCTTTGGACCTCTGGAAGTACGCTGAGGTTCACCTTGAGATCACAGGTATTTGGGTGGAAAGCAGAATGACAGATTATTTTGAATTTCTCTTTTTTTGGCTAGAATTATAGGTAGATCCATAGAAGAGGAGGAGTTCTGTTTTCTAGCCAGTGCCATCTTCAAGTCACAAGTCAGAGAACAGGAATAACTGAAATCAAGGCCACAAAACCAAGAGTTATCTATGTACACACTCTCTACTGGGACACAGCCATCCATCGAGGAGTGCAGGCAGGGAAAAGTGTCTGCTTTCTGCCTCACCTCCTGCATCATCAGGAATCACACAGATTGACTTCTCTGGCTTACAGCAAGATGGGGCTACAAATGTTTTCACAGTGTGGGAATAGCCAGAGAGGATTAAAGCTTAAAAAAATAAACCTGTCTTCCTTCCAGCACTTTCTAACCAACTGAAGAACTGAAAGAAGAGCAGTACCTACAGAGAAGGGATGATTTTTTTTCCCTCCCCAAATACATAACAAACAAAGAAATACTTTCACCAGACAAAACTCTCACGATTTTATCAGTAGGGACTATTCCATGGTCACTGAGCAAGGTTTAGGCTGGCCCATGTCAAGCAGAACAGGCTGAGATTGAACAATATAAACTGAGTGAAATAACAAAAAACTTGAAGGGGAAGGGTTTCTGCAGGTCAAGAAACAGTTGACCTTAAATCAGCAAATTAAGCTGTCAAGGATTGATAGCTGCACTGTGCTACCTAAAGTTCACATGGGATCCAGAGACTCTTCAGAGGGCATTAACTCAGCACCTCAAAGCAATCCAAATATGAATTTTACAGTTCTCCTAAGCAAACTTGTGGTGCAAAATGTGAGAGAAGATGAGAGGAAGGAGAAGTACATTAATGATACACCTATAAAATTAGGTAAATGCACCAATCAGTTTTGAAAGAAAGGTTATAGAGGAAGAATAAGTATTGGGATTTCTCTAAATTTCAAAGGAAAAAAAATTATTCTGATTTGTTATTCTCACTGAACTACTTTCCTTTTTAGCTATAATTATTTCACCCACATGTGCAAATTTAGACAGAATTTAAAAGAAAAATAATCATGTGCAAGACACTGTGTGGAAATTGGTGTGACAATTTACTCCACTTTAAACATTCTTCCAAAGAACCACTTCAGAGTGACTTAACTTAACCATAATACAAAGATCAGGACAAGGAATATCTAAACATCCAAGAAGTTTAAGTCATTATAAGCAATAGCTTTGCTTCCTTCTTTCTGTCCCACTGCCATCACAAGAACCAGATTTCAGTACTTTAATATTAGATATTTCTCCCCATGCATGAGCTCTTTTCGTTACAATATAAATCTGAATAATATTTATTCCACTAATATGAAATAATCCCCTTAAAATTCAGCATTGTGAAACTTTAAGTAGACAGAGAAAGCTTGAGTGTTTTCTTAGGAATTCTTCTGCTAATCCTCTATCATACCAACTGAAAAAATGTAAGAGAGTAGAATAGAAGAAAAATGCCCCAGCAAATCCTGTAATACTCAGTTACTTTTTTATTATAGTGAGCTTTTGCTAATTTATTACCAGAGGAACTTTGCTTTTAGACAAGAATAAAATTAGTTTATGAAATTCATTATTGTCCTCCAATATTATTACATACAGCATGCTGTCCAGCTGCACTTCCAGCATTTTACTTGGACTTTTTGTTAGGCACCTGCTATCTTGGCTGTAAGACCATAAGACAAAAGATCAAGCATTTCTCAAAATTTTTCTTTTCCTTTCCCAAAAAAATTTCAGTATAAAAAACCCATAACATTGCTCACTATGAAGAAACATGACACTATAAAGGAAACTAAATTTACTGACTTTTTAATGCTACCCTCTGTAAGAATGTCTTTTTTTCAGACACATCTGGTGCCTTTCAAAGTGTCAAATCTGGTTTGAAAAAAATTAAACAAAACACCAGTCCTTCAAAAATGTTGACTTGTAAGTCAGTGAAATTAAAATGGATGAAATAGCAAACTAGACACAAAGGTCTCTGCTACTTAAATCTGAAGATTTTGCTTCACCAGTCAAATGGCAAAAAGTACAACAATTCTTGTTTGACTTGTCTCAGACAAAGTATTCTAAGTGTACTTTCATATTAAGGAAGTATTTTTGTCAAACTGATCAACATGATTTCAGCAGAGAAATGGTTTTTTGACAGCTATTTCAGTACCAATGTTAGCCTCTGATAAATTCTAAGGAAACATACTCATCTCAACCTCTTTAATTTCTAGTTCGGTGCTTCCCACACTATAACATGTAGCTCATACATATTGAGGCTGAGAATATTTCTTGAGAAAGACCTGCAAAAATGGGTTGCTAAGACCATGTGACTGAGATGAGGAAGAGGAAGAAGGAAAGGCAAACACCTTCAGGTGTTTAACAGGGTAAAGTAAACTTTGGATTTAAAATATTTTTTGCCAAATTCACACCCTCGAAAATCTTAATTATGCTCAGCAGAATTGTGGTAGATGCATCTTAAAAAGCCATATGAAAGAGGTTGTTAGCACCTTAGAATGCTAATAAATTACCTCCTAGTTTTATGAAATTTGTTTGAGGTTAGACAGCAACAATTCTGCGTATTGCTCATGCACAATTTGAAAAGCCAAATGCACATAAATACAATTGGGACAAACAAGCGCATTTTAGGACTATCTTCTCTTTAAAAGCACTCATCCTCTTGATCTGATGAAATCAAGATAAAATAGGCCTGTACATAATTCCAGCCATCTAAAAATGTTAAAAAATAATAGTGAATAAAACATCACTTTGACATATGAGCAATCTCTTATTTTGTTATAGACAAAAATGTTAGAGAAATAGATTATCAAATTTTTCCTCTCTGTTGTGTCTCAGAAAAGATAAACCTGTGAAATAAGTATTAAGTAAATAAACTATATGTCATAAATGTTATTTAAATATTACATTAAACTTACAAGCCACCAAGATGAAAAAAAGGACAGGAGTACCGCTGCTGTGAGAAAAGGCTGAGAGAATTGGGATTGTTTAGCCTAGAAAAGAAAAAGGTTATAGTAACCCGATGGTGGACATCCAGAGCATGAAGGGAGCCCACCAGAAAGGTAGAAAGGAAGTAGAGACAAGGGCCTGGAATGGCAGGACAAGGGGAAATGGCTTCAAACTGACAGAGAGTAGGTTTAGATCAGATATTAGGAAAAAAAATCTTCCCTGTGAGGGTGATGAGGCCCTGGCAGAGGTTTCACAGAAAAGTGGTGGCTGCCCTGCCCCTGGAAGTGTTCAAGGCCAGGTTGGGTGGAGCTCTGAGCAACCTGGTCCAGTGGAAGGTGTCCCTGCCCCCGGCAGGAGGACAGAACCAGATGACCTGTAAGATCCCTTTCAACTCGGGCCATTCTATGATTCTATAATTCTAAGAGATCTGCAGCAAATATGCTGTTCTTGATGTGGTCCAGCCAACTGGGCATGACAACAGTAAGAGCTGCACTCTCCCTGGGGACCAAAAAAGCCCCTGGCCCCTTTTGCCTACCTTTGCTATTTCCAGTCTGGTCCTAAGGCTTCACAGGAGGAGTTTGCAATGTCTTCAGTGTAAGAGAATTGTTGGGGGAGCCATGAAAGTGCCAAGACCCTTCCCTGCTGAGAGGACTGGAGGATTTCCTGCCCAGGGAAAGGGAGCATAGACAGGGTGTCCCTGTCTGTTTTCTGCTGCTCCAGCAATGCAGTGATCTTTAGGGTCCCTTCCAAAGCAGGCCCATTCTGTGACTCTATGATTCCATGACCCTATAACTGTGACTCTATTCCATGTCTGTAATTGTGTTTGTGCAGTTGTCAGGTGCCAACACAATGGAAGCAGCAGGCAGGTGGGATGAGAAATTCTGTGCTACCCCGCGAGGGTTGTAGGTGTGGCTTAAATGCCCAAGCAATAAGTACCTGAAGATTGTCCATGTGAATGAGAAAGCACACAGGTGTGCCAGCACAACATGAGTCTCTCAGCCTCTATTTCAAGATATTTATACATGTCCAAGCAGAGTTAGATCTTCTCTTTTGTTCTCAGGTCTGACTTGTAATCAATAAGCACTATTAAAATTAAATCACCTCGTTGGCCAAATGCCAGTCACAAGATTGTGAAAGCAAAATATGCAACTAGTATCACTCTCAGGGCTGCTCAAAAATAGAAAGTATAAATATATATATTACGTGTCAATAAAATATTGACAAGTTAGGAAATGATAAAATGTAAATGCTGAATTTATTTTAGAAGATTCTGCTTTAACTGTTCCTGTTGGTTTTCCAAACATTGTTATTTTCTTTTTTTTGTGCTGGTGTCCTTGTCTATCTCTGAATTCCTATCAAATATTGGAGTCTTATCATTTGCTGAGCTGATGTTCAAGTTCTGTTTACAGTGCATGAAAACAGATAGTTTGAGGTGAGCACTTCATAGAATAGGCAGCAGAATGAACCAAAATTTCCATGAAGCATCAGAGTTTCCATTCTGAATCAGAATTTTTAGCACTGGGGTGTTTATTTTCCTCTTTCTTTTTTTTAATGAAGAAAAAAATGGCTTGTATTTTTAATTTCATTCAAAAACCTGAGAATATCAGAAACTTCTGAAAGTACAGTTGCCAAATGTTTTGCTGTGATCAGTGTTTAAAATATTTAGCAGCCCTCAAGTCGAGTAATTCAATTGTAAAATCTCATTTTTTATAATTTTGGTCAGAAAGTTATCAAAGTCTGTTAGCTACGCATACAAAATGTTACAGTGTGATTTTAAAGACCAAGCACAAGATGGTAACACAAAGTCATCATAAAGGTCATGGATATTAACGTTCATTGAACAAACAAAAGATGCAATTGATTTGTGTGAACCAGTCTGGTCAGACAGTCTGGTAAACAACGGAAAAAGGGATATAAACTTCTTAGCTGGTATTTCACACGAGTAATTCAGCCAGTTTTTGCTTAGAATATAGGTAAGGCTGGGGAAAACGAGGAAGAGCAGTTAAGCAAATGAATCCCCACCTCTGCAGTGCTGGCTGACCTGTGGCAATGGCTAAACCTGGGCACCAATTCCCGTGAGGGCCGCCTTCGGAAGAGGGATACGTGCAGCAGCTCTTGCTGCTTGTATTTCATCAAGTAAATACTGCAGGGGGTATAATCAGCAGAATTAATTCAGTTTGACTGTGTCAGAGCCTGCCAAAAGCCTGTGCTTGATGGTTCACTTCTTCATGAGCGTTTCCAGCAATGTCACTAGTGCTGAGTGGCTCAGGTGCTGCTGCTGCTGCTGCATGAGAAGCCACGGGAATATGCTGAGTTCTGTAAATGCATCCATTTTACACAGTCCATGTTAATTGATCTGAAAGAAAAGGGAGCTCCCATTCCATTATCATGTCTTCCAAGTGCCTTTTAGGAACCAGCAAAATCAATATGTTTCTGTAAATACGAGGTGAACTATGTCTGTGTGGTTATAAATTTGATAAAAAGTGGTCAAATTTAAACTAATAACACCTTAATAAAATACGTATCTCCATATTGGCAATTATGTCTCCATGGCCACATTTAACTTGGAAGCAAATAAAAAACCTATGAAAACAAATATTTTGTCATGGGTTGGAAGAAGATGATCTTTAAATTCCAAACCAATCTATGATCATTTATTACTAAGAGAGGGTTTTGCTTTTATGTTTGGCTGTTTTCTAAATGATTTTCAGTGTTGTTATTTTAGTTACATTTTAGCCATGTTGAAAAAAGGCCTAGGAACCTATGCATGAGCAGGGTCACAGGCAGTCACCTGTGGCTGCAGCTGTGGGCAGATGTGTCAGGGTTTATGCTATCCTGGGTTGTCCCATGATACAGGAGTGTGGATCTCTCAGCTCAGCTCTGCACCCTAAGTCCAGAGCTCAGCCAGGGAGCTGCAGCTTCACTGCCACACTTTTTCCATAGGAGAAACTTAGTCCTTGCAGACTGGAGACTTGTCCCGTTTTTCCAAGTCCAAAGTTAGTCATGCATCAATGGAACACCTTTCTATGCAATGCTATCAAAAAGTTGCCCGTGGTGTTCAGGCAGCTCCTGAGGTGTGTGCTGCTTGCTCCTACCAGTACCCAGAGCTCTGACCAGACCATTAGATATGGTGAACAGTTCATTGACTCTGTCTGTCCTAGTCCTTGTGGCCACTTTGATTCAATGCTGCTTTTGACTCTTCTTTCTTAACTTCATGTCCTGGTTTAGGGCAAATTCTGGCGAGAAAACCTCTAAAGGTGCCCTCCCCCAGAAAAACAGACCTACGTGGTCCCTCCCCCGACCAGTTTGGGAAAGATTTTCACGGAGAGGAGTGTAAAAAACCTGTTTATTTAACAGGGTACTCCCAGAACAATAAATCAAACAATGCCAGATGACAAATTCAGAAAGATGGAAGGTCTTTTCCTCACGGTGCCCCTTCGGTGATGGAAGAGTCCTGGGGTCCGGGGGGGTGTGCCGGCGGCGCAGAGGGTCGGGTGTTGCTCTCTGGGTCTCTCCTCGGTCCAAGACAGATGTAACAGTCCAAGAGTAGGGGAGAGAAATTTTGGAAATTGCCTTTCCTTTACTAGCTAGCTAACTAAGCAAAGGTCGACCTTCCTCCCTCCGAGCCGAGCCGAAAACCCAAGGCCAGAAGAAAAAAATTCAGAGGTAACAAGGTTTTCAAAACAAACTTCCTTTTCCCTGCTTTCCAGAATCCTTAAAGGGATAAGACACAATATCCAACACAAACAGCAGACGATTTGGGGATACAGGGCATCTTAATGTCACCCCAAGACACTTCACAAGAAAAGCTGCCAGCTCCTGTCTAGTGTGTCCAGTCAAGAGATTAATGTCTTGCAACCATGAAGCAACCTATTAAAACACATCTGTTCCTTTGTTGCCCATCATGAAGTACTGTTCGCTCTTAGAAATGAAAAATCCTGTCAGACACTTTTATTTTACTTTCTCTTATCTATTTTTCACTCCGCAAGTCCCCAGTGACTCTTCCAGTTTAACATTCAATTTGCATCCATTTGTAGGCAAAGAAAAAATCATCTCTGCATTTTCAGTAGATGATAAGTCCGCCAGGTGCCTCTAGACCATGGCACTAATCAGTTTATGGGAAGTTTCAGCTAGGGCTGGCTGGTCACAGATAAAGTTATACAGTTTTTATATAAATGGACGAGGGCCAAAACCACCTCCTTTCCTCGGGGAAGTGGCATTTTGGTTTTGCTCACACCCACTGAAATACAAGCCAACAATCCTTAGTGTTAACCCTATATTGTTAAAGCATTGACTCTAAACTGCCCTCCGAATTGTTTCCAGCAGTTTAATTCTGTGCTTTCTGCTACAGAGCTTCATCAGAGTTAAAGCCCCAAGCAGTCCATTAAGACTTAAAACCCCTGAACACTGAACAATTTTACACATCAATGCTTTTAAGGTACTATGGTTAGCTACATCACAGAGAAATAACTTGCTGGCTTCATTTCTCTCCTGTGGCATCTAATTTCCACTACACAGTATTTAAACCTATTTATTCAGTTATGAGTCTGATAGTTTTAGAACCGACATCTCAGTATCACTCACATTTTCAAAGCTACCAGTTGCTATGTTTTCACTACATTTTCCAGTCAGGAAAGCAAGTTATTTCTGTGTTCATCATGTTTAATCCGTGCTATCAAGTTGTTAAGTTTTGCAGTGAAATAAAAAAGCCGAAATGGTAGTTCCTTGAAAAGGTGCTTTCCAATGAGATTGAAAAAACATACCTTGACCTGTGCTTTGATTTTGGAGCCCTGGCAATAATTTAGGCAACAAAAACGGAAGAAGCTACCTCTCCAGTAATTTTTCCCCTGTAAGGAGTGTAAAAATATAGGATGATTTAAGCTGTAGGTTTACTTGGGTTTGGAGTTTATATGGCCCAATCCCAGCATTAGGAACGATTCTCTTTTGTTGCCATCTTTCTTAGAAAAAGCAAAAGTAAGCAGAGGAAGTTTTATAAAAGCATAAATTTTGAACTTGTAGTAGGATTATAGTTTCTCTGGTATTCGTCCTTTGAAAATTCACCTGTGTCCTGAAAAGTATAAACTGCCTTCCAGAAGTGCACCTTCTGATCCTAAAGAGCAGACAGATACACTTGAACCTGGTAATGTTCAGCTTCTCTCACAATGGTTCTTATTTAACACCTCTCCGGGATTTTTGCCCCATTGCCTGTATTTCAGAGAAACAAGGCAATGTTTGTTTTATCTTACAACCCTGCAATAAAAATAAATTGTTTATAAGTATCCCTTTTGGCATGAGATGCCTTTTTCTGTGCTCAGCACAAATAATTTGAATTTATGAATGATTTTTTTTTTAAATTTTAATATTAATATGATCACAGAGTCACATAATCACTTAGGTTGGAAAAGGCTCCAAGATCATCAAGCCCAAAATTTGACCAATCACCATCTCATCAAGTGGACCATAGCACTAAGTGTCTAGCCCAGTCTTGAACACCTCCAGGGTGATAAGTCCCCCACTTCCCTGACAGTTCCAAAGTTTAACAATCTTTTCCGTGAAGAAATTCCTCCTGATGTTCAGCTTGAACCTCCCCTGGTGCAACTTGAGGCCATTTCTTCTTTTCCTGTCACTTGTTGCCTGGGAGAAGAGCCCAATCCCCACCTGGCTACATCCTCTTTTCAGGGAGTTGTAGAGTGATAAAGTCTCCCTTGGGCCTCCTTTACTCCAGGCTGAACTGCCCAGCAAAAACACTTTCCATTGCTCCTACAAAGAATCCCTCATTTGTTGTCTGTGCATCCTACACTGTGTTTGCAAACATTTGCAAAACAATGAACTATACTTCTTGTTTTGCCATCTTTATTCATATGATGCACACAGGCCTGATATTTGCTGTTTGTAGGGTTCTCTACATTCCTCTGTAGGACTCATTTTAATCCTTGCTGTAACACAGTTCCTTTATTTGCAGTTGTCTTTTGTCCTGTTTGTTGTGGTTTTCTAGAGCCTCATGAGGCTCTGGACAGACCAGGTGGGCTCAGAATTTCCTCAGTGAGTAAGTGCAAATAGTGACAGGACAAGAGGGAATGGACTCAAACTGACTGAGAGTAGGCTTAGATTAGATGTTAGGAATAAAAATCTTTTCTGTAGAGAGTGGTGAGGCACTGCAACAGGTTGTCTGGAGAAGTTGTGGATGCCTCATCCCTAGAAGTGTTCAACATGAGGTTGGATGGGGCTCTGAGCATCCTGGTCTACAGGCAGTTGTCCCTGTCCACAGCAGAAGGGTTGGAACAAGAAAACCTTTGAGGTTCCTTCCAAGCCAGGCCATTCCATGATTCTATGATTTTTTTGAGGTTGGAGCTCAGAAATCAGAGCCAATGTCAGAGAATGGTGATCTGGTGATGGAGCTCTGCCTCACGAGTAGATATCTCAGATAGGATAATCCTGTTGCCTGATGAATTAGAGCATTAATCACCACCATTAGCATCAGTGTGCCTTCCTTTTCTTGCCAAATCCTAATGGCTTCCTAAGTGATTATTCCTGAACTCTTCCAACAATTTCTTTAGTGGGGACTTATCTGGTCAAACGAGAACACTGCAGCAAAGATATCTACAACAGTGTTAGTGATTTAGATTGTGCAATTATAGAAAACACACACTTCTAGAGTGCTCTTCAACTTATTCTAAGGTGGATTCCTTAAAGAGATTATTCAGATTCCAGAAAATCCTTCTCTCCAATGACTGTATAAACCATTCAGGGAAACAGCAGCAACCTAGGTATCTGAAACCAAATGAGGATTATTAATATTTTCAGATTTCTGTGATGAACTCACAGCAAAATATGCCATATACATTTATATCAGTAGTGAGTTCTTCTGTTTTTTCACTTCTCTCAAGCCTTGTATGTTTCAATTTATTGACATGGAATGCAAAATCCATAGGATTTCTATAATAACCAGCTTTTCTACCCACTTTATCTTAAAACAGTTGAACATATGAGTGTCAGGACAGGATATGTAGACAAAACTATTTTCTGCCTATCTTCTGTTTCGATGATGCCTGTGGCTTGAAGGAGCAGCAGAGAGTACTGTTTAAAATCTCTCCAGCTTTACTTCACACTTCAGAGAGTATTTTGTTGTATTCCTGCTATACCTGGTGTTCAGTGATCATCCTGGAAAACAAAACAGTTTGTGGTAACCTGATTGTGGCCTCCCAGTTCCTGAAGGAAGCCCACAGGAAAGATGGAAAGAGACTATATACAAGGCCCTGGAATGACAGGACGCTAGAGAATGGCTTTAAACTGAGAGAAAGTGAGTTTAGATCAGACACTACAAAGAAATTCTTCCCTGTGAGGGTGGTGAGGCACCGACAGAGATTTCACAGAGAAGTGGTGGCTGCCCTGCCCCTGGAAGTGTTCAAGGCCAGGTTGGGTGGAGCTCTGAGCAGCCTGGTTCAGTGGAAGATGTCCCTGTCCATGGCAGGAGGACAGAACCAGATGCCCTCTAAGGTCCCTTTCAACTCAGGCCATTCTATGATTCTATAATTCTAAGAGATCTGCAGCAAATATGCTGTTCTTGATGTGGTCCAGCCAACTGGGCATGACAACAGTAAGAGCTGCACTCTCCCTGGGGACCAAAAAAGCCCCTGGCCCCTTTTGCCTACCTTTGCTATTTCCAGTCTGGTCCTAAGGCTTCACAGGAGGAGTTTGCAATGTCTTCAGTGTAAGAGAATTGTTGGAGGAACCATGAAGGTGCCAAGACCCTTCCCTGCTGAGAGGACTGGAGGGTTTCCTGTCCAGGGAAAGGGAGCATAGACAGGGTGGCCTTTTGTCTTTTCTGCTTCACCAGCAACAGAACAGCAGCCTGGTAGCTATCTACAGCACAAGCAGTCCAACTAACTTCTCCCTCTGCTGGAAGCATGACAAGAAAAGGGGAAGAGTGTTCTAGAATACAAAATGAGACAGATGGTCTGTTAAAAAAATTAGCAGCAGCAAATCTCTCTAAAAGGCAGTTGGGGTCTACCCAAAAACAAACTGAAAGGGCCAGAGGAAGCCAAATTTCTGCTGCTGTTCCAATTTTTTGGATGCACATTTGGGTAAGCCTTCAAAATAGAGGGCCAGAGTCTTCCCTGCATGTGTGTAGGTAGAGATGCCAGTAGTGGATTTAACAGTCAATCAGCAGTCAAGGCAAGGCACTCCAAATGAAATGTTTGTATTGAATTTTCTGGGCAGGGGTAAGATGAGGCTGAGGGTTCTCTCTCTCTCTCTCCTTTTCTCGTGTCTCCAATTTAACTGTTGGAAGATTCTCAATGTGAGACATCTGTGAATAAGGTAGATGGGATGCTGAGAAGCAGAAATGTTTAAAGCTATTGGATTTTGCAGGAACTGCACAATCTGATGAGAAATCCTATGATTCTGAGTAGGAATCCCATCCAAATACTGTATTTCTCTTTGGCCTGTGCGAAATGCTGAGACAGGGAGAATTTCCCCATTTCTGCAGAACTATCAAGGCTCTGTTTCTGCTTTTAGCGTTTTAATTCCAATAGTTAAAAGTAGTTAATGTTAATAAGAACAGAAGTCTCTGAAAGGGAAAAAAAACCTGTTGAGTTCTGTGACAATGACATTTTGCTTCATTGCAGTGAGGTGCACCACGCCAGTATGTATAAAACAAGATGCAAGTGGCAAAGCTGTCATCCATGCTTGCACAAAGGCCAACTTCTAAACCAGCAGCAAATGGGCAAAATGAGAGCCTTGTGGCTCAGATCAGAGAAAGTGGCACTGGTTGCTAGGACAGCAGTGACAGTATTGAAGGGTTGTGGATGAATAGAATCTGTTTGGGAATTTGGTTACTGGTGGATGGAGAAGAAACTGGGGAAACCTTGTAGAAGGTCACTGAGCCATCACATGTGGAGCTTTTAGAGGACAGAATCAAGCCCTTTATGTTTTTCAAGCACAGGATAGAATTGAAAAGGTAGAGCCTGTGCACAAACCAAAAACGCCCACAGTATTTCCTATGATGATCACAAAATCCCACAGTGGGTCAGGTTGGAAGGGACCACAGTGGGTCATCTGGTCCCATCCTCCTGCTCAAGCAGGATCATCCCAGAGCACATGGCACAGGATTGTGTCCAGATGGTTCTGGAACGTCTCCAGTGAGGGAGACTCCACACCCTCTCTGGGTGATCGGTTCCAGTGTTTGGTCACCGCACAGTGAAGAAGTTCTTCCTCATGTTCAGGTGAAATTTCCTATGCATCAATTCCTGCCCTTGCCCCATTGCTGGGCACCACTGAGCAGAGCCTGGTCCATGCTCTGAGCCCTCCCTGCAGGCACTGACAGACACTGATGAGGGTCCCTCTCTGTCACTGAGTGACTCAGCAGAAGTCAGTCTCTCCAGGCACTGGGTCTGCCTAGGCAAGATGCACAGGACTGCTTTGTGATTATCTTAACAAGAATTCCCCATTTAGACCCAGTGGCTTGTGTTGGTTCTTCTCCTCATGGCATCTTGGTTATAAAGCCTTTTTGTTTGCCTTCCTGGAGAAGTCCAACCCATCTCACAAAGACAGGCTCTTTCTGGAGGAATGCAATCGGGTGAAAAAAGGACCTGCAATTCCCTTTGAACTTCACCAGTTAAAAAGAAATTACTGCTTCACATTGAAATACTTCAGCACACCAACCAATCCTCGAAAATAGAGCACCATGTGTGGGGTACCTGCTTGCCTCAACAGAGAAACTTTAACTGGAGATGAAGACTTGGGGATGCTGAAGATGAAACTCATAGCAGCAAGCGCCAGAGAAGCAATACTTGGGAAGCTCAGAAGATGTGAAGTGAAACAAGTTGTGGAGGTGCAGTGGAACTGGTGCTGCTCTAGTTATATTTGCTGACAGACCACTAAATCAATTCACAGTGAATTTGCACTCCCAGCTCATGCATGAGGCAAAGAACCAGCTTCTCACCACCTGAAACCTGATATGGAAAACTGTTCCTTAGAAAGTGCCCTGTCTCTCTGGGGATTTTAATATTCACATGTATTCCTAGCATCAGCATGCTTGCCAAAGAAACTGCATTTTCTTGGACAAGCGCTGCTTTATAGTCTTCAATACAAATATGGGAGTCGTCACTTTGTGTCTGTTCTTTATTCTTCGCTCTGCTGTACTGTGCACAGACAAAGACAGAAGCAATAACTCTGAAGTTATTAAGCAGCATTTTCTCTGGGAAATCTTAACTTAGATTTACAGAGATAGGGCAGGGAACCAACAAAAGCTGCCACAGTGCAGAGTGAGCAGCAGGGCTCAGTACAATAGGAATGGATGGAGATAGAAGACTGATACAAAACACTCTTTTTCTCTTTGCCTATCCTTCAAGTCTGGCAGCGTGTCTTGGTTTGAAAGACAGGTATCTGCCAGAGCCACTCTTGGAATAGAGAAGGTAAACCCCCTCCCTCCAAATTACTATAATTTTGAAGTCAAAGGGTCTTTTCATGCAAAGATATAGGAATACCAGTCTTTTACCAGGAAGATTACAAAATACAAGGGCAATAGTACAAGGAAAAAAAACCAAGCAAACAACAACAACAAAATAATGCTAGAAACACTGACAGAGTCAGAATGCAACCTGACACCCTGTTTGGTTAGGGTGTTGGAAGCAGTCCAAAATGAGCCCTCCTGGAGTAACAGATGTGGCTCCATTTGGAGTAGAAGATTATCCTGTAGAAGGCTCCAGTGGTGGCAGGATGGTCTGATCTTCTTCTGGGAGTCCCAGAGAAAAAAAATCAGTCCCCTGGTGTTCTGAACATGGTGTATTTATGCAGGTACGAATGCTTGGCATCCCCACGCTGGGTGGAGCATCTCACAGTGGGATGATTTAATTCTACCAGTGGTGCAGTGAGCCCTAATGGGCCATTCACTGATGATCTCTCCTCGGAGGCAGGGTGGTGGGAGAGATAAGGCAACCCTGCCTCTCCTGGTTGTTATCAGTTGGCCCATTAACAAAGAAACACCTGCCCCTTCCCCTAAGAGACAGAGGAAAACAAAACATCTCTTCAACAGATGAAATAGAATACACATTTTTGGTTGCATATTGCAACCCAAGACACAGGCGGAAAAAAGACACAAGAGGAAAAGGGAATCTCTCATCTGTCAAGTCCCCTGGAGACAGTGAGACGTGTCTGGAATTCCTATCTATCAACCAGGTTGTGATCACCTCTGCCACTCAGCCAGATTCTGACAGACATTCCAAGTAAGGGAAAGTCAGATCAGAACTGGCTTTATGAGACAAAATCCTATTTGTGTGGTCTGACACTTGGACCCCATATCTGTTCTATTATTGTTCATGTGAGAAAGAAACCAAACTTGACCAGCACTAGAAGAGGGATGTGTGTGCATGGCTACATTCTCCTTTGCTTCCCCCTACAAAACGTGTTGCAGAAGGTGTTTCATCCTGCCATGTAAACATTGCTGCCTTTGTACATCCTTAGGTTAAATTTTGATTCAGAACAATTTTACTGGAATCAAGCTGCCTGATTTCTTTTACAAGTTTTTAATCTCTCCAGTTTCATTATAAGAGGACTAAATGTACATGTCTAAATGTGAAATTTCTAAAGCACTAAAGCAGATTGAAACACCTTTTGAGACCGAAAGCAGTTGTCTGAAAATGCTGATCTACATTTCTGGCTAAGAAGGAACAATATACCAACTCTGTACTTTCCCAGCATCAGTTCACTCCAGCACCAGTTCACAGCACAGGGCTGATTTGATTTTCACTGATTGCCAGCAGCCTCAAGGGGCCAGCTGCTTTAGCAGCTGGAGACCAGCCAGGAGTAAAGTGGCCCTGGCCACCAGCCCCTGTGCTGATGGCAGGGGAAGGAGATGCACAAACTACTGCAGCAACTGCTCAAAGATTCCTGAAATGGGGCAGAAAACCAGCAGCTGCCAGCCACTCTAGTTTTAAGGTCAGCTTTGACCTGGCAAACTGGTGCAAAACCATCCTCCTCCTTTGCAGGATCTTGCTCCATGTGTGTGAGCTTCCTTGCATTTCTTCCCTTATCTTGTTATACTGGAAGCAAAAAGTGGTTGGCTGTAAGGGAAATAAAAGCTTCCAATATATTTGTCTTCTTTCTAAAATCAAATCAAATCAACTTAAAATTTGGGGTTTTTTCTACATGTGTACTTTTCCTCTTCTTCTTAATCCAGGGAATAAAGCTAATAGAAGGGTAACTTTTAGTGCTTCCTTAACTATATATGAGGTTATTTTAAGGATCAAAGTGTTTTTCCTTTTGAATGCCACGCTTTGGAGTAAAAATAGAAAGACTCTTTTCTAATATTGTAAGCACACTTTAATATTGTTTTCCATGAACTGCCAGTTCAGTACAAGTAGCATTCTCACACTAAAGGATGTGACAAAGTAGCTATACATCAATACGACAATTAACAGAAGACTTACACCAAATTAACATTAATTAACAGACTTACACCAAAGCAAAATATAAACAGGCAATTGTGTGTACCTCAGCAGATTCTCAGTAACACACCTGATAAATTACACTACTGTAGCTAAGGTAGGTGAAATTGTTATAAAGCATGTTTGTCCAAATTTCATCTTTTTGCAATAAACCTTCTGCAGGCCTCCAGTAAAAACACTCTTTTTTGTTGTCTTTTTTTTTCTCAAACTTGTATATTAAACGTGTTGCTAGTGCTCCAGCAAAAAAAAAAAAAAAAATAAACAAATAATGCAAGTAAAGATGTATTTTTTAAATGTTGTTTTGCAATTTTAGCTATACCGTAACTATTCACTTTTTATTTCATATTCTCATTTTTAGTGGAAATACAATAGCCAACAGTACAGAACTGTTCTACAGTATCAACAGTGCTTAAACCTATTCAGTTAGCTGTCTTCATATGTCTCTGGATAAACACTCTTGAAATAAAATTTTACCATTAATTGTTATAAGCAAGGGGATTTACTTATACCTGAATTTATTTTTGTGCTTGTTATTTAACCTAAGTGAAAAAAAGCTCTTCTATAAATACAAGAAGTGGGTCTTGTCAATGGGTAGTTTGAAGATATTTTCATCCTTTTCAGTGGGATTATTATACATAAATATTTTACAAAATAACCTATTCCATTGAAAATTTTAGGTTCAACGTATGTGCTTTGATAAATACTATAAACGTTCTAAAAAGTTATTCAAAAGAAGACAATGAAATGCCACATTTTGCACTTTTTCAAAATTTGAATGTTAAAAGATGTGCTCTGTTAACTACAACTGATTATGCTGAATCAAGAGTTGGCCCTTACAGATATTTTCCAAATGTGTTCCCATAAGTACGAAGATATTGTTAACAAATTCTTAAATGGAAAAAATATCACAGTATAAATAGGTGGCTTCTTTCCCTCACCTATGCACACACAGAAACAAGGCAAATGCAGAAAATGTGCTTTCTAAGTACATAAACACACTTAGATGTAAGATCTAAGGCTTTGTCCACCTAGACAGATGAAACCCTCAGCACCTTTGAGATCTTAACCTTTCTAAATACCTTTGTCATCAGAGGAAACCTATACTTTCTAGCAACCCTTCACATCAGCCTGCGTGCCCTTCAAAGGTTTCTGTCCACCTTTTGAAGTGCACTATCCATATCCAACGCTAAAGCTTTTCTAAGTGGAGACTGGCAGCTGCAAAAATAGACTGTAAATCTGGTTTCAGCCAGACTGTAAGTAGATTTAAAGACATATTTTAAAAACTCCTGAGAGCCTGTCTTGATTACGGTGCCAAGAATTTCTACCTTGACATTTTCACTCAGTAACTCCTTTCCCTAGCGGCCCATCAGAAACCTCTCTGCTCCTCATCACCTCCCCTTAATGCTTCTTAAGACAAAACAGGGCTGGAGATGAAGTCCCTGATGTATGGTGCCTCCAATGAAAGGCTGGAGCAAATGTTCAAGGCATTATCTGTAGACAGAAACACAAGTATTCTTTCCACATGCTGCTGTGTGGATGGCAATAGGAACAAGATAAATTCTCTGTGCTTGTGTCTGTAATTCTATTATAGAAAGCAACTGCTGTGGACTGCGTTCTTCCATTCTTACCCAGAAGCTTCCTCTGCTGCTTCTGCTCCACACTGGAGTCTTCAGTCCACAGTATTTTGAAGGTACAGAACAACTCTAGGAACGTGGGAACCTAAGTCACCTCTCTCTGTATCATTAAATGTCAAAATGCTTTACAAAGGCAGCAGTCATAGTTACTTCACAATACAGCTGTAAAACTAAAGGTATGTCATAAACACAGACAATCTCATTGAGGTTGAAGTGGTCTCTTTAGGCCCACCAAGCACACCAGTGTGAGAAAAAGGAACAAGACCTTGCAGCTCAGGTGCCCAAAAAAATTATTACATCAATGAATCAACAGTATTTTTTTAGTCTATGGCATCTGGTATTCACAAAGAACACAGGTATTGGTTACACCTTGAAGTTTCTCATTTGAACCTCTCAAATCCTGGTCTTCTGAACCCAAACATCATACAGTGACTGTCAGCCTTTTCCATGAAATGAGTCTCTGTAACTACATAAACCATTCTGAGAGGGAGTTTTCCTCTGCAGAATCAGATTGGATTTTTGCAAAGCACCTAACAATGACCATGGACAGGAAAAACATTCCATTCATTGAGATTGAAACAACAAAAGAACTTCTGGATGCCTCTTTCTGGGAATTTGGTTTAAGGCTGTATTTGGGTCTGTTATGGTTCTCTATTTGATTGTGATGTCTGGCACAGTTAGAATCAGCATATTCTGAAAAGGTATAATTATTTTGAGCTAGATCACCTTAACAGACCTTTGAAGGAATGACGTCAGATAACTTTGTAATATATGGGGCCCACTCACATTGAGCTTGTCAAATTTTTAAATAGATGAGTGTCAGTGCTGGCAGGAGACTTGCCTTCTTCCTGGAAGAGTATCTTATTTTGGTTTATATAGCAAAAGAGAAGGAAAAGCATGAGAAGAGCAGTTAAGACACTCTGGGTAAATCCAAAATATTTTGAAAATACCGAGGGAGGTTGATGAGATGCTGAATTGTTGTGGTTTTTTTCTAAGATGAGAGTAAGAAATTATTACTTTTGGTATCTCTGCCAGTGGCTTGAAACTCTTGCTCCTCATTCCTGCCTGATCAGTGTTTTAGAGAAACAGTTCCAGTTCCTTCCCATGCTCTTACTGATTCCCTTTCTGGTAGTGCTCTATAGCTGTGCAAGATTTATCCCAAATTAAAGCACTTGCAAAGACAGTGTATTATATTCAGAGAAGCTTTGGCTTACTTTTCAAGATTTACTGAGAGGTTTTAATATAACTATGGAAAAACAAGTTTGTCTTATTTTTTGTCTTTTATATTTAGCATTACAAAATCCATACAGTGTTTAGTGCTGCAGTGTTTTCATAGAAAAAAGTCACAATATTTTAACAGTACAGAATAATTTACCAGTATTAAGAGTTGCATTTTTGATAAGTAATGTCCACGATGCCCAAGAGTTGCTACTGAAAATTAATTTTCACTGAAGAAATTATTTACAATAAGAATACACTGGAGGAACAGTAACATCTGGCTTAATTCTTTGATTTCCATTGGCTGTAAAATCTAATAAAACTAATTTATAACAAAAAAACAAGCATCATAGCATGTTTGGAGAGCTGGAACCTCTATACTACAACTGCCTTGTTCAGAGCTGCTTTCCAGTGTATTTTTTGCATTAAAATGTAACAGTTGACAGTAATGGAGAGGTGGTGTTGCTTTTTCCTTTAAAAAAAAATAAAAAGGTCCCTTCAAATCCAAATCATTCTGTGATTCTATGATTTTCCAAGCTCATATCTGAAAATGCACACGCTTATATATGTGCACATGTGTTCAACATGCCCTGTGTAATTCAGGCGAGTTCCTCTCTCTCAGCTTGACGTTATCTCTGCAAGGCCTGTGCAGAGCCCAGCAGGCAGAGAGGGGAGAGTAGGGGAGTGGGAGAAAGAAGATATGGAAAAATAACATCAACCCTGCCTGGGGGATGGGCTGTAATCAGCATTTTACCAAACTCCAGCTGGTTTTATCAAAGTCAAGTGAGTTGTGGCCAGCACACGTTCAGCGCCCCTGTCCTGTAGAATGGGTGTTATGATGAGCTGGGGTGTGAGCCCCAAAGCCCACAGAGCTTTGCCAGGGGGCTTTACTACAAGTAGTAGAATACCACAGCTCTACACCTACTCTAACAAACCAGGGCATATCCATTCTCTTCTATGAGCTCCAGTCGAGCCTGCAGACACGACTAACCTTAAGTGTCAAATACTTGCTCTCTCTTTAGCATGCAGTTGATATGCATATTTTTAATAAAAATGGTGCATTAAAGTGAAGGAAGATCTAAGCTGTTTTGTTGAATAACAAGTCTGAGATAATTTCCTGGGTTAAGGAGAGAGGTTAAGAATGAAATACACCCTGGGACAGAAAGTAAATGCCTAGAACTTAAGCAGTGATCCACCACTGAGACAGGGAGGGCAGTCTGATGATTTGGAATATTCAGAGATGTGTTACTGGTACAGCCTGCAATGAACAGGGATGGGAGTCAAGATCCATGATCTCCATGTTCCCCGAAGAATGTCTCATAGAAACTTGGTAGAGTTTTTAAATATTCTTTTCCAGGCGTTGTGCCTGCTGGAAAGCTTTGCTTATTCAGCACCTGGAGGTGTCAGCATCAAAAGCAATGGCTTAGCCCAGGGGCTTAGCAATTAGACCCTGATCCATTAAGATACTCTATTTAAGAGCTCTCTGAACCCACTCCTTGCCCCCTCCCCAGTGCAGTAGCAAGAAAAGTAACAGGGCTTTCTGTAAGTAGTGTGCATTTCACTTCAATGGTGGTTCAAATAAAACATGCAGTTAAGCAGATTTCATATTTGCAGGATTTCTCCACATTTCAGTTGGTTTTAAGATTTCCTTCTCTCCTGTAAGTCTTTAATTATTCCTTGTTTTTTCCTGTATTTTATAGCTAATGATTTAGTATTACTGTTAGAATTGTTTAGATAATTTCCAATCCTGGTAGGTATATTTGCACTGTACAGAAAAACATGAACTGTGGACCATTTCCTCAAGAGATACACTATTGTAATTTATGACAATGCTGGTACAGCAGGAGAAATCAGCAGGCTAGTCAATACATCAGAGAGAAATTGATTGAAAATATGTGCCATTAATTTATGCTAGTAGACGGTTTGTTCATTCTGAAAATTGGGATCTCAGCCTGGGTTATGTTTTAATAAACACAAGTAAAATGCTCTCTTTTTAAAAAAATTCTCTCACAAGTTCCAGACATGCTGTGATTCTTGGGGTTGTCCTGTGCAGGGTCGAGAGTTGGACTTCAAAGATCCTTGTGGGTTGCTTTCAAGTCAGATTATTCTGTGACTCTGATTCTGTGGTGAGGTTTTACAGCTCATGAAGAGAACCCATGACCCTGGGCATGCCCTGCAGTGCTGGTGCCCTAAATGTGCTTATCATCAGGGATATCTCAAAATCCTTCCTTGAATCCATTTGGAGAATTGGTTGCAATGCTAGAATTTCACCAAAACCAAACCAAACCAAACCAAACCAAACCAAACCAAACCAAACCAAAACAACCCCTCTCATAAAATTCACAAATAAATGCCATAACCTGGAAGGGTAAAATATAAAAAAATTATTTTAATGACTGTGTTTTTGTTGGTACCTAATGAGGATATGCTGAGTGTGGCAGGCATAGATTGTCTCTGGTTATAGCCAGTGTGACAACACATATTGTGCCTGGAGACACTGATGTTTCCCAAACCCCCTCAGCTGGAAGGATGGCTCAGCCTGCTCTGGCTTGAGCATCATCCTTTTCCCATTCCCTATTCTTCAAGAGAAATGAGAATGTGTAAACCCAGGAAGTGCCTAGAGCAGAACTGAAACAGTCACCTCTCTGTCAAGCCCTCAGTGGGTCACAGAGAGGCAAACACAAAAGTGTCTTAATCTCATTTGCATTTTATGTCATCAAAATGGCTCTAAGGGTGAACACATCGCACTATAATCCTAAAAGTTAAAAAAAAAAAAAGAAAAAGTAGGGCAAGCCCTGCAAAAATAATCATATTAGAACTGAAGTGATGAGATATTTGCTTTTAAGGAGGATCATTTTGACATTCTGAGGTTTTATTCTGCATTCCTTTCATGCTTATAGCCAAGAGGGTTACAGTCTTTTTTTCTTCCTTTCCTGCTGTTATTTTATGCAATATTTGACCCCATAACCTGGACTTTAGGAAAAATGTTCTGTATCACAGGCCACATAATAAAATTGAGGGAATTTTTTTTTTTTAATAAAGCCTTTGTGTAATTGTTTTGAATGCTGCAAAAAAATAGGATAGGCACATGTGGATAGGAACATGTGTACATACATATATGAACAACTAATGACTGGCTGTGTTCACTGGACATTGTGAGTACACACTTGTTTTCTTGAAGTATCCAAAATTCTCTCATCCACCACCTAAAGACTACATTTAGAATTTTGTTCCTGGAGTGCAAAGTGGTTTTGATCAGATTAATATTATTTTTGGAATTTTATTTCATTGAATAGTCTAATACTGAGTACATCCATGAAAGGTTTCTTGCATGTTTTCCTAGTTTGTTTTAGGAGTGTGAAATATAGGTTGAGTAGTCATTGTTCTATTCTATCAGTTCCTAGACTGTAATCTTTCAATAGTCTCTTCAACTCTTATCTATTCTGTTCCTAATTCCTCATTTTACTGCCTTGGTAATCTGATTCTAGTGCAGAGAAATCTCCACCTTCCTCACTTTTTAAAGTCAGTGCAACAATGACTTATCTTTTGTTATAGTTCATCATTTGCTTTTAGCTGGATTTTTTTACTGAACTTTCTTCTGTGCTCAGTCAGAATAAAACATTATAGCAGAAATAGCACAATCTGTTTCTAGCCTCTAACTCTACCAAAACCTATTACCAAACCTCAGATGCAGAGTAGGGAAAATTTAGGCTGACCTGTGTCCTCTCAAAGTGCCACAAGAAGCAGTGATTCACCTGAGTCAGTTCCAGTGCCTCTTTCTAGGGGCCACTGTGCTGAAAATAAACCTTCTGACTGAATATCACCTTTACTCACTAATTACTCTGTTTGTTACAGACCCCATTGCACTACAACATGTTTGCTCAGAATTTCTTTCCTGGTTGTATTCCCATTCCCTTTTCCTAATACAGTGTTAAGAAAATGCTGCAATACAATTCTTCTTCCTAAAAATTCTTCCAGTTCTAGCAACACACAAATCAGCCACATTTCAGTGGTGCTCTCTGCTCTGACACAGCTGCTCTCCTCCACTCCTCCTGGCCCTTTCAAGGCTGCAGTAAAAGTCCCTCACAGGTCTCGACAGGTGGCAATTCCTTGCACTCCTTCAGAAACCAACCCCAAATACAGGCAGTGCCAGTGACAGGGAGGAGAAAAGCAAGCCCAAGAAAATTTCTCCTGAAGTTGTTGGCCACTGGGACTGAGCCCAGTGGGGATTCCATAGGAATTGCTGCACTGATAGCAAGAGGTAATAAATCCAAGGGCCATGAGTTGTGGAGAGCTCAAATCTGTGGAGCACCAGAAGGGTCTACGTTTCTTTTCTCGACATAGACAGAGCAGGGCCCAGAAATCACCTGTCAGTCATCTGCTTCAGAACAGAAATGCTGAAATTCCCCAGAAACCTGTGATATCTTGGCCCTATTGCAATGTTGTCTAAATGGTACTGTGTTGGTTAGTGCTAGAGATGTGCACAGTACAGAAAAACAGACTTTTGCAAACCAGTAAACAAGTCATTTCTGGATTTTGGAAATAACTGACGAAGACCAGGAAAACATCTGGAAATTTTTAGGCCGTGATGCTTCTCCATATGCAAGATTTGTAACATTTTCACAGGGTGAGATCAGCTGGGATTTAGGAATAAAAACAGTTCTGTTCAGATTTTTAGGGATTTTTTTTACACTAGCATGAAAGCTTCTGAACATTTCTAATGAGTCTGGATTTTGTTTTACCTATCATAGCTTGTTGTTATCATAGATTTCTGTAAAAACAGAAGCCCAAAACCTAAAAATAAAACCAAAAGTCTGCATTTAAAGATTTTGTTTAGTGGTTGCTCAAGCCCTCTTAGTTTCTTTACAGAATGAACACCTCTGCCTTCCTCTACTGAAATTAGCAGCAGCTTTTTGGAACACATCTCTCAGATAAACTGAAGCCACAGAATCTGACCAAAATGAAACAACAGCATGACTTTACAAGCTATTTACTTGCATCTATTTTAAAAAGTGCACTCCAGTTAAAAATTAGATTCCTTTCAAACAATTTACCAATGCCTGCTTATTTTCAATCCAAAGAACTCCAAGTATTAGTCACTCTTCCATCTGATTAAATTCATCTGCAAACATTGCTCTTCTCCTCTCTGTCAGGTGAGTTTCTGTGATAAATGTCTTTTATCTCTGCTGAAACTTTGGTATCCATCTCTCTCCTTCTAACAAGCCATATATATTTTAAGAGGCACATGTCTTTTCACAGAATGAAATCTGAAGCTGAGATCTCTAGCAATTCATCGTTTGGGGCACATTTTATTATTCTTCACAAAATCACAGTTCTACGTGTGTGTTTTTTAGCATGTCCCAGGTTTTGTTGTCATCGTTGTCATTGTTGTCCTCTGAATTTGCTGCTCAGTGTGGTAGATACTCGGGCCTGTGAGAGGGTGGGAGGAAAAAGCTTCTCCACTATAAGCTGGTTTGTGCCTTACCCTGGATTCAGGGAAAGCAATTTCACAAGTGTGGCATCCCAACCATTATCCAAGTTTCCCCAGGTTTGATTGCATCCAGGACTGTTAGGAACATGATGTCTTAAACAAGATGTTTCAAACCAATCAAGGGAAATGTCTGGTAGGAAGCAAATCCTACAGAAGTGGGATAATGCTTTTTTGAGGCCAGCTTCTCCCTTTCCTCATAAGACACAGCTACAGAGAAGCAGGGTCCAATGGCAGTCATAACTCCAGAGGGGACTGTGGGCCACCAAGGACCCCAAAGCACCCCCCTGCTCTTTTGGGAACTCTCCACCAGATGACTGCATGTAGTATTGTACAAGACCCAAAGAATCTCCTTCCTGAGGGGGCATCTAGATGTTCCCACAATAATTTTAATATATATAACCTGATGAACTCCTTTTCTCGTGGGCCTCCACACCCAACAAATCAAGACTGTGACCATGAGTCTGACCACAGACATCAAAATTGCAATGATCAAGTCCTGTCTTTTTACCCATGGTTGATGATATACTTCCCCTCCACTATCTATCTCTGGCCTTTCCTTCTTCTTTCTTTTTTTAAATTCTATGTTTTCTTCATGGTGTTCTCATACTTTGCTAGAAAAGAACCAAAACAGCCACAACTTCCTTTCCATTGCAATCAGGCTGTTTTAAAACAAATCTGCCTCATTAACACCAGTCAATCCATGTTGTTTCACTCTAATTCACCTCAAGGGATTTATTACCAGGAAGCTCAGCTGCCCTGCCTCAGAGGCAGGTTGTTACACACAAGAAAATCTTTTGCATTTTAAAGGCCACTGCTGTTTGCTGTCCTCAAAAGGACAGGACTTCCCACATCAGCAAATATTCCACACAGGATGTAAACAAATTGACTGGGCACCAACCTTCTCCCAGTTAGTTGACAAGTGGGATGTGTGAGTATTAAAAGAAGATAGAAATGACGACTGTGACAGCCAAGATGCCCACATCCATGGTCCCACAGCTGGCAGAGTCCACCCCAGCACACCATTTCCCTTCTGTGGCACTGGGGGGGCTGTTGGTGTGACCGAGGCCGCTTGTCACTGATCATAGGTGAGCTTATAGGAAGACATGGTTGGGTGTCAGCATAATCCTCCCTTATGGAGTACCCCAAGGGAATGAAGGGATTAAAGGAAGAACAAAAAAGGAAATTATCTCAGCCAAGGTTTGAAAGCAGCTAGAGAATCAAGGATGCAAGTGAGAGAATGCTACAAATAAGTTTACTCATGCGACCTTTATCCACTCATTGTCCATATGTTTCGATAGCTCAGACAGAACCTTTTTCCATAGGTAGTTTCCCCTTTAAATTGTGCAGAAGAGATCTCCTGAGTAATGAAGTGATATGCAGTTATGTCTACAAAATACTGGACAATCTTTCTGCATCTGTTGAAAGGAGTATAATAAACAGAGCAGACTTCAGGAAGGGAATGAACAATATCCGTCCTAAGTGATTCTGCATTATGTTCAGTGCATTACTCCAAGGAGTATTTTTACAACCCTTGACCAGTTGAGACCTTCTCATTTTCCAGCTGGTCAGCTTGCAGTGTGGATATAAGCTTTGCAAAGTGCTGATCGCTCACTTTTGCAACTGGAGTTTGTGGGATAAATAATTTTAATATCAATGCACAGAGAAATTAGTGGGATACAGATCTTAAATGTTAATGGACCGTGTCATGCTGACAGCAGTGTGCAACTGCATTTCTAACCCTGGGCCTACCTCAGGATGTTACATGGACCTATATACAAAGGGCTTAACAGTGCCAAGTTTCCTGAAAAGTCAGGTTATGTATCTCATACTGAAAACTAAAATTAACAGTCAATTTCCTCCTCAGTCTCAATTGTCTTGTCTAAAAAAAATGAGACTAATAGGAGTGCCTTTGCTCATATGAGTAGAATTAAAGTTTATTAATGGCTGTGAAATACTGACCAAAATAAAAATATTATATAAATGGTGACACTCAGAAATGAAGATAAAATTAGTGACGAGAAAGATTGCTTTCATTTCAGTGTTCCTGTCTGGCTTGTCTTTAGGATCCTGTGGATAACAAGGTGTACAATGATTTAAAGAAGACAATAGTGTTTTGTGGAAGTGGGTGTTGGGATGGTTCTGCTGGCCTGTTCCTAACTTGAGGCTTTTTGTTTTTGTAAGACTTTTACAGATGCAGACCCACTTTCGGGGAAGAGAAGCGTGGGGCAGATTCTGGACATCTTCCTTAGATGTCATCGGCATGTTCCCCACTGGTACCCTGGGAATGTAGCATGCTTCTTCCCCTTCTTCCTAAAGGCGCCCCTCTCTCTGCTCTGCATGTGCAATTATGAAAATTAAATGGTTTTGTTTTTTTCACAGCAGAGACATATGAGAAGCACAACTGAAGGCAAGTCTGCCATTTGTTCTGATCCTTTCTACTAAAATATCCTTTTCAGGGGATTTTTTTCCTGGTATGCTATTTCTGGCATGGACAGTTCCAGGTAGAAGGGAGCTGTTTTATAATTGTCAGCCTCTGTAACATTTCCATCATTTTTACTACACCTTCTGGTAGTTGTTTTTTTATCCACAAATGATACTTCTCTTCTTATAGGAGAACTGGCACATCTTTACAGCTGTTCTTGACTTTTTTTGGTGATTTCTGCCAAGCCAAATTTCACTGTATATATAGGAGCAATAAATTCTGCCCCCTAATAGATGGTTGGAATTGGAATAGATGTTTCAATTTTAACCTCTACCCTCATCAGCATTAAGAAGTGACTGCTTGCCAATATAAACCCCACAGTTACCACAGCTGTTTTCCTACTCAAATGTTGACTAAAGATGAGCGTCTCAGACAACATTAAAAGGAAAAATGATAGCCTGTTACAGAAATTACTGCATTCTGCAGCAGCAATGTTCCCTTCTGAGTGACCAGTCCCTAAGGCTGGAGCAATAATTAAATCACTGTAAGATCTATGTATGAGATAGTTCTCATAAATACCCTGGTGTTTGCCTGTATGATGGATTTAGCTGTGTCATTGCCATCTCCATGGACCTGCATTCAGCCACATCCTGCTGCCATTGTGTTCAGCTGAACAGAGATGGAAGTTGAAGAGCATTAAGTGTACCTGGTCCCCTTCCCTCTTCACCCCAGGTGTGCTATTCCTATCCCTTCTTACCCTCTTGAGTGGACATTTCTGGTAGGAGACAGTGCCTTGTATAGGCACAAGGAAACACCTGAAGTGGACAACCACTAAAGCTGAAAAGATATCTCTATGTGCTCAGTACCCTAAAATTTGATCCTTTTTTTTTTTTAATCTATAGTCTGTATTGGCTTCTTGTTCACTACCTCTGTCCTAATACACAGTTGTACACACACACACACACACACACACACACACGTGCATCTAGATGCTTCCCAGCATCAAATCCTCATCCTGCTCTGGGGAGAGGACCTCTCCTGTGAATATTCTCCTGGCTGATTTTCCTGCAGGATGTAAGCTTCCCACTCCTTCACAGCCTCCTCTGCCTACAGCAGCTTTTCAATCCCAAGTCACAATGCTGTGCTGTTCTTAGTGCCAGCTTTTGTGTGTGGCTCAGGGTGGTGTTTTGTGCTCCTCCAACCTTTTCCAGGCAGCTTTGGCTGGTCTGTTGCTGAGAGATCCAACTAGGTTGCTACTCACCTCTTTTCTGGTAATTCTGGGCAGCAAGAGCTTTCACTGTTACCCTTTATTACAGAACCAATTATTATCCTATAAAATCAATAAAAATATGGGGCTATGGATTAAGAGGCCAGGAAATGGAGATGGGATAGAATATCAGCTGTGTTTATTAATACATTCCAGATACTCTTAGTTCAGATATTATTCTTAATTGTATGTCTTCTTCTGAGTGATCTCTTTGCTTTATCACAGTGGGTATTGACTCGAGTTTTATCCATCCCCCAAAAATTTGTCAAAAAACTGTAAAATAACTAAAAAGTAACTCTGATGTTACTACACTTTGATATAATCCTGTTCCCAACACGGAGATGCTAAGTTCTGAAAAGGAGCTTTCAGCTGCAATCTGTAGGATTTATCTCCAAGGGTGCAGGGGATACAAACAGGTGAGCAATGTTCATCTCCTCCACTGTGCCATTTAACTCCCAGAAAGTCCTTTTACTTCAAGCACAGATCTCTGCACAGAGCAGATAGTCACATAGTTTACATAGTCACAGCACTATGTAAAAGAGCTGTTCAGTCTCTGCCTTCACTTATTTCATGTGGGTTTGCTAGCAATCAGATTTAGCTGTACACACAAAAACCCCCAATCTCTTGGCATGGTCATCCTGTTGAAGCTTCCTCAATTTTTCAGCCAGCAAGGACTAAAAACACCAGGAGGAAGGGAATGTTTGACATAGCACTGCAGCCATCTGTCCAGCTGAGTTAGCACTGAGGGGCTCCTCAGAGAACAAACCTCACCTGCCAGATCAGGATGGAAAATACAGAGGTAGAGGCAGAGAGGTACTTTCCTCCTTTGCTCCACAAAGGAATGTTTCCAGAAATGACTTGCTTTGATTTATTAAAACAGAATGATAAAGCATTTTGCAGGTTGCAAGTCTCACAATAATGAAATATCAATAACCTCACCAGCTGATAAAACCCATCTTGTAAACAGACTTTACATTAATTTAGGTGATGTACAAATTTACACTTTAAAGAAAAAAAAGGTAAAAAGAAAACAAACAAAATAAAAATTAAATTGCATAGCTTATTTTAAACTGGAGCACAAAAGATTAATTACATATTGCTCCTATTTCTCAGTTCTCTGAGAACTATGGCAGTATACAATTGAATACATCTTTATGTTTTGCTCAATAAATGGAATTGCTGCCAGTGCTTAAGATTTTGATACATTCATAAAACATTCGGTCTATTGCCATGACTTTTTCAATGGAAATAAAAAACAAACTCTAAAACTCAGAGGCTAAGCAACAAAAAAAACCCAAACCAGACAAACACCCTGCAGACATCCATACTTTCAAACATATTTATTTCCTCTGTTTTAGAGAAATAATTTCTGATCTTAACCCATCATCACTCTAAGAATTTAGACAGATTTCAAAAACTTAAATCAAGCGGCTGAATAGGTAAATACAAAGTCATCAAGAACTTGTTACAAATCTTGTCAGATTTACACAGGTAAAATCAGACCCAAAGAATTTTGCTGGGTTCAAAGCAAAGAATTTGGAAACTAATGGAGATTTTGGCTCATTAATTATTGCAGTGCTGCCCTGGATTATACTGACCAGCTCTCTGGGAGTCTCAATTCTTATATGGAGAGATCTGGCATTCCAGGTATGATTCACATTCACATCAGTGCTAAGCATTTGCACAGGTAGTGGTGGGCTTCCCACAGTACACTCATGGCAGACAGAGTCTATAAATGGCTTCTTTATCTTAGTGGCTTTTGCAAATTTCCAAATATGTGACCCTGGAGCTGATGCACCCAAGGAGCCTTCCATTTTCAGTGACAGAGGGTGTGCTGAAACTTATCTTGTCCTGATTGTAGATTGCCCTTTCTATTTATTAGACAATTTACTATTTAAAATTATGATTTAAACATGTACCATTTAGCTGGTTCTGAAGACTATCTCCCAATATTTTAGTGAGACAATTAGAAATACATTCCAACAGGTTTGGTGCAGGCAGAGGAAATTTGAAATTGTGACCAACACACTACAGTTAAAATTTAATTTTGCCAATAGACTACGTTAAACTTTCAGGCTTTAGTGATGGTTGATATGATATTGAAGGTTAACTTGTATTTCAGGTTTGCCCATTTTTATGTCATTCATATTCCAGTTGGGCAGGGATTTTGTAATAAAAGGAATGTTTGTCAGAAATAGCTAATAACAGCAGGTGCATCACAGGCAGCTTTTCCCAGTAAGACACCTTGGCTGTGTCGATTTCCATGAGTATAAAATTCAAGGTTCAATGAACTTCAGAGTACAATGAATTTCAACTGGTCCAGTCTCTCACCTTGTGTATGGAAGAAAGGAGAGGCAAAAGGGAGTGAGGGAGGGAAGAAAAGTGCTAAGCAAAAATATCTATCATCTCTGCTTATCTCTTATCTCCTGAGAGTCAGTAAGTGATAAAGCAGGAGCACAGACCATGGGGAAAAAGGAGAAAGGGAGGAGTGGAAAAGATTTTCTTTGGAAGGGCTAGAAAAATCTCACAGAGGGAAGCTGCAGATCCTCACATTTAAAAGCCTGCACAAAGCAGCGATTGCACAGGGAAAATGAGCAGCTTTGTGGATCTGCTTGGGAAAAGCAGGAGTCTGGAGGCACCTGAGAGCCCTGCTCCTGAGCCAAGCAGGAGAAAAGCAGCACAGTGGCTGTGTGCCCATGCACACACATCCAGAGGTGAGGGATAGAGCTTAGATTTCAGCTTTGTTGTGGAGAAGTCAGAGTGCTGGGCTGTTTCGTCATGTGCCGCTGCTCCACCAGGGTCTGTGTGTCTCAGTGAGCTAATTTGATGTTCACTCCCTAACATTTGCCTGATATTGCTTAAAAGTCAGCATTTTCTGATATCAAACACCCTCTATCAGTTTGAAGTGTTGGGGTTAGGATAAATAAATCCCCCTCACTTCTATGTCCAGAATGTTTTCTGCTGCCAGAAGTCCATGAATGATTGTATTTAGGCAGTTTCATAGCACTGTTGTGAGCAGAAAGGGTCATTTGCACAGAAAAACCTCTTTTCCTCTATAAAACCAGTTTTACTACCAAAAAATGAACAATGGCCCTTTAGTCCTGCTAAAAGTAGGAATGCACTTTAAAACATGACCTTAGCTCTTAAATAATGAAATTACTTTCATATGTCATGGAAATACAAGGGATTCTGTCATCTTCCCTACTATAAATATATATTTTCATATATAAACTAATTATACTACCTTTCTGAGGCAGATAGAAAGTTAAATAGATGAAACAGAGCAGGCCACTAGCAGATTACTTTCTCATTTAATTTTATATGATGCTGCAGAATTTAAATCTCTGTTGGAAATACAGCAAATCTTTAGGATCTTCAAAGCTAAGAATTTGGTTTTCACCCCTTTTAAGTTTATAAAAAATTTAAGGGAGCTCTCATTAGGTATTTTGCATAGTTCAAACCTGGGTCATGCTTTTTACAATATTCTAATGCAAATACCAAATTTTGCAGAATTATAAACAACTGCTTCATTTTGGATGACTTACAAATATATCCCTTACTTTGTTTTTTCCATGTCAAAGTTATTTGAGATCTGTTCATGATCTACTGTTTTCTTACTATAAATTAGTAACGTATTTAAAGACAAGTTAGGTCATTAATGTAAATAATATTTGCTTCCAGATGCTGGAATCATATAAATACCTGAGACTGGGTAATGTACAGACTTAGAAGCTGATTACACTATTATTTACTTTACCTGGCATGTTCCAGCATGCTGGTTGTGTTTTGAAGTGAAAGTCACTTCCATGACCTGATGTGATTAATAGATCAATTGAAAAATTGAATTGGTGCAACTGGAGGTCAGGGAACTGAAGTTTGCAGGACAGAACTGACATATATGCAGCAGGATTGTAGGGAATACATGAAACATTTGAATAAATTTAGACTCAGAAATGGACAGTGATGTAGCTTTTGATGGCAGCGTGAAGATTCAGCAGCAACATGACCTCAGTGCCTAAGACCAGCCTGGAGGCCAATTATTCTGATGGCACTGCACCAAGCTGTGTGCTTCTAAATGCTGCTGGCACCCAACATCAACATTTCATGGTGTCAGTCCAGGGAGGAAGAACATTTGGGTCTGGTACCGGCCAGGCCACTGCTTCAAGCATGCTCTTCCTCAGACAGCACCTGGCCATCTGCTGTGGGCTGAGGTGGAAATTTCTTGGGTGTAATGACATTTTTACACATTTCATTAATGATCTTGGATTCCTGTTCAGCTCCTGAAGAGAGAGGACATTTTCTTTCCCCCTGTACTTAGTGAATTGGTTGTCACTTTTGTGCTTTGCCAGTGGAGATGTTGCCACTCTCATTGAACAGCACTTTCTGACGCCTGCAAGAGTCATGGGCACTGCTGACCTGCCCTCTGAGAGAGGTGAGCCAGAGAGAAAGCACTGGTGGAGGCCTGGGTTCAACTTTTTTATCCTCTAGTGCACTCATCCAAACTGTGCAGATGGCACACCGTGAAACCCACCGTCTGCTACCACTTGGAAATGAACATTTCCACTTGAGGGTTGGTTCTTCTCCCAAGGCCTCCAGTGTGTTTTGCACAGCTACAAGCTATCCATGCAAAACATTTATACTGGATTCAGGTCGGCCCTATATCTAACTAGATAACAGGACTGCTGGAAACATTCATGTCAATCTGTAAAGCTTCAATCTTGCCAGGAAATCTTGACTGCTTTCTTTGCCAGAATTATGAAATTAGTAGGGAAGGCAAAGTGTGTCTTTTTCAGCTGAAGAGAAGCATTCAATCAGTGTGTCACAATATTCTGTGCTAAGAATTCTTGTAATTGCCTTAGATAGGAACAGAATCGTGTGGGTCAAAAATTAGCTGAAGGGCATAAACAAAGGAGTGTATGAGAAACCATAGTGCTGAATGCAAAGTACAGAGTGAAGGGGTTTTCCTCTCTGTTCAACTCCAGGGTCCAACTCCAGAGCCACCATTTAGTTTCAAAAATCCACTCACTTAGGGACTTCAAGGAAGGTGTTAAGGGTTGTGAAACCATAGAAAAGTAAGAAGGGACTCACCATGCCAAGGCTCTAACTCAGAAAAGCCTTGAAAAAGGTGCTCCAGCTCTCACTGGCTTCAGTTTGGGTACATATTTAATGAAATCCCATTGCTAAGGCTTTTTTTCATCTCTGTTTTCTGAGTCTTGTGGTCCTTTACGTGCTCCACATTAGACCCTGCAATGTGAGTAAAAGGCCGCTCTTACAGACCTGCTCATCAGAGAAATGGGGAGTTGGAGTGGAAGCTAATGCCAAATGGTTCTCCCTCCTCCTCAAATCCGGCCCTTCCCGTACAACAGTAGACAGTGACAGGCGTGGAGAAACACGGCCAGCTGGAGGGCAGCAAAACTGGCAAGTGGGGTGGCATTTTCTCAGGCAGGAAATACATTGGAACATAATGTTGTTTTTCAGAGCCACGAAAATGCCACCGCAGGAGGAAGATGGCTAAAGAGTAACTAGAAAACCATGGAGAGGCACGGCTTGTCAGAGTTGCCTTTTTTAATTGTGGACTTGTTGCAGTGGGAACAACTTCTTGTACAGGCCAAACACAAAGTTGTGCTTAAAATCAGCATCTTTAAGGAGCCAAATTCAAAGTCTCTTCAGATGGAGTCTGCTGTAAAGCAGCTGGAAACCTCAACAGCTTTGTATGAGGTGAGCACTCAGCAGTTATTTTCCTCTCCAGCCTCTTTCAGAGGGGTGTGGAGAGGATGGTTTTGAGCCTGCTCTGAATTCCATCCAGTGACTACTTAGGATTTGATTGAGAGCTACTCCACACAATTTGATTTCTTGGGGATGTTAGGCACATTAAACTGTTTGCTGACCAAGTGGAAAAGCTGCCCAAAAGTCAGAAATCTGACATTTTTGTATTTTAAAACTGCAAAACAAAACAAGAAATTCCTTCACCACTTCCCATGGATGGGCAGGTGTTCAGCCATCTCCAGGACAGCAGGGCTCCATCATGAGCAACCCAGTTCCTTCTTCTTCCCCCAGCTTTAAAAGCTGAGCATGACACCATATGATGTGGAAAATCCCTTCGGTCAGTTGAGGTCAGCTGTCACAAATCTTTGTTGGTGGGGTTGCTTGAGAGGCAGAAAATGACTTGGTACTGTGCAAGCACTGCTCAGTGATAACGAAAATATCCCTGTGTTATCAACACTGTTCCAGCAGAAATCTAAAACATAGCCCCATACCAGCCAATATGAAGAAAATTAACTCTATCCCAGCCCAAACAAGACCAAGGTGTTTGCTAGAGGACCTACACCTACCAGAGAGTAAAAACATTTTGAAAACCTAAATAGTTTCCTGAGTGCTGCATGTCTGGAACTCTAGATTGCAAAGTCACAGAATATGTTGAGTTGGAAGAGACTTACAAAGATCACTGAGTCCAACTCTTAGTGCTGCCCAAGACAAGAGTCTCACCATGTACCTGAGACTGTTGTCCAAATACTTACTGAATTCTCTGAATTTTGGTGTTGTGGCCACTTTCCTGGGGAGCCTGTTCCAGTGCCCCACCACCCTCTGGGTGAAGAACCTTTTCCTGATATCCAAACTAAACCAACCCTGACACAATTTCAGGCTATTGCCTCAGTCCTGTCACTGGTCACCATGGAACAGAGATCAGTGCCTGCCCCTGCTCTGCCCCTCACGAGGAAGCTGTGACTGCAGTGAGGTCTCCCTTCAGGCTCCTCCAGGGTAAACAGACCAAGTGCCCTCAGCTGCTCCTCATACGGCTTCACCTCATGGCCCTTCACCATCCCTGTGACCGTCCCTTGACACTCTCTAATAATCTCTCACCAGGACTCAAGGTGAGGCCACCCCAGTGCAGAGCAGACCAGGACAATCCCCTCCCTTGCCCAGCTGGTGATGCTGGGCCTGATGCCCCCAGGACAGGCCTGGCCCTCCTGGCTGCCCGGGCACTGCTGATTCATATTCACCTTTCCATAGGGCAGGACCCGCTCTTCTCCTTCCATGGTGCTGCCCTCCAGCCTCTCATTCCCCAGACTGTACACTCAACCAGGGGTGCCCTGCCCCAGATACAGGATCTGGCATTTTCCCTTGTTGAACTTCACATGGCTGGTGATTGCCCATCTCTCTAACTTGTCAATGTATTTTTCAGGGCTTCTCTGCCTTGGAGGGAGTCAACAGCTCCTCACAATTTTGTATCATCTGTGAACTTGCTCAGTATCCCTTCCAGTCCTGTGACCAGGTCATTTATGAAAATGTTGAAGAGCACAGGGTCAAAGATGGAGCCCTCTGGAACCCCACTAGTGGCAAGTCACCAGTCTGATGTCCCCCAGTCACTGTAACCCTTCGTGCCCTACCTGTGAGCCACTCTCTCACCCATCCCATCACGTGTTTATCCAGCTGTGGGATGGACATTTGATCCAGAAGGATCCTGGGAGAGACAGTATCAAAACTTTACTGAAATCCAGAAAGATCACATCACCTGTCTCCCCTTGATCAGCTGGGTGGGTTACCTTGCCACAAAAGGAAACCAGGTTTGATAAGCAGAACCTTCCCTCATGAAGCTGAGCCTGCTGTGACCGATGGCTGTGTAGTCTTCCAGGTGTTTTTCAACACCTCCCAGAACAATCTCCTCCATAACTTCACCAGGCACTGAAGTGAGACTGACAGCCCATAGTTTCTGGAATAATGGATGAGGTAATGGATTTCAATCTAAACCATTAAGCACACCAGCTTTGTGCTATCTCCTACAATCTGAAAGTAGCTTCAGTACTTAGGAAGCTTGTTAGTGATGTAGTGGATGTTAATCAAATCTAACATTCAGCTTCAGTGGACTGAGTCTTTCATTTTCAGGTTTATATGACAATTTGAATACTTTTAGTTGCTTGTTACTCAGTCTTTAAGTAACATTCCAGTTTTCACACCTTTCTTAGAGACTATACCTCTTACTAAAGCCCACTAATACACTAGTGAATGTTTTTTTTCCTGTGAAAAAGGTGACTCAGCACCCCCACATCACAAGTACCATTGCAACCTTTAGATCGTTTGCATTTTGTGCTACTGCAGGATTCTCTGCATCTGAAAACAAATGCATTGATGGCATTGTTTAGGTGAAAGATAAAACTGTTTCATTTCACACCAGTTTAATAATGTGAATAATCTGAATCTGAGTCAGTATGCCTGGGATGTTGGATTTAGCCTCTTCCTTCTTTTCTTTTTCCCACAGGCATGCTAGCAATGAGCAGGTTTGCATGACCAAATAAAAGCTGTTTTACCACCTCTCTGTAGCAAGGGACATACTGGAAGAGTGGCACACACAACCTTTCTCCATTTGTGCATCCATCCTGAGCGAGCAACAATCTGGCCCTCAAGATTATAGTGGCAGTCATGGAGACTAATGTAGCGCCTAATGTGTCATCTGGCCTGCAAAAGGATATTATTTAAACAAAGCAGAAAGCAGCCCACAGCCAATTTTCACATATTTAAGCAGGCAGGGAGGAGGGGAGGACCAAGTCAGTCTGTGAACATTAAAACTAATGATGCCTGATGGGTTTTTATCTCAGTCTCTCTGCTCTGATGCTGTGATGCCTGTTGAAGGGTGAGCTCATGCTTGAACCCTTTCCTCAGCTGGGTTACTGATTGTAGACAAGTAGCATCTCTTGCCCCTATTCATCCACTTGTAGGAACTTAACAGCTTAATATCTTCTTGTCTGTCAGATTTGATCAAAATTGGACAAGAGATTCTGAAGATATTTAAAAGGAGAGTAGCAATAGACATACATATGCCTGCACACATAGAGTAATCACATAAATGTCATTTCCTTATTAAACCAGAATAAAACCAGTCGTCACTGTAAAAAACTGCATATAAGATATATCTCATCTGCTTCTGCTTCAAATATAGGGCTTGCAGAAAGATTTTCTAATATGTTTAGGTACCTTCCTAATTCTATTAGATATCAATATTTAGTATCCTTATGCTCTCCAAGAATTTACCATCACATGTATTGCTACAACTTACAGCTTTAGAAGATATTTTTCCTTGTATTTTTTCTGATACTTACAACAAAGAATAAGGAAATATGTTTAGGATGTCCTTATAATTATCATAATTAAATCCTATATTGTTTTATAAAAATTTAACTACCATCAATAAACAATTACCTACCTTAGACAAGATGCAATCATTTTTGCTAGTTCTGTTAGATGTGAAAAATGTCCAGTTCTCCTGTCTGAAACAGTTTGTGGTAAGCAGTACATGATGCAATTTCATTACATTCTTTCACATGTGTTAGAAGAGTTAAATGGTGTCTGGGACAGGCATTTCCAGATGGACCTGCCTTTGAAGGTGGGACACTAATTCTCTCTGTTTGGTGGCAATGTCCGTGATTTCCCTCTGAAACTTTTCTTTTTGAGTGCATTTTATGAGGTCTCAGACACTAGAGTAAAAAAGTTCAAAGAAGAATTTGGGATTTTGTTTGAAATTATGAAAGTTTCCATTCCTCATATTTACCAAAAAAAGCTTAATGCTAGTATAAACCTAAAAGAGGAATTTGTCTGTGTTTTTGACCAGGAAAACAAAAGGGTTTCCACCTGCTGTCACTATTTGAGGAACTCATTACTCTCTTAATACTTTTGGAAGCACTTCCTTCACTGGGAACAGATGCCAGCATCATAATATCTCCATAAAGTCTGGAGTAGAAGCCATTCCTTCCTTCCTGGGCAATTATTCTGTCCTGCATTTACAAGCAGACACATCCCCCCCATTGCTCACAATGCCACCCCACCATGGCTCAGCCCCTCCTGGAGGTCAGTCACACAAGTGCTCTGTCAGTGTTTGCTCATCCCACAGCATTGTCTGCCTGCTCCAGCTCCAGGGAAAAAATCCCAGGGTTTCTAGGTTTGTACATGAGCTCCACTGGGCAGCTGGAATTTGATGCAGGGTGCATGAAGAGCTGTCTCCTGACTCAGGTGGGGGGTGTGTACATTTCACAAAAAATGGCTGAAGTTGGAGAGGATGCGATGGTTCTGCTGGGGTTTGGAAAAAAATTAGCTGCAGTCCAACACTCCCAGAGCCATAGGCTCTAGGGTAGCACCTGGAGGCTTGAAGTGGAATCAGATCCGTCTAGAACTAGGCATTGTTCAAGCCCACAATAAATTGTAGTCTTTCTGACATTGCTCAAAGCCTAAAGGCAAGCACCTTATTCAAATGTATCTTTCTGCAGAGAAAAACACTAAAATTAATGGTAGAATAACAACAATTTATAACAGGAAAGTATTAAAGGGAAGATTAATTTTCCGACTTGATAAAATCTTTCCTATCCAGAGGTTCTTAAAATATTATCACACTCTACAGAAGGCTTGCATATGCTGACACCAAATTGTGGGGAAAGACATTGCTTTCATTATAAAATACATAAAATTGGCTCTTCATAACACTTTTACAAAGAAGCAATAATGTGCAGTTTATGAGAAGTAATGTAAATTATACCTGCAACCCATTAAGCTCCCTTTTGTTAAGAAGCTCTGAAGTGCTGATATAGTTTTGCTATCAGCAAATCTGCCATTTTATTGCAGTTATTCATTGCCCACAGCAATTCAACAGAAAATTAATTAGCATCAGCCTACTATAAATCTCAACAGTATTAACTAAAATGCCAGTTCTGTAATCACTTTTCATTAAAGCCAAAAATACTAATTAAAATTGATTTTTGCCTGTGCTTTGGTAAACTGCTGCCAGTGTAAGGATCTCAGCAGTAATGCTGGATGAAGGGAGACCTTTACTAAAGTGGATTTTATATATTGTCTTATCCCCTTTATAAAGATAACAATGTGTGAAGGGATAAGGGCTTTGAGAGCAGAAGCTGGCAGGTTCCATGGAGAAGGGGAAAAATGTGAAATCACTAGTGAATGTAACCTTATTAAAACTGCAATATGCTATATTCTCAATCTGGACTTTGTGTTTCAGGCAAGTGCCTATTAATACACCTCAATCAATAAGGTATGAAGAGGTTTTTGAATTAATAGTTCTAGCCATTTCAGTGGCATTGAACAGAGATATGCGAAGTACTTTTGTCTCAGTATAGTCACCTTCTAGAGGCTTATACGTCTTGGGCAATCTCAGTGCTAAAGTTTACATAGGTTTTTGGAGATGAATTTGCAAGATTAAAAGTTCTTTGCTATCTAGAGTGTATGCATGTGTGTGAGAGCCACAGCTTGTTATTAATGGCAAATTTAAAACAAATTCTACATTGAACAGCACTTTAACACCTGAGTATTAAGCAATACTGAAACCTTCTCATGCACAGATTTATGCCACTTACACAGCAGAGTAAGAGAGAGTAGCTGTTTATCCTGTGAGTAAACATTTACTTCAGAAGTGGGTTTTACTGATACTCTCTGGGATCTGAAAGTTGCTGAGATATGAGAATTTTGAGTTTCTGCCTGTTATCAGTTGGAGAACGTGCTAAAGTAAAGTTAGCTTAAAGAAAAGTGAAGGATATATGTCATATGAAAGCAGAGCACATATCTAATTTTCTGATAAATCTGTTTCTGTAGTGAACAGACCTGCTTTACTAAGTTTCTGCCTCCCTGGACTTGATCACTTTATTTTTCCTTCCTGACCACCACTCTCCTAATTCTGCCCCTCACCTCTGTGCTTCAAAACTGTTTGGCTTTCCTTTCTAGTCCTTAATACTATTTCTTTCCTGTAGCCTCAGTCTCCCTTCCCTGCTCATGGTCCAAACCATAATTCAGGCAGGTTTAGCTCAGCCAGTTCAGCCTTTGTTCCTTTCCCAACTGTGTCACAGCACATTCTTGCTCCTGTGTAGCATCCTGGATTCTGCCGCTATACCCAAGCTCCCAGCAGAACTGTTCCCCTATTCCCATTTCTCCTTCATCCTCACCAAAAACTTACTCTCAGGCCAGTTTCTTATGCTTGGCCATGTCTTCCTCTTCCCCTGGCCAAATCATTCCTGATGGGAGCTCCTTCTGGAATTGCTTTCTCTGTTCCCATTCAGATATTTCACTCTGCAGGCTGCTGATCCCTCACAAGTTTTCATCTCAGGTGTTTCTGCTCTAACATTCGCTGCCTCCCCTGAGGCTACAGTTGTTCACAAATCCATCCCCTGCTCTTACAGAAGTAAAATTTTGCCCCGTTTCAGTGTTTTGTTTGGAGCTGGTTGCCATGGACACGCAGCAGACATATTTCCCTTTAAAGGCTCAAAAATGCTGAAGCAGTGGTGCCTGAAAATAACACTTGTTTCTTGTTTTTGTGAGAAATATAAAAATGTAAAAGGCATTGTCACTATTTCAGGTGTTGAAACAAGGGTATTATGATGAATGGCTGAATATAGTGGACATTATCACATCTCTGTACAGTTCTTCCTTGCATAATTTCCTTTTCCCATATATAGTGTGAGCAATATTCTGGATCTGCTGTTTCTGCTCTAGTTATAGAACTCAGATATGCTAAATGTATAATCATAGCCTAAAAACAAACATAAGTGTCAATGCCAAGGATTTAATTATAAAATACATCAAACAAAACTATTTAATTTTTTTTCTGAAATGTATTATGATAAATTAAATTATTAGAATAATAATAAGAAAAATCTGCAGTACATTAGACAGGCAGGAGAGATTGCTTGAATTCCAACCCAGTGCATTTTCTAAATTTCCAATACTTGTAATGAAGAAAAAAAAAAAGTCATATTTTCTTATAACTGTGCCATAAATTGGGGATATAATCTCATCATGCATCTGCTCCATTTACCATCAATTAGTTTGATGAAAACAGGCTAGAGCTGTGCAGTGATCAGCAGCAGAGATTAAATACCCTTCAGTTTTGATTATACTTCTTGCCTTACCCATCCAACCACTGGCTGTGGGACACCCCTACCATTTGGTACAGCTCTGATAAAATTTTAATGCTTGTCTTTTCCATTTTCAAAAATGTGTTGTACTTTATTTTTTCCCAGGTAATACTTCTTTTCTTTTCAATACATGAAGAGAAGACTAAAAATATGTCTAGAACTGATCAAAAAAGTAGAAATATGGGGAAAAAGTATGGCGAAAAAATGTAATTAAAAAGTTAAAAGTTAAAAATTAAGAACGTAATCATTTCACTAAAGCACAGTTTTCCACATGAGATTTTCTTCACATGTTCAGAATATTCTACTGATATAATTAATATTTTTGCATGCCAACCTAAAATCAACTTTGCATTTCACCAAAAAATCTCAGAAAATTAATAGAACACCTCAGGTTGCATTGATGTAGTACAGCTAAAAAAAAAAACCAACAAAGTAAGAAATAAAAAGAAATTAAGAAAAACTAGTTTCAGTATTGTAAATAACATCAATTCCTGTTTTCAGCCAGGTAGGAATTTTTCCTGAATTGAAATTTTGTAGTGATTTTTAGAATTATTTGAACACTATTTTCACAGTTCCAGCTGCTGATCAGCAGTGTATAGAAGTTCATATCAATTTTATACTAAACCTGCCATAAAGGCATATCCAAGGTGAATATCCTTCGACAACAATGCCAGTAAGTGAGGTCTAATAAAAATTGTATATTTGCAGCCAGTTTCAGGCTCTTTTCCTTGCTGGTTTGGTTTTGGTGTTTGGGTTTTCTTTGTTTGGTTTTGGTTTTGGGTTTTTTTTTTTTTTATTTTTGTTTGTCTTTGGGGTATATATATATATATATGGAGAGAGAAATATATATATGGCTCCAACTATGACTCAGTAGTAATTGAACATGGCATTCTGACTTCATGAATCATGCGCCTTCTCTTAGTGTGAGTCATAGAGTCCTAGAATGGAATGGGTTGGAAGGGACCTTAAACATCAACTTGTTACAACCCCCCTGCCACGAGCAGGGACACCTCCCACAATCCCAGGTTGCTCAGAGCCCCATCCAGCCTGGTCTTGAACCCTGCCAGGCATGGAGCATCCACACCTTCTCTGGGCAGCCTGTGCCAGTGCCTCACCATCCTCACAGTAAAGAATTTTTCCTAATATCTGATCTAAACCTACTCTCTGTCAGTTTGAAGCCATTCCCCCTTGTCCTGTCACTCCAGGCATCATAAATAGCCCCTCTCCATCTTTCTTGTGGGCTCCCTTCAGGAAGTGGAAGGCTGCTACAAGGTGACCCCAGAGCCTTCTCTTCTCCAGGCTTATTTAAGTAGTTACAGCACAAGAAAAAAACTGGCCTTTTCTTTACACTTTTTTATCCTAAAAGGCAAAGCTTTGAGGCTGCAATTATACTGTTAAATAGTAAAACCACCCCAATTTAAATGTATAAATCTCCATCTTCTAGACTCCATCTTCTAAAATATCAAACTGCTCTTTCAAGCTGTAGTTGCCCCTATTCAAACATATGTAACTGGCCCTGCACTTTAACACATCTTTAATATAGTAATGATAATTTTATTGTTAATAGGTTCATGGATTTCAGTTACTCAGAGCTGGGAAATGCCCTCCTGAATGAGATCAACCATTGCACAAAACCTCTTAGTAAGAAAACAATACCAATCCACTACCAAGACCTTAAGTATCTGCTATTAACTCCTCATCAATTTTCATTGCACCCATTATTTTGCACCAAAAAAAAAAATTACTTTCCTAAAAGGAAATTATCCAAATTCACCTCAGATGTCAGTACATAGGCTTCATCAAGGATTTGTTCAGCCAGCATGCCAAATAAATTAATAGCTTTTCTAGCTCAGCCAGCATTTTGTACTACAGCTCAAATACTCTGCAGTTATTTTAACTCTGGTTTGAAAAAAAATAAAAAACTTCTTTTTCCTCATCTTTCTAGCACTTATTTTAAAAGGAAGGAATGAGGCCGTGTGAGAGAAGTGATTGTCTATCTAGAACATCGGTTAAATATCCATTTGGAAGTCAAAAACTGGTGATCAAAACCAAAAAATTCTTCTGTATTTTCAATATGATATTCAGTGATGGAATTCTTCCTTGTCATGTCTTTGTCAGTCTCTTATATTCTCCAAAGAAAAGAACTTGCAAAAAGCAGTTTTGCTGAAGATGATGAGGATGCTTACGGCCCTGAAGAAGCTCAGTCCTCAGGCCTGAGCTGGCCCTCCAGAATAAGAATAACTTATTATTATTTCTCATTATTTTGCATCCTGAAAAGGTGAATTCTTACTCTTTTTGTAGGACGTGCTCTTGTGACAGGAGCCTGTCACATTGCAGACAGCTCATTGCATTCTGGCAGGGTTTGCACGTTGTATTTGTGGGGAGCAACACAACATCAGGTAATGAAAAGAAATACTAAAACATTCCACATTGGGCACAGTTTCATGCAGTACTGGGGATTTCTTATGTATAAATTTTTCATAGCTCTAGACCACAAAAAATTAATGAAATAAATCAATAAATAATTGAGACTAAACCATTTCAGAATGGTGCTGAATTTCTGAAACAATTAAAGACGAGAGAAAGCATTACTCAGAGACAGTGCTATGGAGGCCTTAGTACCAACTGTGAATGTGGAATGGTCTCCATAAAAAAAGCAAATTTCAGCATTTTTTAAAACTCTGCTGAATCTTTCTCTTGACTCACTCAGAATTATCTCAGTCATGGTGGTGGATTTCAATTCATCCTTGGACAGTTCTCATCCAAATAATGAAAAAAAAAATCACTTTCTGAGACTCAGGTAACAAAAGGCCAATAATGTGGACTTGGTTGCCCTTCACTACTTCCTAAATTTTACATTCTCAATAGGTTTTCATCCATTTTCTGCTGTAGTCAGAGGCCCTGCCACTCCTCTCAGGTGAAATGGCATTATCAGAAAGAAATGGCCATCAGAAAGAAATGTTTCAAGAAATCAAAAATGATGAGAGGAAATGTCTGCCCTCTGCACACTGACAGCTGAAGTCATCTATCACTGCCAGTAAAGCTTTTTATTTTTTGTGTTCTGGCCCAAATCCAGACTGTGCCAGGTCTGCGAGATTAGTTTTGATTAGATGATATTTATTATAGCTGGCCTTCCGTTAGCTTCCCTTCTTGCTCATCTTTAGCAACCAAAAATCAGAAGTCTGGTCACAAAGACATAAGATTGGTTATTTCTACTTATATTTTTGAGGTTCACTTTGGTCAAGCTGTTGATAATAATTATTAAGGTTAGAAGTTTACATCAAAAAAAAAAAGATAAAAAAGGAGATAGAAAACATCTAGTCACATTACTTAGGACTCTCTTCTGTAAGAAGTTAATTAATTACAATTTGACACGGGAAAAATCCTTCAACATTGGTGTCACAGAATGGATCTTCCGCGGCTGTAGCTTCTGAAATTCAGTGTTGCTTGTGAACAGAAGCCTGGATATACTTGAGGAAGGATTATTGTTTTTCATCTGATTGTATGGAAAAAAAATAACAAAAATGAATTTATTGCTATCAGATATCCAAATCAAATAAACTGCAGAAATCCACAAAATAATGGGTGCCTTGTTCCTCTCATGGAAGTACATCCTTTTATAATTGGACTTTGACATTAATCAGTTTTGTCATTCCTACCTTTTACATAATCTTTATGACTCAAATCTTAAGATCAGACTGGAAATACAATACAAAAAAACATTAAAGGGTACCCATAGATGGTGAATATTTGAATAAATGGATAAGTCTTCTGAAACTAAAACTCTCCAGTGAAACAAAGGCATGTTTCTTTTAGCTATGAAAAAGCTAAAGAACATTAGTTTTTTACCACAGACACCAAAACAGTGTCTGTGTCTGTCTGAGTGGTTTTTCTCCTTAACATACATCCTACTCTTGCTGTCTAAAAGACTTCTGGGTGGGTCAACAAAGAATGAGAAAATAATATACATTTATAGCCTGTGAGGAATAATACACCCCAAAAGGCAACAGTTCACCTCACTTCATGTACAATTAGCAACAGTTAAAATAGTAATGATTTCCAAGAGGTGCCCAGCTTTGGCCTTTTTTTTTTTGTTTCTAGAGAGGTTGATATGTTTAGGAGAACACCCACTGAAGCCAGATCCACGGTGTGCAGCTGCAGTGTCCGTGTCCCTGGCCAAGGCCATGTGTGCATCCAGGAGGGAAGGAGGATGAGGAGCTGAAGGCTGCAGTTCTCCCAAAGCACCAGGGTAACAGGATTTTCTGCCACCCCCGAGTGTGATCAGCAAAATTCAGGTTGGTGTTACAGAGAGGTGAAATGAGAACAAGGAGCACTGTCAGCCAGCCTCCCACAGCAAGCCAGTAGGTCATGGATGTTTCATGGATGTGTCACTTCCATTTCAAATCAGAGCACAGAGAAGGTTTCCAAGCACCTGTCAGTTGACAAGAACCAGCATGAAGAGGCTGTAAATCGATAAATGTACTGGTAAAAAGTCTCTACAGGGAAATGCAAGGTAAAAAACACTGTTGTACAGAACATTTCTCCCCACCATCTTTGGTCTAAAAACACAGAGAAGAATGAGGATTTTACACTTAAAGAGCAAACATTCAGACAGTTTATGCTTATGGTTGGAATTATTTTATGGTTTGAATTGTAAGTAGTTCTGTTAGCAAGGGGTGCAGCAAATTGATGTAGAGGGGAGCGATGCTGAGCTCTCAGGGAAGTGAGGGATGCTCTCAGGTCACTGAGGACCACACAGAGGACACGGCTTGAGGAGCAGGCTGCAAAGAGCACACAAACCCCCCTCTCTACGTGTCAGCAAACAGCCTGAGTGTGTTTTGGCCTGTCAATATGCAAATGAATATATCAGCTGAATGCTTGGATTTGCCTCATTCTTGTGCCCTGTTGTCCTTTCAGAAACAGTGTAGCAATTTTTTCTTTCCGATTTATCAACTCCAGATACACTCGAGCTTAAAATGTGTGATTAAATTATTAAGGTCATAAAATGCTGCAGCTTCAAAGAGGCTTGCTCAGATTATATTTGCTGGAAACACAGGACAGGCTGTAAGCTGGTGTCAGCTGCTGAGGAGATTCACTCACCAGAAGGACGGATTTCTTTGTCCCAAAAAGCGTAGAGGTGAAGGGATGAGTCCTTGCAAGAATGCCATGAAATCCAGGAGCTGCAGGGAAAAGAAAAACTATGCCACATAGTGAAGAAAAAGGAGGATATATGTGTTAGCAGCCATTCCAACTGTTATGACAGGACTGTTATAGATATTAATGACAAACCGTTTTTTAAGTTTCGCAAAAAAAAATCAAAACTAAATGAAAATACTTAGAGAAGATAATTAGAGAAAATATACTGAGTCAAAAAATTATGGGGTGCCCCTCAAAAGACATATTTTCCAAAGGATGATTAACAAACCAAGACAAAACATCATTTTCCAAAATGAAAATAATATTTTTTAAAATGTCAACCAGCTTTTTCAACCAAATGTCACAAAAAGCAAAAATTGTCTTTCACAGAAATTCAATCTCAGTCCTCTCTGTACTGGCGAAGAAACAGAGATTTTGGTTCTGTTCCAGTGACAAAACCATCACCTCCTGTATCATACTGCTGGACTACATGTTTGACAGCAGAATGCTGGACAAAATCTAACCTCTGCTTGACACCACAGACCACAGCAGAATGCAGCAGGTCTCTTCAGCTTCAGGGCTTCAATACATCTTGATTTGTTTCATTAATAATATTTGTTCAAATTTATCTGAACTTCCATGTAGACTGGGCTTGGGAATTTTCTGACAATGTAGATGACTCTCTTTTTTTTTTTTTTTTATTTCAAGGATATGTACCAAAATTTACAGCCCGTTAAAATAACAGTAATGACTTCTGAATGGGAATAATAGTAACGGAACAGAAAACAGGAATCTGAAAGTCAAATGAGGACTACATATGTGTAACTGGTTGTTCATTTGCACTGTTTCTCTCTCTTTACAGCCATTGTGGTCAATAAGGGAGCCACCCCCAAGAGACCCTCAGTGCCTGAGCAGAACACAGTGCATAAACTATGTCGTTTCAACCTTAACTCCACATTTCCTGACTCTGGTGGACTGTAGGAAATCATACCCTTAGTCTAATTGCAGCAAACTTTCTTCACAGGAACATGATTTTACATTCTGCTTAAGCATGGAATGTAGAAAAAAGTAGAATAAAAGTGTTTTAAAGGATTGTGAATTATTAATAAATGGAGCTGAAATACACAGGGAGAGATTTCTCTTCTCATTTAAACAATTATAGAGATTTCATTACGTTAACCCCACTGTCCACTGTGAACATTGCATAGATGAATCATTTTGATTCTGAGGCTGTACTTATTTCTGGCTCATTTGGGTTTGATCCTGGAAACCCTGAGACTGGAGGTGCTTAACAGCTCCCTGCAGAGCCCAGTGTCTTTGCAAAAGACAAACCTCGGTGAACATCACATTTTCTTCTTACCTCTGGGTTTCACAGGAAAAGAGCCTGTGTAATTTAATATCATTACTGTGCTTTTCTTAAGCCAGCTTGGCAGAGATTCATCTCAGTAACTTTAGACATCTAAAGGTGCACTGCAAATGAGAGAACATGAGTTCTCTGGGTTCCCTTGAGAGCCTGTGAAAAGTCAGGAACCTCTCAGCAGCACTTCATCACATCTGTATCACATACTTACCTTGGCAAGGGATGAATCACCTGCCAGAGGTGCATGCACCTCTTGACAGTGACTCATTTTAGCCCTGAACAGGCTGAAAAACTATCTACAAGCAGGTGTTTAACTTTTGGACAAGCTAAAGGTTGATGAATCCCATCTGAAAAGCCCTAAGTAGCCTTTGCTGTTATTTTGCTTTATTTCAAGTCAGAGGAGAAGGAGAGTTTATTCAGTTAAGGCCCCATCTGGCTGTTGTCCCTGGTGGCTCCATTTGATGTGTAAGTTACACATTTACCCACATATATTAATGGTGCTGGTACAAGGAGGATGACACAGAGGCAACATATATATTGTACCTTTACACTAGAAGGGGTCTGAGACAGGGCCTCAAGCTGCCTCTGACATTCATCCCATTCAGCTGAACGTTGTACCCCATATGATCCTAAAAATGGAGCTGAAGTTTGTTATGATAGTCAAATTAGCTTAAAATTGGTTTGTTCCCTCTTGCCATATTTCATGGCTTTGATGTCACTTCCAATGCCTTGTGGTGCCAGAACAAAGAGTTTTTGTATGCAGAAGTGTATAATTTTTGGTAGATATGTTAGATGTGTTCAGTAACAGCAAGCATCAGCAAAAAGGTACACACAATTCCACTGCACCCAAAAGACAAGGAGCAAAATTTACGGACAATCAAACTTTAATAATGCTGCTTAGCAGTGATTCCCCTTTTTACTTGGTCTTAATATGGGTGGAGGGAAAACAAAAGACAGAACAAATGAGCACTTGAGAACCTAAAACAACAAGGGCTTCATTGACAGGATGTGTTGAACAAATGGAAATGAAAAAGGAACATGAGACTCAAGATTTCACATTTAATTTATAAAACATACAGAGCTTTATTCATTTATATATAACAAAAAAGAAATGCAAAAAACATAACCATTATAGAGGATTCATGGTAAGATTCTGACTTAATCAAGTAGAAAATTCACATTATTGGAAGGTGTCAAAGTATTGTGTGCTTATAGGGTGTCTGAATTTCATTCTATACATTTAGATTTAGTGGTCTTATGCTCAGTCAGGTTCAGTGACTCAATTCTTGCAAAGTCTAAAACGTTCTGAGACCCAGACCCAGCTGGATTTGTTTGAAAACTGCAGCTCTCTGTCTCTTGGAGCAAGACAACAGAAGCAATATACCTTCATTAGGACAGGAAAATTCTGTTAGGACATAAAATTGAATCCTAGCAATGAAGGAGTTGGGATGACTGCTTGGAGAGATTTCTTTTCCATGAAATAATGAAGAACAAAACCCTCTTGTCTATAATCAATATGATTGTCCTACTAAATCAATTTTTACTTTTTGAATAAAATTAATAGAGTCAGAGACACCGACTCTAATGCTAAGTCAAAGCAAATAGGATTTGTCCTTTTCAGCATTACTGTCTGAGCAAAAGCAGTTTTGTTCATGATCCTTCCATCAGTGCTTGCACCAGTCAGTGCCTTCCAGATCCCTCACCTGCAAGTTCCAAACACTTCTGGATGTCATGAGTTGTACTAAAGGACCTGCAGATGAAAGAATGTGACTCAAACTATCACAGAGGCAGACCTGCTAAAAATGATGAATGATGTTTAGATATCAAGGGGCTGGGTTTTCTTACAGCCAAGGGCTTCTCTTATGTGGAAGCTGGGCATGGAAGGGTTTTCCATTTGATTTTTCTTCCAAGCAGTAGCTTTCCTCAGCTTCAAGAACTTCTGCACATCTCTGGGTCTGGTACCAATAGCAAATGAATTCACTCTCAGCACTGAGCCAGTGAAAGGCTACTTAAGCTTTCAGAATAGCGGCTCTTAAATGTTTCGCAGATAAGCTTTTAAGTGCTTTGTAGATAAAATCAAAAGGTGGGGATGAAAATTAAATAAAAGGCTCTAAGAATGGGATGTATTTAAAAGTCTTAGCTCTTCTTGTCTCTATAACCACAATGAGTTTATAGGTTAATTACTTTCAATGGAGTGAAAATTAGACTGTGATACCAATTCAATACATTCACCACTAAATGTGGGCCATTCTTCCACACTTCTATAGGCATGCTTTTTAGTTTTCTTTTCCCTTCCTCTCTGCAATAAGCATTACTGCAGACATTTCTCTTTGCTCTTAAAAGTATTCGGAAAAATTGGTTCTTGCAATTTGCACTCTTTCCATTGCCACCTCTATTCCCATACAAATTGAAGCAAGATGGCTGAGACAGAACAGGGTAGTTTCATGTAATCATCAGCCTGAAAATCATTCAGATCATTTTCTCTAATCCTTTCTTTTACCCAGAATTAGTTTGTTTCAAATACACCTCTTTCGTGACGCTTTCTCAAATTGCTCCTTCACACCGTCTCCCGAGAAAAGAAGCAGCATCAGAGTTCCCAGATTTCTAAGAAATTGTCACAGATCAAACTCAATCCAGAAGTAAAGTTCTGTCATGCACATACGCAATAGCCAAATGGCAAGAAAAGTAAATTAGGATGGGGGTTCAAGGGCCTGCTCTGGATCAGACAATGTAAGTGTTTAGAGGCTCAAAAATGAGAAATCCATTTGCATTGTCAAATCCCTTTTCCACCACAACACAACACACAGTTAAGCCACAAGAGCACCTACTGCACACATATTTTGCAGCATCCCTGAGGATGCAAACTAAAACTTACTAGTACGAAGCAGAAAAATTAATGAACACCTGAATACACAGAAGGAGATCTGAAGACACCCGAGACACCACTTACATTTCTGTGACATCACAGCATTTCTTAAAGTCATCTGGTCTACTTCACCTAGCAAATTCAAGACAACAGAGAGATTTATTTTGAGCTCATCAGGCCCTTAGGCTATGTCTGTACTAGTACAGGCCCAGGTTGAAGCTCTGGCCTGCAATTATCCAGATTTTCCAGACTGCACCCTGTCTGTGTGCTCCCCATCTCAGCCTTTGCCAGCTGACACTCCCAGAAAGTCGGGGGGATATTTGGGAAATACACACCCCAAGGGCTATTTCCAATACAAAGCACCAGGTACACCTGATTTCGGTCCCTCCATGCACCACAACCCTCCAACATTATCCCATTAAGTTTACACCTTTTACTTGCCCTTTTATTTCATCCTGTGGCAGACAAATTTTATTAGCATCGTGCAAGAACACAGCCCTGCGTTATTCCAGACACTCCAGGATGAGAAAACAGAATTATACTGTGGTTAAGGGGCCTGCTTTAGCGTAACTCTTACCTTCTCAAGCCCATTAATTAAGCAGTTATGCAATGACTTCAATGTAATACATCTGAGCTGAATACTCTTAATTTCATTTTAAATTTATGTCAATGCCAAGCTGACATTCCCATCTCCAATATTTATACTATTATTTGCTCTCTCATTGTTAACCTAATCGAAGATTGAAACTCGTTTCATTGTGAGATCCAAAAAATCATTGCAGTGCTCACTTAATATTTACACCAGCAATGGAAGAGGCTTCCTACAGAGAAGGATCTAGTAATCTGATGCTTTTAATGTCGTGTGTCCAGGAGTGAAGACTGTGGCTCTCTGCCACCTCTGGAACAGGGTCCTAGTGATATTCTCCCTGCAGCTCAGTAAAGTCACTGTTCCAGCCCACCACAGTATTTACAGGACATGCAAATATCTTTTTTGGCCCCCTTTGTTTCACTGGTCAGGCAAAGTTATAAGGCAACTAAATGGTTTTATTCAAACCCAGAAGGCATCACATTGCCTGTAAATGTTCTTACATGAAACTATGGATGGAAAACCTGCATGCCAAGAACATTGCTTCTCATTTTGTTCCATACAAATGGCACGCTTTTAATAGATTCCTAAATATTATCTCATATCTTCATTTTTATTGTCGGAAATTTGTACACTGTGACTGTAAATTCAAATCCAAGCTTAATACAATGTTGCATTGTAAAAGTCAATATATCCATAATGGTAGGAAGGAAGTAAAGAATAAAAGTAGTATCAGTAAGTTTCTTAAATTAAATCATATCTTATGCTTTGCAGATGGAAGCAAGACAATAATTCCCACCTGGTTATAATTTTTATCTATTCAATTTCATTAAAAGAACATGAAAATAATGTGTATATCTCCAGGCACAAGTGATGAAACTGTTAGAGGATTCTTACTCTTCAGCAAGAAACTGCCTCCTTTTCTGATATCCACTCCAAAAGAAATATTTTTAGGCTAAAGTGTATATATAAAATTGTTGCAATAAGAAATAGGCTGAAAAATTGCCTTTGATATTGTAATTGTAAATAAAAAATCAGCATTTTTTTGTAGAATATTTGGAGCATTATGGATTGCACTTCTCTACAGTCCAGAGTTACACTTTAGTACTCTTGAGAGTCAGATAATTTATGACTGTAAAACTGCTTCAGTCAATTCACTTGCAATTTAAAATTAATAGTATATATTGACAAAAATTTGGATTCATTATCTTTATTATGCCTTTTCTATACTTTAGTTAAAGAAAAAAGCAAAGCAAAACAAATCTCAAGCAGAGCTCAAAATTTTAAAGTAAATATTATATACCTCCAAAAATTTATTCATTCCAAAGGAAGGTTGACATCAAATGATTAAAAATTTAAGAGTACCTTCCAAAGGAAGAAAATTGCAACTGGAGCCATGTCTGTTCATCCAGAGTTGGACAGCTAGGTTGAGAAGAGAAAGGCTCACTTACCTGAGCATCCCCATCCAGGGCAGGTTAATCTTCAGAGGCCTTTTAAAGGTCAATCAAATTTTGTCTCACAGCCACGAATATTTTGAGGGCATCAGAACAGTCAGATGTGGTAACTGCGATCACCACACCCCAAAATCTTTTTGTGGTACTTAGTGGTTTTCATTAAAACAGTGAGTAATTGAAGCTGATAACCAAAAGTGTAAAAAAAGCATAAAGGAAAGGAGAGTGGGGAAATTAATAAATGAAACAGACAGCTGCAATGTATATCAAACTGAGTGACTTAAAGTAAATAATAAAGGCAATAAAATCACCAGTGAAACTTTTCCATTAAAGTTATAATTAAAATAAGGGAATAGTTCATTATACTTAAATGTAATTAACATTAGTTGGCAAGGGCTGGCTGAATGATTGCTGCTTATCAATGTGCCTCTACTGTAAAAATGGAAGTGACAGAAAAATGACTCTTTGTGGGCCTAATGGTCTGTCTGGGAGAATGAGCGTGGCTCGCTGGTACAAATGGATTCCACATTAGGACCTGTGGCTGGGGACCAGCCTTGCTGGAAGGGACCTGGGCCTCGGTGGACAACAAGCTACAGGTGATTCAGCACTGCAGCAACAGAGGTGAAACACATCCCAGGCTCATCCACTGGGGCATTGCCAGCAGAGACAGAGATGGGATCATCCCCCTCCACTCAGCACTTGCCAGGTCACACCTGGAGCACTGTGTCCTCTTCCCATCCCTACACTTTAAGAGAGACAGGGACAGACTGGAGAGGGTTCAAAGGAGTGAAGTTGATATCAGAATTTTTTCTACAGTGAGAACAGTCAGTCACTGGGACAAGCTCCCCAAAGACATGGTAGAATCCCCATTACTGAGGATTTCCAGGATGTGACTGGACAGGGTGCTAGATGCTCTCATTGAAGATCCCCTTCCCATGAGAGCTTGGAGCAGGGGAAATTTCAGGGTTCCTTCCAACCTGTGCAGTTCTGTAATTCTATGATTCTGTTACTTAGAAGCCTAACCCCAAATCCCAAAATGTTATCAGATAATGCATATATCTGAATTATGTTGTGAAAATCATGCTGCAAAGCAATGATAAAAACAATCCTGCTGCAGTAAGAGCACAGTACTCACAAATATTTGCCAAAAAATATTTACTAAATTTGAGGTGAAAATGTGAATTGTTTATAGGTACACTGGTCCTGAACAAAAACTTGCATGTAGAAGGATACCTATTGTGTCTCACAGTGGCAGGTTTTTGCTGGGGTGTATGTTTTTGGAGAGTCATTTAAATAGCTGACAACTGAATCTTTTGAAATATCTGTGCACTTTTCTGAAGGATAACTGTTTCTCTAATCTAGAATGAGTAATATGAACATATTTAAAGGTATCACATGCGTTCACTTGATGAATATTGACTAGTAAAAGGATTTTAATTTTTTTAATATCCTGCTGTTGTTTTTACAGTTCTGAGCAGGCTGAAGTCTCTTTATTTATCTTTATCTCATAGAAAAAGATTATCCTCTCCCTATTTTCCGCTAACTAAAAGTAGAAAGAATATTAAGGAAACTGTGCTTTGGGGTAAAAGTGACCCTTTTTTGACCAAATCTTCCTTCCTTTCTTACAGAATTTTGCTGATGCCAAGTCTGATGTGACGGTGTTTGTAGCACAAAGCTATTTTTAGAGCTGGAGGGAATCTGGAGAAGCGATTTCATGCTATTGCTAAGAAAAGATTTGTCTTTTCTCATTCGTGTGACAAATGCCTAGCAGATGTGAGAGGATTTTTCCCTTAGATTAAAAATGACGACGTTTCCTCATAACTCATAAAATAATAGGAGGGCTGAATGAAACCTAAAATACATCTGTGTAGTATATCTCCCTCTTTCTGGTGCCAGCACGGCAGGCAGGAGGCTCACACTTAATTAGCACCTCAGCACAGCCCCAGCCCCAGCAGGCGGGTGGGCAGCAAGGGGCTTCAGGCTTCATTTGCAGTTCCTTTGTCTTGCTGCTGATTTACCCTTCAGAACCTGACACGCACAGGCCTACTGGAATATTTTTTGGCATTTCCTTCCCCAGAATCATTTCCAGTGCTAATCGACAGCCTGTCACTTTCAAGGACCTACCTATTCTTCACTTTGGGAGTGCTGTCCTTTTATACAAAAGCACAAACAGGTTTACATAGCTCTATATGTAGCTGCTTAAACTTGCATTATCTCAGACATAAACTGAATTTTAAGATCTTATTTTTCTGATCATAAGGGAACAAAAATTTGGCACCAGTTGTGTTTTGGTGAAGAAAAAAAAAAAAAACAACTGAAGACTACATGGCAGCTCAGCAACACATTGTCTGTGATTGTCTCTCAAATACTACTGCACATAACAAGATCCCTAATCACAACTCAATGTAATGTTAACTTTGCCCAAGTGCCACCTATGAAATGTCTCTTCCTTACACGTTTCCCTTATTTTCATTCTTGTTCATGTTGTCTGCTCACCGAAGCACAAAAAAATACCAATTTAAAAGTTCTGTTTTTAGGTGATTTCCAATCACCTACCCATAAAGGCTGTATTATGATGAAAGAAAGACAACAGCACTGTAATGGCTGAAGTTTTTATCACGCATGAGAGTTGACCTGTAAAGCAACAATGCTAAAATCAGGGTCCTCAAACTTCGAATCAAGGGTCCATCTGCACGATGCAGTGGAGCACAGACATGAGATTCTCAGAACTCTGAGACGGCTTCCACCTGCAAAGACACTTCCACAGGCTGTGCCCCACACAGTGCCTGGCAGGTGTATCAGCCTGGCTTGTAAGCTCTTTAATTGCATGCATTAGGGCAAGTATTTAGTCTAATGAACTTAGTTAGATTGTTTCCTGTTTCAAGATTAGCTTGATCATTACCAGTTTGATGATCTGTGCACAGCTCTTAAATTCTGCACAGATACACCTTAAAAGCTACATCCTGAAAGGCATTTAGGGACTTAACTCCTATTTCGAAATATTGTGCAAGTAAAATTTTTTTTTTTTTTTTTTTTTTTTAGTTTGATGTGTTAATGCTGCTGAAAAGTTCACGTGAAGGGCTACAGTCAGGGTCTGTAGCTGATTTCCAGCATCAGACACTGAGGGGGTGGAGAGCAGCCAGGAACACTATGTTCAATGTACTTCCTGGAAAAGCTCAGGATTTTTTTTTCCTGGTTAGCATATTAAATGTGGCAATAACGTGAAATTTTGTCCAGTGTATGTGCACTCACAAAAAAAAAAAAAAAAAAAAGAGGGAAGAATTGTGGGTCATTTTTCAAATATGATTTTTGTCTCAAAGCACAGCATTCTACTGCTGGAAAATAAACCACAGTCCCAGCAAGGATGACCTGCTGGCTCAAAATGAAGGAAGCCAATGTGAACAGAGGAAAGAAAAGCCCCAGAGCCACCCTCTATATGGTCACTCCTGTCCAGGCAGAAACAACCTCAGCACCCTGGAACATGTCCCATATTTTGGGGAATTCCTTGCTTTAACTGGCACAGGAACAACACTGTCTAGAAACTTCAGGATGACAGCCTGATTCCTACGGACTGTTTCACTTCTGTAAACTACAGTAAAGTCTTAAATCAGATTATGAAATGGGCCTGGGAATAGGAATGCTGAATTTAAAAAAAAAAGACAGGCCTCACATCCATCTGATTTGACAGTCATCAGTATCAGGCATTCTGGAGAAGAGGAAGGATCACCTGTAGGTCAGTTCTCATGACCTTTTATCATTGCCTCCTATGTCTATCATCACACTTTCTGCTCATTCAATATTAGGTTGATTGCTGAAGCACAAGGCTTAACATTCTTTCGAATTTGTTAATTTTTTTTTAAATTGCAACAATATTAGAGGTACGTGGCAAGAGTTTTCCCCCGAAGTCCTTTTAAAGCCATCTAAACAGCACATTTTGCAGAAAAGTGTTGGCTTTATGTGTAAAAAAGACCATGTCCAAACATTGGCCTAAATCCACCCACACCGACCGAGCCCATCCCTCACTAACCAGGACCATCGCAGTGCTGGCGCCGAAGGATGCGGACACAAAAGCTTTATGCGCCCAGCAGAAGGCACGAAAGGGCCCGGCAAACGCCGGGATTTGCGAGCTGCCGGCAGCAGGGAGAGCTTGTCCCGCCGGGATGAGGCCGCCGAGCGCGGTGTCCTGCTGCCCTCCTGCGGGCCCAGCCTCCCGCCGCCGCCGCAAACCCGGCCCAAAACAGCCAGGGAGGCACGTTTAACAGGGAAACCTGACACGCAGGACACATCCAGTCGTGGGAAGGGTTCTCTGCTGTCCTGCGCTTGATATCATCTACATACGGAGAGGGGGTTATGAGAAAGAGACAAAAAACAAACAAAAGAAACCCCCAGACTCCACCACACAAAAGATGTGCTTCTGTCTCAGAAAAGTTCAAGATCTCTTGTGTCACTGATAAGAAAAAGCTATGCATTTTGTTTTCACGCCTATTAACGGAGCAGCATCTTTTAATTATGAAATGCTAGTATCGTAGAGTCCTTGAGGACGGAAAAGACCCTTAAGAGCATCTAGTTAAATGGCAACACTGCCAAAGCCAGGATTAAACCATGTCCCCACATGAGCATGAACTTCTTCAAACCACAACAAACTTCAGTCTTTCCCTCAGCCACTCCTCATCAGACTTGTGCTCCAGACCCTTCCCCAGCTCCGCTGGCCCTCTCTGGACACTCTCCAGCACCCCCATGTCCTTGTTTCAGTGAGGAGCCCAGAACTGAACAGAGGATTGCAGGTTCCCAGTGAAGGGGAAAAATCAGTACCAACAAATTGTAGCACAGACATCTCATCCCAAAATATTTAATCTGACTGTAACTCTGGGAACATCTACACCTTTGTACCTCTAATACTTGAACTGCTTCGGCTGAGGTAAGAATCATATCAGAGCATATGTGGAAACTAAAAAATGTTTAGTTTGGCTTTCTTTCAATTTTCTTGTATGCCTGCATTTCTTCTTCAGGAGAAATACCAAATCTGAAATAGTATGGAAAGTTTTCCCCGGCCTGGCTGACACAGAGTTTTACTGGAAACAGCAAGAAAATCTTGGGTTTGAGCTGTTTCTAGGCCAAAGGTGTCTGGGTAAGCAATGAGTTTATTCCAAGGCCATCCTTGGTTTTCAACTTCATGCAAACAACCAATGCCATCCTCTTGATGAAGCAGACACAGGAGCTCCACATATGTGTGAGATTTTTCACATGGCATTTTACAGCTGGGATACCTTGAGGAAGTGAACCAACTGACAAGAGAAGAAGGAGCAAAGAATCTGCTAACAGAGGAGATTTAAACAGTCTATCCGGGACTAAGAGGAAAGCTGTGCCTCCCTAGTGCCTTGTTCTCCTTAGGCATATGTCTGACTAAATTGATCCATTCCATATCTCTCTTTCTGGGTGTGAAACAATGGGATTTCCTCAGTTCACAGGCATTTTTCAATATATAGAATATTGAAAACATGAAATTCTCAGCATAATTAAGTTCACTTACATAGGTACTGATGGTGTGAATTTGCAAGAAATTAATTTCTTCTAAAACTGGGAGCAGGAATATGTGCTGCTTGGCACATCATGCTCCTGGGTACTACTGAGGAATAAATACTGAGTTGTATTAAATTTCATCTATCATTAATATGTAATGATAAGTAATGATTTCTCAGATGGTTCTGTTCACTGAGTAAAGTGAGTGGACCCGTTACATTAACTTAAATTAGCAGAAGTGAGTTGTTACAGTGCCAAAGAACTACTTAAATGCAATTTATTCTTTTACTGGAACAAAATAAGTAACTAGTCTTCTTATCCTTTTAATCAGCAGAGGGCAGTGCAAAACTGTCTTGCAAAGCACCAAAGAGAACTAAGACAACAAAATTGCTTGAATGTTGCAGCATTCAGAATTTTTTATTACTGTGGATTTAAGTTTTACTTTTTTTTCTTTTGTCTTTCAACATTGTTTTTTATTAATTAATCACAATCTTGTTATGATTCAATACTGAATGAACACTTCCTGCATCCCTCCATGTGTTTAAAAGGCTTGAAATTTATGAAATGAGGGAGGAAAGTTGTCACTGCTAGTACAAATTATTTAGTTGAAGAAGTATTGATCAGATTATATGCTCAACAGTGCATTAATTAAGTTCAAGTGACTATTTAATTACTGACTTGATTTTGATTATGTTTTTTCCTGATCAACTGGAACTAATTTATGGTTGTGTTGAATTATAGTATTCAGAAGAAATTTAAACAGAAATCCATACGACTTTTAAAGAAAAACAAATTGATATATAACTTAAAAGAAATTATTCTTCCAAAAGCTATAGGAAAATGGAAACAATTACTTCAGACTAACAGATTGCCGGGTTTGTGTGGCCACATTCTGGTAGCAGAGGGGCTGCTGGGGTGGCTGATGTGAGAAGATTTCAGAAGCTTCCCCCATGTCCAAGACAGTCAACTCCAGCTGGCTGCTGGACCTGCTCTGGCCAAGGCTGAGTCCATCAGGGACAGTGGTGGAACTTCTGGAAACACAAATTTAAAAAGAGGGGGGAAAAATTGGGCACCTACAGCTGGAGAGAAGAATGGGAATGTGTGAGAGGAACAGCCCTGCAGACACCAAGATAAGTGGAGAAAGAAGGACAGCCCAGGGAGAGGCAGCTGTGCCCCTGCAGCCCATGGGGATCCATGGGAGCTGAGACCCAGCTGCAGACTGCAGAGGAGCCCACGACGGAGCAGGAGGATGCCTGAAGAAGGCTGTGACCCCATGGGAAGCCCATGCTGGAGTGGGATCCAGACAGACCCCCTGAGAGAGGAGCCCACATTGGAGATTTCCTGGCAGGACTTGTGACCCCATGGGGACTCACACTGGAGCAGTCTGTGCCTGAAGGACTGCACCCCATGGAAGGGACCACACTGGAACAATTCTTGAAGAAGTGAAGCCCCTGGGAAGACCTCAACTCACAGGAGTCCATGGAGGGCTTTCTCCCATGGGAGCAAACCAACCTTGGAGCAGGGGAAGAGTGTGAGGAGAGCACAGACATGTGATGAGGTGACCACAACCCCCATTCCCCATCCCCCTGCACCACTCAGGCAGGGGAGGTAGGGAAATCTGGAGTGAAGTTAAGCCTAGGAAGAAGGGAGAAATGGGGAGAAGGGTTTTTAAGATTTTTTTTTTCAGTGTTCTCAGTATCCCACTTTGGGTGTCAGAGGGGATCTGGTCTGGCACTGAAAGGCTCAGACAGTGATTACTGCAGCCAGGAACAGGCACTGAAGGCCAGGAGGAGGAAAGGGATACTGGATATACTGGACTGTGTGGATGCAATGCCCAACATCATAAAAAGAAGCAAGATCAAGGGACCTGCACAACAGAACAATTTGGTTCTTGGGAAAAAAATGGCAGGATGGACCTCGCCATCTCCCCATGGATGTGCTCAAAAAGTATCAACTGTGTCTCCACATGCTAACAAGAAAGAAATACAAGCTTTCCTAGGCCTTATGGCATTCCAGAGAAAGCATATTCCAGGTTACAGCTGCCTTGTGAACACTTTTTATCAAGTTCTCTGAAAGCAGAACAATTTTGAGTGAGGCCTTGAGCAAAAACAAGCCTTTCAGCAGATCAAAGAGGACACATGGTGAGCAGTGTCAAAGAGGTGGGAAACACAAGACCTAGAAACTTACACATCGGGTTTGGGTTCATAATCCTACAATCTGGCTTAAAAAAACCAATTACCATTTTGGAAAAAAAGTTACATGAAGGCCTTTAATCTGTTTAATGGGTGCTGTTTAGAAATATGACATGAGATACTCTGGCAGACAGTGCCATGGTGAAAAAGACCCATCCTTTTGTCCACTGGTGTTATGAGTGACATTTCCTCTCAAGGCTTTTTGGACTGGAAAAAGCAAATGTAGAACTGAAGTTCTCTGAGGAAAGGGGGCTGAAGTTGTCTACAAGTAAAGAGAGAAAGGAGATGCTATTTTTCACAGACAGCTTAGTTGCCTGTGGCAAAGACCTTCTTTCTGGTTTGGTTTTACTTCTCTCTTTTTTTTTTCCTGTGTTGGTAATTTTACATATAACTTCTTATGTCATTTCTCTTCATCTTCTTGTCACAAAGGAATTTGCCAGGAGCTCTAAATTCAGGAATTCCCCAGATCAAAACATTCATGACAGCTTTGTAATCGACCCATCCATCCTCCCCTGTGGTGACAGAAAAGGAGAACTGAAAATTATTTGTCATCCTGGGTGGTGGCCCAACTCTGCATAAGAGCAGTTTTAGGGACTGTTTAGTTTAAGCCCCACGTTTTCTGTCATCCTGGAACATGTTGGTTGATCACAAGCATTGGGATACTCCTCAATTTTTTTTTGCATTTCTGTTTGGCTTTATTCTAAGGATTTTAATATTAGTTTTATCTTCACAGTGAAAAGGTGCAGACATTTAACAAAAAAGTGTGACAGACATTAAATCTGATTTGCCTTCTTAAAGCTTTCTTGAGTGGAATCCACCTTTGTGTCCCAAGAAAGACAATCCCATTAATTTATGTGGAATTTACTTTCTACTAAGTTATTTCCCTGTTATATTTTTTTCACGTTGTTGCTGAAGTAATTATTCCTTTCATCCACCGGAGGGCAGCAAGAAGTTCAAGATCCCATGTGTTACATACTTCGGTTATTGCAGGGAGTTAGTCAAATTTCTAAGTTAGGCTGCAAGGAATGTTCCATTCAAAAATCGTCTTTTATTCCCAAAACATTATGAGAAATCAAAGAATCTTTCTCCCTGAAGTTATTTTTTTCCTTGAGAAAACTGAGTTTAAAATGTTGAAATATTTTATTCTGCCTTGGTGCAACAGTTTCTCCCTGAGCACATCACAGTGTGAGTGCTTGGAGTCAGTCTCCCATTTGGAATGGATATACTGAGTTTTAGTTCCACGGTGTTTTAATAGCAAGAGAGATGCAACCAATGCAGGTATGACCATCTCACAACTAGATCATAAAAGCCAGGAGAAGCACAGGAGCACAGGCCTGCCTTTCTTGATGAGTTCCATCAGGTAACACAAAATGCATCATTAAAAAATACCTGAGAATCAAAAATATCTTAGTTCAATCTATTCCAATACATCACTAAAAATTTTCTTGAGGAGCAATTTGAAAATGGAAGAAAAACTGAAGTGTTCCTTAAAGAAAGCTTCAATCAGTGAAAAGCATCCTGCCCATTGAAAAATACAATTACATGAAATTCCTAAAGGTGTCCATTATAGAAGATGGCTTTCACCCATATTAAGCTAGCTGTGCTTTGCAAAGTCTAGCAAGATTGATGTACAGGTTTATTTTAATAAATGTACATTAATAATTCCTATTCATTCCACCATACTAGTGTAAAAGAAGAAATTGAGACATTATGGCATGCTGAGATAAAAGGTTTAATCCACTAGGGATGATGAAACACCCTCAGTTATGCATACATGCTTTTTAAGGAAAATTAGACTGACAGGGGATTATGCAAATGACTTAGACTACAATTTTTATTTTTTATAACCCTCTAAATACTTTGGGGTTATGTGGTATTTTTTTAATTAAAGAATATTTGCTTTACTGTTTCTGGTAAATCAGAAATTATAGATTGTGCTATAACTCAGTCAAGGCATAGCTCAGTCTAGCTCAGCTTCTTTGCATTGGTGCCTCTTATTTTTGTCAGCAAGTTGAAGCAAAGTAACTTAAGAGAGACTTGAAGGAATGCTGGTGGCTTTTCAGAATCAAAATTCACATCATAAATATTTCAGAGTGCAATCAAATCACTTATTCAGTCAATAAGCACACAAGTTAGAAAGGTCTATAGATTAAATAGTCTTCCACATTATCCAAACCAATATTCTGTGAATTGCAATGAAAATGAGATCACTCCTCAAATTAAGATGGCAGAAACTGAGGTGCAATTCCTATATCTCTTTAAAAATCTGTTTTTCTGTTTGGTTGCTGAGCTTTAGAAATTTCACAAACTGTGTTGATCCATGTGCTTGAACAAGAGGGACTCTTTCTCTTTTTTACAGGTCTTGCTTTCCTACAAGGTATTTTAAAGCCCTCACCTGTTCTATTCTGGAGTGTGGCTACCACAGCAGAGACCTCAACATACATTCCAAAATATTATGTGTCCAAGTGTGTCCAAGTGAGTCTACTGCCTTAATATTTCAGCTACACTTTGCACCCGCACTCAGAGATGTGGAAAACATTTTCATCTATTCATGATCTTCTCTGTTCACTGTAGAAAGCTGTGATTTTGGCCTTCAGCTTGGGCTGACAGCACAGACTTGGTAGAAGGGTTCTGAAACACAATGACATTGTTTAGTAGTTTGTCATTGTGAATTGCTTAATGTGGTGCCTGAAGCCATCCTACAGGACAATACAGTGGCTGTGTGCTTTGTTTTCATTGAAGTTCCTCACTGCCTCATTGCAGATCTCCCTTTGGTGGCAAAACATCTTCTTGCCCTCCCAGCATTTGGGATCAATTTTATTAAATAATCCAGTGGCAAGATTTGGCTTTGGAAACCCATCAGAAAAAAAAAAATGCATCACTACAAGAAGGGCATTGGGGGGGCTGGGAGTGTGTCCAGAGAAGGGCAATGGCACTTAGGAAGGGTCTGGAGCACAAGTCCTGTGAGGAGCAGCTGAGGGAGCTGGGGGGGCCCAGCCTGGAGAAAAGGAGGCTCAGGGGGGACCTTATCATTCGCTACAATTCCCTGAAAGGAGGTTGTAGCCAGGTGGATGTCTGGCTCTTCTCCCAGGTGACCAGAGACAGGACAAGAAGACGTGGCCTTAGGTTGCATCAGAGGAGGTTCAGGTTGGACATCAGAAAGAATTTCTTCGCTGAAAGGGTTGTCAAGCTTTGGAATGGGCTGTCCTGGGAGGTGTTGGAGTCACCACCCCTGGAAGTGTTCAGGAAACAGCTGCATGTGGTACTTAGTGCCATGGTCTAGTTGACAAAGGTGGTGACCAGTCAAATGTTGGACTCAATGATCTGAGACTTCTTTTCCAACATCAGTGATTCTGTGATTCTGCTATCACCTCAGTTTCTCTTGATTTTTATACTAAATTGACATAGAGGCACCTAAGGGGCACAATTTATTTCTTAGAAGCACGCACATTGCTTATAATTAATTTTGCAGCTGTTGACACAGAAATTTCACTCTGGCAAGCATGGCTGGACTTTTCACATCTGAATATCTTCCTTCTTCACCTCTGGGTTCCATCACCGTGTAGTGATAGGTTTCTTTTTTCTATCATTCTATGCCCAGACAATACACAACATGGTTTTTAACAAGTTTGTCTGTAGACTGGAAGAAAAACAGCAGGACGTGTGGGTTTTTTTCCAAATGGTAATGACTTAGCCTGGATCCCCAAATCACTGCCAAGCAACAAGAGAGCACATACTTGCTGTGCTTGGGTTGATATTTCTTGGTTTAGACAGCAGCATTTGAGGCTGCATTGTCTATGGGAAATACAAAAACCTTAACCCAGAAATCACAGAGCCCTCTGAATGAGCCCTCAAGGATGTCAAACATTGTTTGTCCAGCTCTCAGACGCACACTCTGACATATCTAAAAGCTGGTACTTTTGTCAGGACAACCAACTCATGTCCCCACAGGCCTTTAATGTCAGTGTCAGTTCTTGGCTCCAAGTGTTCAGGAGCTGCCACAGCACATCAAACACGGGGCTCGTCTGGTCCAACAGCCTGTCCCTGGCACCACCTGGCACCGGAGCCTCAGAGGAGCCTCTGTGGTGGGCACTCACCAGGAACCTCTCCAGCAAGGGCTTCTCCTGACCACCAGGGATTCAGTGACTGCGTGTGCATGAGGAACTAACTGTGCATGAGTCCATGTGTCCCAGACACAGAAGGAGTTTGAAGTTTGCTGGTTCCTCTAATCTCCTTTCATGTAACTTGTGGTTCATTTTGTTCTCTTGTTTTTAAATAAGTTGCATAAATGTCTGCACACTACTGTATCTTTTGGCAAGGAGTTCCATATAACATTGTGTGTGTGTGTGATCAGCTTGTTAATTTTAAACTACCATGATTTATTTTAGGGGATGGGAACTTTGGGGGATGCTTTGGGATATCCTATATGCCATTCTTTATTATACATTATCCCTTTGTCTATCCTTCTCCCATTTGATGTGCAGTGTGAAACATCCGACCTATTCTTTTCCTCCCTGAAAAATTGTCATTAAATAATTAAGCATCTTGATCAAGTTTGCTGTAATTCTTCATATTTTCATTTTGAATATTTCATTTGCTATTTTTGTTTGGATTTTGACAATGTAACTAGAAGTCAGAAGAAATCTTGGGATGGCTTAGGCAGAAATTATGAAGACCGTAGATCTATATACAGAGCTGTGTATGTACAGTTGAAGATAAATTTTATAATTTAGCTGTTCTAAAAGAATAAAAGGCCTAGTCTGTCTTCACTGCTGCTCTTATTCTTGTTCCTCAAATTGATGGCCATTCTTTCTCTCTCTCTAATCCTCATTCTTCCTGCTTCAGAGATAAATTCTCAGGCCTATTAAAACCAAAGGAATTTTGCAATTCAGCAGAGCAAGGATTTGACACTTTGGATGAGAGAAAAACCTGTGGCTCAAGAGATGATGCAAGCAGATGTGTTGACACCTAAAGGAAATATTATATATTAACAAAATTTACATTATCTTGCCAATAGCCTTTTGAAGGCACCTAGTTCCGAGGGCACCTAAGCCACACCTGAGCCTGCAACTGCTTAAGGTTTGGCAGTATTGTGGAAATAAGCATCCCAGACTAAATGTGAGCCCATGACATGCTGTTGGGCTCCTAGACAAAAGAAACTTAACTGTATCTGCCTCCTTACATGCACTTTATATAATAGTCTCTTCTTCATAAAGCTGAGACCTCGGAGAGAGCTGGAACAGGAAGAATTAGACCCATGAAGCACAGAATAAATTGTTTAAGGCCAAAATAAGTGCAGACCTGCTCATTTTTCATTGTTTTCTGTGTCTCTTTCCTGCTCTGCATGCATTGGTATCACCTTGGGTGTCTAATTCTTCTCATGCATCACAGAGGAATCCTAAAATCCCAGCTCTAGACTGTGATTTTTCTGTGGGAGACCAGGTGCCCTCAAGGTTATATGTAGCACAACTGTGCACTGTACAGCCAGATGCACTTTTATGTTTCTAGCCTTTAACTTGCCTAAAATCATAACAGTAATAATAATAATAAT